>OY720445.1:2685915-3285915 GCA_963082915.1 Dolichopus griseipennis
ATATTTTTCAAAAAAATATTAGCTGACTTATTCTTAAACGTTCATAATTAGTAATTTCCTGTGTGATTTTTGAAAAATAATAATATATGTTTGTATATATGATCAATGATATAAGTAAAAATTACTCATATTCTTGAAAATCATTAATGCTGAACGCTTCACGTGATAAAAAATGCATCACGTCACGTCTAAATAAATTTATCACCCCTCATCACGTTCGGCTAGTCTGGAAGGCTTGTCCTTCGACGTGATAGTAAATTGGTATTACTTCTAAATTTGAATACGAAAAAGTATCACATTTATTTTTGTTTTAAAAATTTTGAATTAAACAAAAATGAAAAAACCAGATATTAATTTAAATGTAATAGAATTTGTTTTGTTAACAAGGTTAAACATATATTTTTAACTTGCATTTTTTTCCAAACGTTTAAGATTAGGTACCTGAAAATTTTATTTATTAAACTTATTAATCTATAAAATGGAAGGTAATAAAATATAAGCAGTTCAGCATCCTTTTTTTACTTATAAAGTTGAGGTAATTCAAAAGATATAAATTCTATTACTAATAAAAAAACTCATATTTGTTTTCAAAATTTTTGACCTCAACAAAAACTGGAAATTTGTAATGTCTACCAACTTTACAAAATAACTCTCAAAATAGGCTCATCTCTCAAAATAAAAGTCTTCCAGAATACTCAGAAGTGATAGTTTTTTTTAGAGGAGACACAATACAAAAGTGCATCGCATTTAGAGATGAGCCTATCAGAATAGAGGAGTTTATTTGGGGAAGACTTGTAAAAAACTTCATTTTGTTGGTAGTACTGATTTTCTAATTTGTTTTCTGTTTTTTGGTTACATTACAACTTACTATAGTAAAATAAGAATAGAAGAAATGAAAAGTAATGAATTAATAAACTTAGGGAGAGGTTTAAAATTTCCCAAATACATTTTAACCAAAGCACAATTTGAATTTTTTGAAAAGATTGTGTATAGTTTCATTTTGTTCGTCCGTATGTTTAACCTTTTACGCAGTGTGAATAAATAAATTTTAACAACGGGTAAGTATTGACAAAAAAAAATATTTTATCATGGAAATCATATATCATGTTTCACAAAATATCATGGAAATCAACGCCAAGCGATAGTTATTTTCAAGGGCTTTAAAAATACATATAATATGTAACACAAAAGTATAGGGTTGTTTTACTTTAATTTACCGTTAATTGAAACTCAATAGCAAAATATAAACTGAGTTTCGCTTAGCATAAATTGCGAAACTCAATGGCTTCATAACAAAAATATCAATTAAAAAAAATTTTAGTACATTTCGATATTAATTGACGTTCCAACCCTGTTAATTTCCCAATTTCTTATTTTTGGTCCATGGGAAATTTTTAATCTACTACATTTTTATGTGGCAATATTTTTATAACAATTCAAATGTCATATTCATATGCTTTTATTTTGACAATATCTACCAGCTGTCAACGGTAACGCTGGAATTTGTTTTTAAAATAAAAAAAAAAATAAAATCAAAATAAAAATCTGTAATTTTAGGATATTTTATGCCGTATACTCATCATAAATAGCATGTTGTTCAAAATAAAAATTATTATTTAGAAAAAGAGACTTGTTGATATTCAATGGAAGTAATTAAATATTTATGTGCATAATATGTGAAATATATTGTATTGTGATTTTTGTGAAAAAAAATATTTTGTATTGAAAAATAATCATTAGATAAAATTTTTAATTCTTATATTTTCCTTTTGAAAAAGAAAAAAAAAAGTCAAAATGTCATTTTTATGTAAGAAGAAAATTCATTTTTTAAGTTAAAAAAATATTGTTTTTAAGAGATTGTGTAATTTTTTTTATGTTTTTATTACGTCAAACTTAAATTAATTTAAGATGCCAAAGAATTATTTGGTATCAGTTTAAAAATAAGTGTAAATTACATACTAATTTAAATAAATTTTAAAGGTAAATAAGTGTAAAATCAAACTGATTAATTAGGATTTTAGATATGGATTTCAGATCAGAATTTATTAAATTTTTTCCAAGGAATAAAAGGAAACGTCCTGTTATTAATGGTAAGCATATAGTTCTTTAATATAATAATTTATTTAATTTTAGATAAATGTTGTACAGAGCCAAGTCTCAAGATTATAATAATTGACTTAAGTTTGTTTTTTTCTAAAATTCAACACCCCTTAATTTCGTTGTAACTATTTAATAAATTTGGGTATCTATACTTATATGATAAAAAATGTATGACGTATTTATTTATAAAAACTTTAATAAAAGGTAACTAAAAAATGATATGCCCAGATTGGAATTTATTGAGGTAAATAAGTTTTTTTGTTTGCTTTTGAATATAAATCATTACTGTAAATTTAAGTAAAACATAAGCTCTGCTTTCGTCACTAGTCATAAATACAGAAAAAAAAACTTTGTAATAAAATAAATATACATTTGCAATCTATGTATACTTACTTATTTACTTACTAACTATTTATGTTTAAAAAGAAATTAGTAATCGTTAAAATTTTATTGTATACTTGTTTTATATTTCTAGCGAATTTATGATGGTTAAATAAAATTTATATTTTTGATATAAACACATAATTTGCATAAGATGGTGACACATTCAAAAAAATTAATGTATTCATTAAAAGTTTTTTTTGGTTTTTACTTTGAAGTGAAAGTAAGTTAAATTTTTCTAACTGAAATTTGTAGTATGAACTTTCCATAAGAAAATTACGAATTGTTTTGTTTATTACAATTTTGTGTATTATTAATAATAAACAAAAACATTTCCCTGTTCCTTTTTTAGCTTTAATAAAATTTAAATTTCAAATGTAAGTATTAAACCAAAATTTGATTTAGAATAGAATACATCATATAGTGAACAATAATAAAATTTAAACTGGAACAGTTTTTAATGCTTTTTGTTTTATTGCAAAAAAATATTCTTTTAATTCGTGGCAAAAATAAATACATGTAACAAGTTTATCTTATAAAATTCATAAAAACCAAAGGTTTTGACTAATTTTATACCAAAATAATAAAATGCACTAAGAAAATTGTTATCTTTCTGTCAAGGTTCTTCTTTATAATTGATTCAGATGTACCATCCATTAAGTATGATAATATCTTAATAAGTAATATAGGAATTGTACTTTTTTTAATTTATAAATGTAGTTCAAATAATCTCAAGTGCTTATTGCTGTTCTTCAATTAAACACTTAATACAAATTTAATTAATTACTTAGTTATTAAATTTGATTGTTTGATCATCAGAAAAGATAACAGTTTTGCGTTATATAAATTTTTTATATTAATTTTGTTTAAATATTTTATACATATAAAATATACCAATAAATCATAATATTGTTATCAATGCAAAAATGAAACTAAGTTTTTAAATAGTTATATTAATTTTAAATAAAGTAACTATTTGTTTTTAATAGTTTGTGAATGCTTAAGATAATTATAGAAATTAATTTTATTTTCAATATGATGTAATATTCTATAAGTAGCAATCAAAATAGTTTATTTGAATGTAGTTAAATATATAAATTTGTGTCATTGTTATAGATAAGTTTCTTAATGTTTACTTAAGATTATATTTTTAAATATCAGAAGAATATATTTATTAAAAATTGTATTCATGATTTTTTTTTTTCTGAAATTCTCCCAAGTCAAGATAAAATTTTATAGAAAAAGATGATTAAGACTGGAAAATTATTTTTTTCTAAAAGATTAGGTTATCACTTATATATATAATATAACATTCTGACTAATTTGTTTCAAGTACTTCATTTTAGTTTTTTTTTTTATACATAAACTAATCAACTGTAAATAGCAACCTCAATTCTTTAGTTTTAAATTTGCTTTTTGCATAAACTAAAAAATTAATAAACAGAATGAAAATCTGATGATTGATCTTAGCAAAAATTTGAAATTTAACCCAATATCTTCTAAATAAGAGCAGGATTTGTATTTATGGTATCCGGCTAGTTTATCGCAATAATAAATTCACAGCTAAGTTCATCGCAAGCAATTCATCGCAAACAATTCATCGTAAGCCAATTCATCGCAAGCAATTCATCGCAAGGAAATATTCATCGCGAAGTTTATTGCGATGAATATCCGATACCTAATGTAATATTGTTTTTGTTTTTTCATTTTTTATTTTTGTGTACACAATAAATTTCGTTATGTTTAATTTATCATTATTTGAATATTTAACTCAATTTATTATTATTTAATTATTTAATTCTGGTAGCCGAAACAATCCCGCGATAATTTATTAATATTAATATAGTAATAAAGTTTTTAATTATTGACATCATAATTTATAATATAATTTATTAAAAAATATTAATAATTTAGAACGTTGTAATAAATAAATTATTTATTATATAATTTATCATTATTTCAATATTTAACTCAATTTATTATTATTTAATTATTTAACTCTGGTAGCCAGAACAATCGCGCGATTGTTCTGGCTACCAGAGTTAAATAATTAAATAATAATAAATTGCTTACGATGAATTGCTTGCGATGAATTGCTTACGATGAATTGCTTGCGATGAATTGCTTGCGATGAATTCCATCGCGATGAAATGCTTGCGATAAACGAGCCTAGAATCGTATTTATTATTCTGTAATAATCATTTGTATATACCCCCTATGACAATAACTTGCAAAAATGGATTACATCACTCTATTTAATCTAATTTTATAATTAAATAATTGCCACTTGAAAATTATGTAAAATGGAAATTAACAGAATCAGTAATGAAATAATCTGATGTAACCTCTTATTCATACAGGATAGGAAAGCATATAAATTTCAAAAATGATGTAAAGATTAAAAAATTAATGGATTTGATATTCATAATTGATATCACATGCAGTGCATCATATAACCAATATTAATAATTCAAATTCAAGAATATTGAATTTAAGATTTATTCCTAAGTTAAAAGTCGTGAAGGAAGTTAGATATTGCAAAATATTTTATTTAGAAAATATGGTTTCTTTCCGCCTCAGTATCTTCAAAACTGTTAGTACTTTAGATACATAGGTTTGTGGTTTATTTAGAAAATACCTATAGACGATTCTTCGGAAATTATTTAGAATTATCCTACTATTTCTTCGGAAATTTGTGACTGTTGCAATGTAAGTATGGTAAAAGTAAAATATTACTTTACTCTTAAACTTTGACTTATTTGGTTTTTTAATAGATAATATTTGCACTTTAATTATCTGGAAGAAGCCTAAGGTCATTTAATTTAACGGCATTTTTTTCTTTTTGTAAACTTTATTTTTTCTCTAATAAATTTACACAGCATTCAACTAGTCATTATTTACCATATTTAACACTTATAGTGTGTTAGATAGTATTGTCATGGATATCAAATTAAATTGTGTTTTAAGGGTTTTTTATTTAATTCCTCCTTCACTTCCTCATCTTACTGAAACTAATTACAATTATTTTTATATTTTATGAATTTTTAGCTGAATTTAACAAAATGAACGGAAAAGAATCAAGGGAGTTGAAAAAAGAGAAAACGTAATTTTAAAAACATGATATACAAGGACAAATTGCTATTAGCATAATTTAATACAAGTGTATAATTTTGTTAATATTAGATACATTGTTTAAGTTGTCATACATAAATGTTAGTGAACAAAAAAAGTGAAAATTGTCAATGTACTTATATTTTAAATGTATTTAAACATCAAAGAGGAGTGTTTCATAGGTTGGCATAATTTTTTAATATTACTTGTATACAATACTTAAATTACAATGTTTACTTATGTATAATATACTGCTATATATATATGTTCGCTTAATATATCTGTGGAAAATATCCAAAACTTGATAACCGCAAAATTACAGTTTTTCAATAAACGTGTTTGAAAATTTTTAAAAATATTTTGTGACACAAAATGTTTATTTAAAACATTATTAATAACCATTTGAGGGATTTTTAATTAAATAAACGCTTATTTATTTTTGGCAGTGCAAAGATTTGATGTTAAACAGTCCACTTCAAATGTTATCTCAAAAAGGGAAAAATTACGCTTATCAAGTTTTGGATATTTTCCACAGATATTATATAGTAATTTGTTTTAAATTTCAATTGGGTAGAATTTTTCCCAAACAACAGAGCATATTATAAGGTTTATTTTATCCTGAATATCCTGTAATTTATCTTTAATTAAAATTAAAACTCTAGAAGGAGAACTTCATACGAATTGTAATTAAGGTTAATATTTACAATAACTAACAAAACAATTAATACAATATTGTAATATTATCATATTATATTTCTATTCATTTATATTTAATTATAATTGATTGTTCCATTGTTTCGTTACTCATTTATTGTAATTTTAGTAATTATCTATAAAAATTAAAAAAAAGGACATTTCTTAACTTCAATCCTCATACGAGTATAATAAACCCATATAATGCAATAATAATTCAATATAATTAAAGTACACTTAAATGTATATTTAAACCCTTGATAATTCATTGAACGTTAGGTATATACTTATATGTATATAGTTTACCATTATATAATTTTTAAATAGCATTGCTTCTTTTATAATTACAGTTAAAACTGAGATAAGTAAGTAAATAATATCTCAATTTTTTTCACAGCAAATAGTATCTAGTTATTAACTTATCTTTTAATTACTAGAAAAACTTGTTATATCATTATAACATCAATTAATTATTTTATTTTCTTATTTTATTTTTTAAGTTTTGCTTAGCTGTATAAATATATATTATTAATTGAATACAACTTTTATATATAATTATTAAGTAAGTATAAGTATATATAACTATTTTTAAGTTATGTAAATATATGAATAAGTATATGGTTTAATTGAAAGGATATTCATCAAGGATATTTATAATAAGTAGAGAAATTAATTTGAATCTGTTGCTTCTATATAGTCATTTTTTTATTTATTTTTATTTTAAACATACATATATACATATTTTACTACTTTATGAGAACTATCTTTTAAAAGATAATTACGTACGTATATTATTTATAAAAAAAAGTAAGGTAAAGTATCCGCATTGGACCTGCAATGATAATTTGGCACGTGTGACATTATTCTAAGTTTATTAACATAATTCGGTTGCATTTGTCGAATAAAGGCTTCTAATCTGAAATCGAGCACTTGTTCGGTTACAGCCTCTTAATTGGTTCTTAGAATTTTTAAAGATAATTTAGTTTAGTTAATTCAGTTCTTCCCTTGATTTTAGTTCTTCCTTTGATTTTAGCTCTTCTCTTGATTTTGAAAGCATGCATCCTAACTCGTAGCCTTTGCGGCCGGTTGTGAATCCCACTTCCAATACTTTCTATTAATTTATAAGTAATATTATTTATTTTGTTTTTGTTATTAATTTGTATATTTTAAATTATATTTGGTCACTAAAAGAATTTCTAAAGAATTTCTTATCCACTACATAACTGAGGCCCCTTTTGATATATAATTTTTATACATAGTTATAGAATAAACCATTAATAGGCAAAATTTTGATAAATCACCTTATTATACACTTGTGCAAAGGATACCAATGTGGTTTTTATATTATTAGATGTAAAATACAAATTTCTATTTAAATATTCAAATACATACTTATATATATACCAATAGTTGTAGTACTTATTCAGTCATATTTTAATTCAACTATAAATATATAACTATATATATTTAAATGTATGTGTCTTTTGTTTTATTTCTATATGGATTAAATAATGAACAACTATGTCAACCTGTTTTAATATTTGAATATACAAATATGACAGAATTAGGTTAATATGGGATCCCAGTTTAATTTATTCCCTTTTTTAAAAGATAAGTATGTCATAAAATATTGTAATTTTAAGGTTTATTTTCTTTAAACTTTAAAATTAAATACAAAGAACTTCCTAATGAAAGTACAAGTTGGACGAATGTTGAAAATGTGATGAAAAATTCCTGAGGAAGGATTTTAATGAACTGAAAACTCATTAATAAAGATTCAGAAATATAGAATAGTTAGATATGAATTATTTAAATCTTGTTTCAAATCATTAGGGTCTCTTTACTCTTTCTCTGATAATATGACATTCTCGATTGAACACATTCAATCTTCATGATTTTTGGATTAATTATTTGTTATAGTGGGACACCCTGTATAGTTACATATTTTAATGTTAAAATTTATAATTTTTAATATTTGTTTTTAAATAAAGTTGTCATATGGTTTATGAATGCCTCTGAAAATTAAAAACAAATTAAAAATTATAACATACGTATATATAGTGATTTTTAAATAGGTTAAAAAAATACTTAAAAAATTTATGTTGGGATTCTGGAGATATTTTTATAAATTTTAATTTAAGTTCTAACTAATAATATCTTTGAGGTTAAGAAAATATAGAAATGTTAAGAGCTAAAAGTTTTCACTTTTAGAAATAAAATACATATTTTTTGTAAAAGATCTTCATTTATATATATATTTTTGTAAAAGATCTATATATATATATATGTATAGTATGGATCATGTATAAAGGTGTATATAATAACTTTTGCCTGTGTTGTTGTTGTTGGGTAATTAAATAATTTTGTACAAATTACGAAAACTTTTACATTCATTTTATACAGGTAAGTAAAATATATCATCTGTAATATTTTTTAGTATTGCCAACTTATACTTGTTTCTAATTAATTATGCAATCATTTAAAGGGTTTTGTTTTCTTTAGCGTCGAGAGTGTTTTGTAAAACACGGTTCAACTGTAATTGTGATTGATTATATATACAGTTAATCAAGTCAGACAAATCTAATGAATATAGTACATAGCTCCGACTCTTCAATTAAGACTGAAGGGTTATCCGTAATAATTTCAATGCCCGGAAGTATCAATGTAATTTAGGAATTAAAATTAGGAATTAGGTCCAGGGGATATTCATATAATATATTACTGATAGATAACTATTACTTATACTTTGAAAATTTTTATTTGAAAATTAATTAACCATTTTTAAGTCAAACGTTTTCCTTATTAGAAAAGCAGAGGAACATTCAATTGCCAAAATAATGTAAATTGTGAATAGTGTGTAATATTGATAATTCTTGCAACATGGCAATCCTAATTATAATTTTAAACAGATACTAATTTTTTTTAACCTTTCTATTTACTTACCATTGTACTTATTTATTTATTTACACACTTAAATCTACTCCTAATACACTCACAAAACAAAATAAAAAAAAAATTGTTGAGAGCAAATGAATAATTCTGTCAAAAGATCCGTTACTTTAAATAAAATAAAAAAAAAGAGAGAAAAGGATATCGTTAGTCGTTATTTTAATTATTTAATGTTCTGTTTTTATTATTATTTAATTGTTATTTTATGCTTTTTTTGTATTTTATTCAATTTTTTGTTTTTTTTTTGGTTTTCTGTCCCTTTTTAATTTAATTTTTATTTTAAATACTGTGTTGTTAATTTGTATTTCAATTTAATGTTAATGTTAAATGATGACATCATTCATATTCCCCCTAGCCTTGTGTGCTATTTTTTTTGTATACAAATAAAAACATATACATAAAAACAAAATTGATTGATTTGTAGATAACTTAACTATTGGTTGTCGTCCTTGTTAAAATACACATTTTTTTTTTATATATCAAGTGATAATGATTGATTTCAATTTGTTTGTTTTTTTTTGGTGATGAAGGAAAAGGACTCTAAGGATTTGGATTAAGACTCTAGTTAAGAATAGTTAGGTTTTAAATTGATTAATATTTAAATTAAAAGTTTTAAATTTTAAAGATGCTGATTTGATAAATAACTACACATCCTATACACACATAAATTAATTGTTGTATATATATTCACATATGTAAACATACATACAAATTATATTTAATATATTGTAGTTATATCATGAATATATTTAACTAATATATAAAATACTAAAATATTTTCATAGCTAATAAATATCTAAAATAATAATATTAATAATAAGGAATTTAATGGTTTATTTAAACTTTTTATTATCTTTTTATACTTAATGTTAACTAAAAGCCCCCTAAATTTCCATAAATAAATATAAAAATTTTTTTTATTACGGTTGGAGGAGTTGAAGTAAATATAAAAAGTTCTTAAGTAAATTTTTATTTTATTTTTTATTTAATTATAAAAACATTGACCTTAATAAACAAAAGAATGTGAACCGAATTTAAAAAAAAAAGTTTTCCCAAAGGTTTCTAAAAAAATTTGAGATTTCCCAAAAGGAAAATTCATATTTTTACAAACATTTTATGTAGTTAATAGTTAATTGGGTTGAGAGTTATATATAGTAGGTAGCTAAAGCCTTAACTAAGTGAAATAAATGTTAATAACAAAAGAAAATGAACTTGCACATCAACCATTAATACATTTTATATTTTATATATTACTAAGTATTATAACGTTAATCGGTTTGTCTTCGAATCTCTTAAAAGATGACGCTATGGAAAGCATTTTTAATGATACTAAGTTTGAATTATATTTAAGTACAATATTGAAAATAAATTAACTAAATAAAGGAACTTATTATCATACAAATCTTTGAATCTTTTCTTTAATCAATGTGAGCCATTTTTATTTCATTTAATTTTAATATTCCAAGGCGAGGAAGGCGGGAGGAGCTTTAAAGTTTCAAAATTTTATTTCATAAATTATTAATAGCAATTTACTTTTTTCCTATTAACTACCATGAGTTTTTTGCCAATTGGAGTTGGAGACATAAATTTCTTAGCTGATTGCATAACCACTAGGCTATAAAAATTTAATTACTTTCAAAATAAATCATATAAAATAATTTAATACTTTTAGCAAAATAGAAAATTTTAAAACTATAAAATTAAGCAATTAAATAATATTTTTAATTTACTATATAGTAAGTAGATAGTAAAATAAGTTACAAAAAAAAATTATTTTTATTAGATAATATTATTTAATTTTATTATAGTTTTTAAATAATTAGGTGTTACTGTAAAAAAATAATTAAAATTTTATTAAGTAAGTAGTTATAAGTTTTAATTATTAATTCTCATACTTACTATTATTTTTTTCAAAAATATTTAATTAATTAGTATTATTAATTCATATTTAAAGAAAATTTTAAAATAATGATTTTTTTAATTTATTAATTTAATTTTAATTTAACTTTATTAAATTTTTACAAAATTAAATAAGAACGTATTCTTATGTATAACTATGTAAAGAAATACATAATCTATAATTAACAATTAATTGTTATATAAAATCCTTATTTAAAATTTGATTTTGATCCTTTTAATAGATCTTTAGCTAAAGTTAAAGGATTTCTTCTAAGAGTAAAAGTTAACCTCTTTGAAGTTAGACAGTTTTTATTTTATACAGTCTAATTTCAAGTCTTAAACCATAACTAAACTCCATGACATCAAACCACATTATTATTACTAGTTAACTACTATTCTAACAAATGACTTAAATTCAAAAACATTCCAATATTAAAGACCATTTCCTGTATATATTTTCCGAAATACAAAATCATCGATTAATAAAATAAAAGAATTGTTTCAATATAACAAATATAAGTTCGATATAAAATTTTATCTAAATTAGATTGGTATGAAAATACAAAGTTTGTACAAACATTAAATACGTGTATACTATATATATATACATATATTCCCCTCTATATTTCTAACACAAATTATAAATAAATTCCAGATTATTCATTTAGATAAGTATTATTTTAAGTGATTTTATGACCATTCTTTTGGTTTCTCAAAAGATAAAATATAAATTGTCCTGAGAGGATAATATTTAATGTTTTCTCTTGTTGTTGTTGTTATTGTTGCTACTGTTTGTTGATTTTATGGTTATTTATGTTCATTGATAGAACATTGTATTCTTTTTCATCAGTAAACCATTATTATTTCTTATATATTTTCTTTATTACACTTTAACATGTTTCAATGTTTCTATACTAAGAATCGCTTTCCTTAGTTTTTTTTAATAACTCACAAGAACCCAAGAAGGAGGAAAACATGAAATGAATCTTAAAAACAGAATTGTATTTTATCCTTCATGTATTACTTATATTTCCTTATGTATTTACAATTTGATATTACATAGTTCGTGATAAAAATCTTAATACATATATACAAAAAAAAAATCAAAATGAATGTTCAGACCAAAAAAAAAAACATAAGAAAAAACGAAAAAGAAACGAAAAATTAGTCTATAAATCCTGTAAAAAAACCGAAACTATTTCATTCAGTTTTGTTAAAAGATTTTTTTTACAAAATTTTTACTAAATACATGAAATGTACACGCTTTAAAAATAAATGTTACTACTCATATGTTATATATATATATATATATATATGAACATATATGTATATGTTTACCCAGTCTTCTTCTGTAAATCTTTACTAATACTTAACAATTTTCAGGATTATATCATTTTTCCTTTTAACCTACTTTTCTTTTAAGTTTTTTTTTTTTTTGTGTTCTATTAAAACAACAACAACAACCGTTTTTTTTAAAAATGAAAATGAAAATGAAAACTTAAGGAAAACCCCAGTAAAATAAAAAATACAAAATAAAAAAAAAAAACAAAACTATGAAATATATAAAAAAAAAAAAATTATTTAAAAGTTGTTTTAACGCGCCATTCTCAAGGGATCATCCGTTAAGGAACTAAAAAGGAAACAGGAAAAGCACAATTTATTATTTTTTTTTGTTTTTTTTTATACCCGTGCATACATATATGAACATCGGGTATATTAAAATTACTCCTCCGTTTGTAACGCATCGAAATAGACGAGCTAGATATAGTGTCAAGGGTACGTATCGAATCAGCATTGAAAAGTTAATCGATCTAGCTATGTGTGTCCGTCCGTCCGTCCGTCAGCACAATAACTCAAAAACTATAAGAGCTAGAGTTCTGAAACTTTCACAAAGTAATTTTTAGACAATTTGTAGGTTCCTTATTGTTTTTGGTTAAAATCGGACAAAGGCTTCGGGTAGCTGCCATACAAATTTTTCGAAATTATATATGAATATTTTCAAAATTAATAACTAAATAGAAACCAAATATGAAAACAAACAAAATTTAGTTAAATTATTAATCGATTCATGGTGTAATGGTTAGGACATGAGACTTGTAGCCAAAATGTCTCGGTTCGAATCCAGGCTAGGGAAAAATTTTTTTTTTTTTTAAATTATTTTTTTTTTTCTATTTTCTCTATTTTCTTTTTAATAAAATATATGTATTTATTTTATGTATGAAAAATTTTATTTTATAGAAAATTTGTTAGAAAACTCTCATTTATATTAAAAATTCAATTTTTTTAATATTTTTATAAAAAAATTCAAAACTATTATTCAAAACAAACAATTGATACCATAGCAACTATAATAATTTTAAAAAAAATTGAGATGAACAAAAAATCGATGGCTTAGTGGTTAGGACGTCGACCTTTTAATTGAAAAGTGTGGGTTCGAATCTCGTTCAGAGCATATTTTTTTTTTAAATTCATCTTTTTATTTAATTCATTTTTTTTTTTTATTAATTTGTTTTGTAATTAAATATAAAAAAACAAATATTTTGAATTTTCTGTCAAACAGTTCAATTGCAATATATGAAATTCTTATTTATTTAATACATAATAAATAGTGTACGCACGGGTATCTAAAAGTTGACAAGGGCAACTGTAATCTTCCTCGTTTTTTATTGTATTTAAAAAAAATGTAGGACTTGGAAATGTGAAATATATACATATATAGATATATGTGTATACTGTATAGATAAATAATATATTACAACATTCAATTCCCATTGTGCTCCTTGAGGATATGAACTAAAAACAAGTAAATATATTTATATATATGTTGTATGTACGTATATATGTTAGAATTTTTTTACTCTTTCTAACATTTTTATCCTTTTTATGTGCCTCATTATTTTTTTTTTTTTATTGTTTATTGTTGTTGTATTTTATTCATTCTTAACATTGGTTGTTGTTGTTGTTATTTTATATTCAATCTTAACATTACAATATTTAAAAAAAAAAAAAAAAAAGAAAGAGAAAAATATAGTAGAGGCGCCACTTTATCGTATATCTTTTAGAAGAAAAAAACTTTTTATGATGGTTTGTTCATTTAAAATTTTTGTTTTTTTGTTTTTATTTATCTTGTTTATATAAAATTATTTAAGCGATGATTTGTATATGTATATACTTATGTATATATATATATATATATGTGTTGTCTTTGGTGTAGGAAAAGTGAAATGTATTTAAATGTTCGAATAAAATTTGTAGTTCAGAGTTAGAAAGAACTGATCAAATGTAGTGAACCACAATATAATATCGTATTTTTTTTTTTAGTTTTTAGCACATTTTCAAAAAAATTTTTGAAAAAAATGTAATATGCCTGTATTTTCATTTTGTCCTTTCGCCCGTATATTTATAAAACTTTTACAAGCTTTATGAATTGTAAAAATTTATTTCTTAGAGAAATATTTATCTGTTTGCACACATATTACGAACTTCCGGCCTCCCAAAGTCTGAAAATGCCCTATATTTAAATTATTTAATAACAGAAGATTTATTTGTTAAATTGTAGAACTTAAAGTTTTTGGAGAAGTTAGATGTTAAATAGTATGAGTCTCTTAAGAAAATTTTTTTTAGTATTCCCTCTGTTTATAGGAATTAAAAATTTACAATTTTTTAAAAACGTAAAGCTTAACATCTATTTAAAATTTTTTTAAAGATAAGTATATGCTTAAAATAGAGGTCCAAAATTATATTTTAATGTGTGAACATAGTTTTTCTTAATTCTAAAGAATTATCTTATAATATGGAGAAAATTTCTACCTTTTTTAATAATTTTCTTATATTTAACTAATAAATTCCTAAAAAAAGTTTTAAAAAAATTATTATTTTTTTTTTATTTTACGCACATTGGTGGAAATCTTCAAAAGATACAAACTGCCCCGTAGCAGAAGTGTATGTCAAATTCTTACCGACTAAACCACACCCTTCCCTTATTAAAATTAATCGAACTGATTAACCATTAATTTTTTATAATTTTTTCCCTTAGGAAATCTGTACTTTATACTATAAATATTATCTAAAGGTATTTTTCATTTAAGCCTTCCTGTTATAATCTGATTATTTATTAACTGAGCAGGTTCAATATTTATATGCCCTTCTCGTAGAGCTTTATGCTTTATGGCATATTTACTTATTTCATTTATAGCTTTGGGCATTTGTAAAACTTTAGGAATGTCACTATTACATTCATATCAGGGAGTACTGACTATGTTACGTAGGACTTTATTTTGAAAGGTTTGCATTTTTTTAACATAAAATTATTATATATATTTTTTTATTAAATACACTTAACACTTTACCCCAACATGCTCTTGGGAACATTGTTTGATTATGAAAATGTGCTTTTTTAAAACCCTTAAATTT
The DNA here is from genome assembly GCA_963082915.1 of Dolichopus griseipennis. Taxonomy (NCBI): domain Eukaryota; kingdom Metazoa; phylum Arthropoda; class Insecta; order Diptera; family Dolichopodidae; genus Dolichopus; species Dolichopus griseipennis. The sequence goes on from OY720445.1 coordinate 2,701,462, forward strand.
TTTCATTACTTGTTTTTTTTTATAAATTTAAATTTTTTAATTATACTTTTAAAGTAAAGTTTTAAGTAATAAACAAATTTTTCTTTTAAATCTTATCGTAAAAATAAACTTTATCTTAAATCATATATAAATTGCATAGATCCAAAAGCAATATACGTAAATATCTTTAAATATGATCAACTTCAATTATTAAATTAGTTACTTATTAGTTTTTCATATAACTAATTTGTTATTATTTTAAAATTTTAAGTTCCTGAATTGTTAAAAACAATTTTAATTTCCTTGAGGTCGACCCACTTAAATAAATAGTAAATATAAAAAGATTAGAAGTATAGAATAAAAACGATTATTTAAGAAAAGAATGAGTAAGTATATGATACTTACCATGATATATAATATTACTAACATAACAATTATTTATAACTTTATAATACTTATAATATTTCTATATTTGTGTTATAACAACACCTTCTCCATCACTCCAATTCACTGATATGTAAAAAAATTTGCACATCTCCTTCTATCTATATTAAGTAATTTATAGATTTTATTTTTTATTTCTATAAAATTTCATAAAAAAAAATCTATTTCTAAGTATGAGTATAACTATTTATAAATGTGTATGTTTAAATGCTTACAATTTCAAAAGTGAGCGACTGTCTACTGAATGATTCTTAAAAATAAAGAAAAAAAACAATATTTTCATTTTAAATAAATATAATATTTAGTATTAAAAATTTTTTTTTAGAAGCACTTTGGAAAAAATTTTACTTAAAACAACAAATGGAAAAATATAAAATATAGTACTTATATATATATGTATTTATAAGTATATATACACATTGTATATATTCAATTCAAAGTATGTAGGTATATAATGTAAATTTCATTCACTTTCAATATTAAGTAGTATGTAAAGAGTTTGTATTATGAATTCTTGGAGGACACTTGAATTGCATATATATAATTTATATATATATATATATATACAAATATAAAATATAGTTTTGTTATTTTTATTTTTTTTTTATTCAAAAAAAACAATTTTTTTTTTGCACAAATACACATTTATATTAATAAAGAAAAGACTTTATGAAACAAAGTAAAATTAACTTATGTTGGAAAAGTTTTTGTGTAGTTTCTTAAGCTGATGCTAACATTTTTGAATAAACAGATGTTTAGATTTTAATTGAAATTTTAAATTAAAATCAAATATTATTATCAAGGTAATAGAACATCAACATTACCAACCCTTGAAACTGTATATATATATATACATTTGATCAAAAGATCGCTTTAAACTCAAAATCAAATTATTCAAGAAACTTCAAATTTATCTACGCCTTGTCCGCAGTAAAATGAAACTTAGGGAATACTCCTTGCTGTCTAAAATAAAAATAATGATAAGTAAAGAATTTTTCTATAAAAACAGTCTCTATATCGAATTATCATTTTTGATGTTCCAATATCGAATTATCATTTAAAATTTTCTATATGTGATATGATATGACTCCATCTGACCGATAGCTCAGTGGTAAAGTGACAGCTTTTCAATTGAAAAGTTTCGGGCTCGAAACCTGGTCCGATCATATCAAATAAAAAAATATAGTGTATATTAAAATAATTAAATAATAATTCCAAATGTAAAATCGACAAAGGATTAATATTATCAGGCAATATTTAATAATAAATTAACTAAAAATAATATTCATTGTATTAATTAAAAGATACTTCAACTAAAACTAATTTTATTAATTATAATTACTAATTATTAATTGAAGCTATTTTAATTTAATATAGTAATAACTTTCAATCAAATTCTAATACAATTTTTTAATAAAAATTAACCAAATTTCATTAAGACATTAATGTCCTAAAATCATTATTTCAAACACATATACTTACATACTTACTTATATACAAAAACAAAATAAAGTCATTAAATGAGGATGAACATATACCACATTCAACGCGATTGAATACACTACTAAAGGATGATATTGTACATATACATATATATATATATATAATTAATTACATCATAATATACATACGTATATACAATACGTATAAATTCAGGAGTTTTTAAATCAACCAAGGTATCATTTTAAAATATCCTTGCTGAATTTAACTGTTATAAATACACCATCTCTCATGTATACGTACTGCAATATAATAAAACTACAAAAACCATAACGTTTATTTTGTTTCCATGTTTGTATATTAAATTCTATAAAAAATTAAAAATATAACAGTAAAAAATAATAAAAAAAAAAACACATTTAACTGTACGGAATACCGTTATACATTTTGGGAAAAATAAAACAAAAATTTATACATATTCAATTCAAGTATAAAAGTATAGTATAACTATTCCTTAATATTTAATTTTTCGTTTTGTTTCGTTTAGTTCTTCTTCAGTCGTTGTTCATCCTCTGGTCAAGGCAGTTGTGTTCGGTTTAAGAAATATTATTTATTGTATTAGTTTTGAAAGAATAAAGTATAGTCATCTTCCAAGTGGTATACGGTTGGTTAAATTTACTTGTTTTACCGTTTTTTTTTTTTTGTAATATAACAGATCGGATATGATGTTGTCGGGCCATCATACTTTATTCTGCAATAGTCGTCGTTTTTTTTTTTATTACTTTAATATTACCTGTTCTAATTTGTGGCAAAATTTTACGATTTATTTAGTTTATTAAAAATAACTTAAAAAAAAAGTTTCAGTGTTACCGTTGTGGTTAAAAAAAAAAATTTGAAAAAAAATTAATTAAAAATTAATAAACTATTTAAAATTGATCAAAAAAATCAAGGATTTATAAAATTAAATATTAAAAAATCAAAAGGAATACACATATTTAACTTTTTTGAGTTAAATTTAAAATTACAAAAGGGTTTTAATTAGAAAATTAACTTGACAAATTAATTACATTAAAATTAAAAAAAAAATTGATTGAAAAATAGTAAAAATAAAAAAAAATATACTTAATTGATTTGTAATTTCATTAAAAAGGTTTAAAATTTTGATTTTCATGGTAATTTAATTGCTATTCATGCTCCATAAATTTTTCAATTCTTTTTCTAAGTTATAAATATTAAATATCGTATATGAGCCTCAAAAAAATCGGTTAAAAATTAAAAAAGAAAAACCAGAATATAACGTAAAATGAAATTAAAAAAAAAAAATTCAACAGTTGAATAATCAAAGTAAAGTTATTCCTGAGATTTGCAGTACATTTGATTGATATTTCTGCGGTTCACTTGTGGTGTGGAAATTAAAAATCTAATATAAAAAAAAACTTTTTCAAATTTTACTTTGTTGTAATTTTGTAATTTTTAGTTTTATACATATGTATAGTATATATATATATATATATAATATGTATAGTAGTTTTAATTCGTTGTTGAAAGAAAAAAAAAACAAAATTCAACTTAAATTAAATGAATTTTTCATGTTTTAATTCTTTTGATGATTTGTAATTCAAAAAATTTGCGAATTTTTAGTTTGCAAGTGGCAGTTAGAACTTTAGTTAGATTTATTCCATTAGAATATAGAGCATTTTTTTTTTTTTATTCCTTTTCCACTCCTTTAAGGAGTATAGGGCATTCTCCAAGTTTTTATTTTAAACTAGGCTTCAGTTTCTTTAATCTTAATATTCACTAAGCCGTTGATTACTCGGCTGTAGCTATTGTATAAGGTTATGAAATATGAATGCACAAATGTTAACTTTGTGCGCCATCTATAATCTTACACAAGAATTATTTATATATTTTTATTAAATCTTATTTTATATTACGATATAAACTTTTACGATATAATTAAAGAATTTTACGATATTTTTTTATTGGATATGATCTGACCGGGGTTCGAACCCGAGACCTTCCACATGAAAGGCGGCGTCTTTACCACTACGCCATTGGTCAGATGAATATATAGAGCATAGTATAGGATTTATTCTATTAGAAATGTTGTAATTTAGACTTGTTCAATTATAAATATTGAAATTTAATTCTTTGTTTTAAAAAAGCAGAACAAATTACTTTCAATTAGTTTATTTACCCTGGTTCAAAATACTTAACTCTTAAATTCATTCGAGTTTTTAAATCAAATAAACATTTGACATGTTGTACTAATGTTGGGCATCGCCCAAACTTCATATTAAAATCTATTCTTTTTAATTAAAGCCATATAAAATAATTTTGGCAATGATGTTTTTGGGCTATAGAATGGTGCATTTTTATGATTAATATACGGATTTGTTAATTTATTTTGTTTTTTTTTAATTTTTTATTTCAACCCCTAAAAATATGCAATTTCTTTATATTTTAGAAATAGTAAAATTTCGATTTTAATTTTTCAGTAAAATAGTTTAAAATAAACAAAAGTAATTAAAATTAGGTCAAATAAGTAATAAAAAACGATATATTGTTTTTTAAAAAATATATTTAATATAAAATATTTATGTCTTATTGTAGGTGTATACTGTTTTTTTTTAAATTTTAAAATAAAATGGATTTATATAAGTATGTCGATTGTCGAGTAAATAACGAAGAAAGGAAAAAAATAATAAAATATTTATATTAATAATGGTCATTTATACATATATATATATTATATATATATATACTTTAAAATAGTTTCCAATATCGAATAAAAAAACAAAAGAAAAAAAAAATACTAATAATATTAAATTTTGAAAATGTACATATGTTGATTTTTCATTTATGGTTATTTAAAATTTGTATATATATATATATGAATTCATATAAATAAGTATTCAAATAGTATATATATATGTTTTTTAAGTATTAACTTTATAATAGGATTATAATTTTTTTAATTCTATACGTTTGTATATACATATATAGTTATATACTTATATATAATAGGTTATTAATATATTACAGAGAATTTTTTTATTTAAAAATTACAGTCTGTATATACTTTGTTTTATTTACAAGTTCAAGCAAATTTAATTTCACCTAGTTAATATATAAAAAAAAAATCTTTTACATAAAAACTAAACTAAAGGGCTGGCAAATGTATATAAGATTTAAAAATATCTATTAAGAGGGCCCTTCATTAAAACAAAAAAGCAACTTTCAAGATTAATTAAAACATATACGAGTAAGATTAAATCCGTTTGAGCTTTGTGCAATATACCTGTGTAGATCAAATTTAAAAAGCTTAGATATCTTTCATAAACCTCCTAGGGTCTTATTTCACATTTTAAAATTTTATAATTGGTTTTGCTATAATATAATTTGTATATGTATGTATATAGGTAAATCCATAAATGTTTTCATTTTAAATATTTATAATTGAAATTATAGATTTTATTTTCAATTATTTACGTCTATTAAAAATTTTTTTTATATACTTGTATATAAGTAAGTAGTTATAAATTTTTTATTGCTTTAAGTTTAATTTTTTCTATACTATAGAGTTTTTATATTAATTTAAAAACAAGGCCCTCAGAAAAATAGTTACAACTGTCTAAATTTTATTATATACTAATAATATTATATTTTATTCCAAGATAGTATAACTTTAATATACAAAATATCCTATGGTATTTATTATACGCTTTTACATGATCAATGAAAGTGTAGGGTATGATTCGAAGTTAATTTTTGAAATAAAACTTAATGAAATCATTTCCTTCATAAAGTATCTTATATATTAATTAAACTGGAATGAAGGGTCTTTATTAATATATATTAACTAAAAAAAGGGGGAATTGTATAAAGTTTAATTTAAAATAAATTTACAGTATAGTGGTAATATACCTGTACAATTATTGCTATAAATCTCTCTAAGTCATTAATATATAGTAACTTTCTTAAGTAGACATATACAAGTATATAATATATTAATATAATCTGTATGTTGAGTTAATATACTTTTTGTTATATAAATTGAAGTTCGTTTTATTAAAACAAATCAACCCCTCCATTGACATTTTACAATTATAGACCATGTAATTATAATTGTTTTATTAATAAAGTATATAAATTTTATAAAATAATAAAAAAATACATATATATAACAATTGTAAATTAAAAAAAATATAATAATCATAGAAGGTTTAAATACATTTATAAGTGTATATGATATATATACGAGTATAATAAAAAATTTAGAAATAAAATATTGATTTCAAAAATATAATTTTATAAATTTTAGTTTTTTTTTTATAATATATTGAATAACTATTTTTGTTCAATTATGTTTAATAATTGATTGATTTATCATTTGTTTATGTTCAATTTATAGAATCATGTACATATATATCAATATATATGTATTATATATTCATATTCATATAAGTGTTTTCAATATACGTGAAGATAGAATATCGTGTTTCAATTTATTTTTAATTTTTTTTCTTTTTTTTATCTTTTGTTAAAAGTTTGAAATGTTCTATTGAAAATAATTTTATATTTTTATTTAATATTAAATGTACAGAGTAATTCAAAGAAAATGTATGGGGTTTTAAGTTTTAAATACCTTTAGGTATTTTATAATTTTAAAAAAATTGATTTTTAAAAAAATGTTTTATTTTTCCAAAACTTAAGTGCCCGTGAGATTTAATTTTCTAATTGGAATTTTTTTTTCAGAATTATTTAATAATTGGATTCTTAAAATTTAATCAAATCAATGAATTGAGTGAAAATTGGAAAATATAACTGAAATCACTGGTGACCTGAACTAAGGCCCCGGGGGTGTTATTTCCCATTTAATGAGAATTAACCGCCTGCGATTTTATTTGTCATAGTAATTCAGAAATAAAATAACGCCCCCAAAATATTGGAAATAAAGTTCAGGGTTTTATTTCTCATTTAAGTTGAAGTACAACTTCTTTGAGAAATAAAGCCTCGGGGTGTTTGTTTCTCTTTCACTCGAAAAATCCATTTTTGTAATTTTCAAACCTGAATAACTTATATATAAGCAAAATATTAGATATAAAATATTATGTTTTTAATATTTATATATTTGTCTTTGCGAGATTCTATATTAGGAAGCATATTTAAGTAGGTTAAAAAATCTAAGTTGACCCTTTTTCCAGAGTATTAATGGATAAATGCATGTATTAATGGATTAATTTAAAGTTAAAACAAATTAATGTAAAAGAAGGGGCTCTATTTCGCAGTATTACTATGAGAAAAAAGAACCTAGGGCGTTATTTCTCATTGAATGGGGGCTTTATTTCGCAGGGTCTTAGTTTAGGTCATCAAAATCACTTGCTTCAATTGATGTTTTATTTAATTGATGATTAATTAAATATGTGTATGAATTCCTTACATTTTTTAGTACACATATAAATACTTCTTTCAATCAGTCTGTATATAAGTCCTCTAAATATATTAATTTGTTGTCAACCTCAGCAATTTATAATAATTTCAACTATTTTTTTATTTAAACTTTCTTTCTTATGATTAGATTCAATTCTAAAATTTTGATTCGAATTTTATTATTAAATAAATTTAAAAATTATTTAAATTATAATTCACTTGGAAAATTTTTTTTTGAATTATAATAATCAAATTATATTTTTGTTTTTTCACTCTCCTTTCCAAAATTCTGAGATGGTGCAGTAATGATTTCTCAGTACTAATTCAGTAAAGTACTTTTATTGTTTATAGAAATAGAAAAAGAATGAGTATTCGTGTGCGTGTAAGACTGTTTTTTTACATTCGTGTTTTTCAAATTGAAATACGAGTATTTATTTAAATTTCGTATATTGTATTCTGATTTTTTTTCAATTTTATTTTTTTATTCGGTTGATGGTTTGTTTTTTTTTGTATTCATTGAGTAAAAAAATTTTCCATTTATAAATCGTTTTTCTTTGATTTGTTTTTTATTTTATACACGTACACATGCACAAAAATTAAAATTTATTATATAGTAAGGTAAAAAAAAAAATAAGAAAGAAAATAAAAATATTTGTCACGTGGAAGAAATTAAAATTGTGATAAATTAGAGAGGGATCTTGGAATTAGTTAAATAAAACTTAAGTATTTTGGATTTAAATATTTTATTATGATTTTCAGTTTTCTTAATTGTTATATACAAACAAATTTAAACTGTTATACACATTTGAAAACACTTTTTTGTAAATAATTCAGTTAAAGAAAGAATTATTTTTTAAATTAAAAATTAAGTATATGTAATTATTAATTAATTAATAAGTATATGATTTAGAAGTTTTAGTTAAGTTATATTGTGGCCTCAAAGAGTTAGGTATTGAGATTAGTAATTAGAAATAGATTTTGAGGTTTTGAGGTTCAACAATGCCCTGGCTCTAATATGTATAAGAATATCTTTAGTTAAATGAAAATATTTTGAAACTATACGAAGTAGTTAACGTTTTTAGCAAAATCCAACTTTGTTTTGAGAATTGTTTAAGACATATATGCCCTACCTCATTTATAAATCGTTTTTCTTTGATTTGTTTTTTATTTTATACACGTACACATGCACAAAAATTAAAATTTATTATATAGTAAGGTAAAAAAAAAAATAAGAAAGAAAATAAAAATATTTGTCACGTGGAAGAAATTAAAATTGTGATAAATTAGAGAGGGATCTTAGAATTAGTTAAATAAAATTTAAGTATTTTGGATTTAAATATTTTATTTTGATTTTCAGTTTTCTTAATTGTTATATTAAACTGTTATACACATTTGAAAATACTTGTTTGGAAATAATTCAGTTAAAGAAAGAATTATTTTTTAAATTAAAAATTAAGTATATGTAATTATTAAGTAATTTATATATTATTTAGAAGTTTTAGTTAAGTTATATTGTGGCCTTAAAGAGTTAGGTATTGAGATTAGTAATTAGAAATAGATTTTGAGAAGTTTCAACAATGCCCTGGCTCTAATATGTATAAGAATATCTTAAGTTAAATGCAAATATTTTGAATCTATACGAAATAGTTAACGTTTTTAGCAAAATCCAGTTTGTTTTTAGAATTATTTAAGACATATATGCCCTACCCTTTTATCTAGAGTATATATTCATAATTATTCCTCAGGCTTATTATGTTATTTTCCTTTCATGAATGTTTAACATATTAAATGTTGTTCAGTTTTTACTTTACCAGCTCCTACCCATAGTTTCAGCAGTTCAATAATTAGGACTCTTTGAAAAGTTCTTTAAATTGTTCTTGATAATATGATTCATGACTAAAATCAATTCGCAAATTTAAATTATTACTTAATTTAATTTAAGCTTTTCCTAAGACAAGCAAGTTTTTTACATATTTTCAATTTCTCAAATTTTTTTTGTTTATTAATTTTAAAATTTAATTTTTTAAATTTAATATAAAATGGGTTTTATAATATTAAATTTGAATTTTAAAATTGATTTTCTAATAAAATTAACTTTGAAACTTTCGTTCTCATAAAAAATTTATAGTTTGCCAAAATTGGATAAAAGTTGAGTTGTTTTTTTTTCTTTATTCCTTGCCTTTATTATTTATTACAGTTTTTTTTTTTTGTTTTATTCTGCCCTTTAAATTTAAATTTTAATGGATTAAGTCCCCCACAAGAAGAAACTTTTTTTTTTTCAAATATATATATATATATATATATATATATATATATATATATATATATATAAAATACATTAAAAATTCATATATAAAATTTTATTCTTTTTTCTTTGTTGGTCATTTTTTTTCTTAAAAAAATCGTTACTGTGAAATTTTATTCATCTTTGTTTAAAATATAAAATAAAAACTAAAGTAAATGAAGAGTAAAAAAAGAATATAAATAAAAAAATACAAAATAAAATATATATATATAAGGAAGAATTTGAAACAAATTTAAAAATTAAAATAACGTGATTCTTAAAAAAAAATAATATTCTCATGATTCTTATGTCTTAAATTTAAAATTTAAAAAAATCTAAAATTTAGTGCCAATATTAAAATAATAATTATATCGTATCATATAAGTCAACTTAATCTTTTAAATCTCTTGTATATGTATAAAAATATAATATTATCTACATATATTATATATATATGTAATAAAAGCATTTTTTCATTGTGTGCCCTCTTATGTGCCTTAAATCAAACAAAAAATAAAAAATTTTGATAAAAATTAATATAAAGTGAAATTCATTAATTTAAAAAACTCTTAATATTGTTTTAAAGGAAATTAATTAAAATAATTACTAAAAACAAATTAATATTTTTCAAATCCTCTCTTTAACAACTATACCAATTCTATTTACTTAATTTCAATCTACACTATACTGTCTTATTCCGACTTCTGCACAATTATTTAAAAAAAAAATAATTAAAAAAATTAATTAAAAAAATTTAAAATAAAGAAAAAAATAGAAAATAACTCATCATTAAATTATTAATAAAAGTATTAAAATTAGACTGTGCCTTAAAATAACACTTAATCAAAAAGAAAATCGTTATGAAAATCAGGATTTAAAAATTATAAATAAAGGATATCGCATGAAGGAGAACTAAAATTTGAATAACGGATCTTTTTAAAAACCCAATTGAACTTTGCATGTACCCCATATAACAAACTTTGATCATACATGGACAAAACGAAATGTCATCAAATCGTAATCGTAATAAACGAAACAGTTTAGAATTAAAAAATGTTCGCGAAGATTCTATAAAAAAAACATTTCGACATTCATTACCACCATTTATAAATGATGATGATGATGATGATGATGATTCTGATGAACAAATTAATAATGATACAATTACAAAAATTAAAAAAGAAAATAATATACCGTTATCAGATGAAAAAAATGATATTAAACGTTTAAAACAATATAAATTACCACCTTTACAAACATCTCAACAAATACAACCAACAACAACACAACAACAATTACAACAATCAATATCAACAACAACATCATCAATTGGAATATATGGATCACAATCACAACAACAATTACCACCATTAGCACAAACTGAAGTAATATCAGACAATCAATTATTACATACGCCAAGTGAACCAAACATCGAATCATTTTTAATACGTAATGATCGTAGTGCATTACGTTTTGCTGATGATAGTACATCGAATTTAAATTCATTAACAACACCTGGTTCTGTAAATACAACATCATTTCCACCATTTTCACAACAAAATTTATTTAATATTAATAACAGTAATAATAATAACAATAATAATAATAATACAAATAATGGTAATAATAGCGGTAATAATAGTAGTCACAACAATGAAGATCGTTTTTCAATAAATACATGTGGTACATCTGGTACAGGACATTTAACTGGTGGTAGTAGTGGTAGTGGTGCTGTTTTTGGTAGTATTGGTGGTGGCGGAGGTAATAATGATACTTTAGATGGTTATGGTAAACGTAAAGAATCAAAAAGTTCAATTTTAAGTAGTATTAGTGCAAAAAGTCGAAAAAGTATATTTGAAATTAATAAAGGAATACGTTTGACAGCATCATTTATAAGGAAGAAAAGACAAGAATTTGAAGGTTTGTTATATATTTTAATTAATATTTTTATATATTATTTACTGAAAGATTTTTTAATTCAAAAATGCCAAGCAAATATCTCAAAATTTATTTAACATGATTATTTCTATAAGTTCCATTAAATTTAAGTTTTGATTATCTAAGCTTTTATTAAATTTTTCAGTCACTTCACAGTAGTAAATGTTTATATAGAAAATTTTTTGCGTCATACTTTTAAGGAAAATTATTCGGAAATTTGGTGTGTTTACAAAAAAAAACAATTTTATAGTAAACTCACACCTATTTTCCAAAAGGTTGATGACTTTGAAATGTTTTTTGTGTTTTATTTTCGAATTGGATATAAAAAAATAATAAAATGAAATGGAATGGAATTTAAATCGAATTTTATTTTATAAATACTATAAAAACCGTCTAATTTTTTGTTAACCTTTTAAAGATATATAGAAAAGAAACTTTTGCCAGTCCTCCAGTTTATTATGTTTGGAATTGAGTTTTATTCATTTTTATTCAACGGAATGGTGATTTTTTAATGCAGTAGAATCAAGAAAGAGGGGGACACTCATAGTGCCTTCAAGAATTTCACTAAAAAGTAAAGTTTTATTTTAAACAAGTTCCAAAAAATCATACCCAGGATCTTACATTTTTTTAAAAAATTTTTAAATTCATGGAAGATTAAAAACCTGAAAATTAAATAAGAGTAAATTAAAATAATTGCATACTTATAGGATTTATTTTTTTAGTAATAACTTGGCATCAGATGAAGACAAATTTGGTCGAGCAAGACGACAAATTAAAGTCTATTATCGTCATAACAGCAGGAATTCTTAAAAAATACTTTCCCACCTTTTTTTTTAACAAAAAAAAAATTTATATTTTTCCCCACACCCTTTAAAAAAGGTGTATTTAAAGTTTTTAGGACTTTTATTTTATATTTTACTAAAAGTAAATGACACCTATAGCTAATTAAATTGAATATAGATGTTTGTTTCGGTTATGATCTATATTAAAATATATAGATATGTTTTTAAAAGTATTAGAACTAATGTCCTGAGTAGTATCCTTTTAGGTTATCCTTTATTCCGAAAAAAATTTGGAGAAGTTTTTTAGGTTGGAACAGAATAAAAAATGTAAAAATAGAACAAAAAAACTATATTCCGTTTTTAAAACCATAATAATGGGATATGACGATCCTGTTTTTAGTATAATTTTAAAGAATTAACAACTCATTTAATATTTATACATTTTGGAAATAACATTAAAGTAGTTTTTAATTTTCTTTTACGATTAGTTTAATATTTCACTATAGTTGGTCAGTTTTTGGTATGGTTTAGGGGTTTTCTTCTAAAACATGATTTAGAAGAAAAGTTGTTTTAATATAAATTAATATTTTCTTTAAAATATCGATTACTTTACGTTTTTCTTTTTTGTTGTATTTTTTCTCAATTATATTCGTTTTTTATTTTTATTTCATTAGAAAGTGTTTTTACAACTACTACAACTGCTACATAATTATTCTTAATAAAAAATAATAAAAAATAAAAGCTAGCCTTCAGTTAAGTGTAAAATATTTTTTTTATTTCGATTAACAATAGAATTTCTCTTGAATTTAATGGAGAACGACATTTTTCGTTATAAAAACATTTTTCCATTAAATAATTTGAATGCAAAACAAAATAAATTAAAAGTATTAATATATTTTAAGTTTTTAAATAATTAAACCTTCTAAAATTGTAAGTCTAAGGCATACGTTACATTATGATAATCAAAATATAACAAAACCTAAAACATTATAAATTTATTTTACACATCTTTGAGTTATGGTTTAATTACTTTCGAACTATGTAATAAGAATTAGTACCACCAACTGCCTACGCCATTTAAGATTAAATGTCCTTATTAATTTGTATAATAAGTAAAATTATATTTAACTTCTCAACAATATATATCTAGTCACAAGAATTTATTTATTTAAAACTACTCTTTCGCGAATTTTCCTAAAGTATATTGATTTAATTCAAATTGCATATATAAAGGCGCTAATATGGTTTTTTTCAATATTTCCAAGTTTTAAAAGCTATTGTGGCCAAAGTTTTGATTTGTTCTCCTTTTTTTAATTAAAACAAACTGTTGGTAAAGGAATATGAAAAATTTTATTAAAAAAATGGGGTATGACCAGATACTATAGACAGATATTATTGGAATTTTATTAAGTCTGCTTTTTATGAATTCTTCCTTTTTATACAAATAAGTTCTTCATTAAAAAATTATAAAATTTTTTTTTGGCTTGAAGTTATTTTGTTTTTTGCTTATTAGAAAGGGACTTTGTGAATGTAACAGCGGTATCAGTATTTATTGAAATTCAAAATTTAGTTTAAAGATTTTGTTCCTTTACTTTTGGATTTTTAAAAAGTTAATTTTGTACTCAATTTTTGTATCCAATTTGCTATGGAAGGCAAACGATTACAAATTTTAATTTAATTAAAGGAATTTTTCTAAATTTTTAATATAAAAAAAATCATTATTGAAATTAATATTTTCAAATTCCCTTACCATTCTTTTTAAATTAAAAAAAAACTTAAAAATAAAAATTCTTTAATTACAAAATTAATTGAAATGCAATCTAAAAATATATAAAAATAAACAAAATAAATTTTCTTAAGATATTATTATTATTACCTTGAAAATATTTTATGACAGATAAACAGTACGAATGTGAAATGGAGGTGCTTCCGAATAGTGACTTATTGTATTTTCATCAGAATATATATGAAAATAATAAATTTTTCAATTTTTTTTTTTTATTTAAAACTTTTGACTGAAACTACAAATACCAATTCCTTTTACTTTATTTTTTTTATAATTAAAGAAAATTTCAATAAAAGTTGTGAGAGTTTTACAAATTTTTTTTTTAATTGTCACTTTCAAGCTTGTAAGGACATCTGCACTTAATAGAATTATAATTCACGATATAGTCCAATATTGTTTCTTTTAACCCATTCATATATTCGTCTCTATATACATTTTCTGTCTCCTTTTGTTCAAAATTTATAACCCCATTTACCTTTCAATTTTTTTTTTTTATTATGTAAATATAAATGTTTAGACATCTATTTTTTGTCCTTTTTTTTTATCCATTTTTTCTTTATTCTTTGTGTTATATACCGCAGTTGTTTGTATATATATACATATATATGTGTATTTCTTCATTTCTCAAGAGAATATAAATTACAAAGAAAAATTAAAAAAACAAAATATCTATAAATAAAATTAAAAACTTTTCACTCATATATAGAGTTGTTATTACATATATATATATGTATACTTTTTTACAGAAATAAATTGTTGAGTATTTATTAAAATAGCTCTAATTATTGTTTTGGGAACACACAAACTTATTTTCTTCTAAAAAATATATTTTTTTTTTAATTTCATTTTTGAATTTAATTAAAAAGAAAGTCATTAAAAATGATATTAATTTATATAATATATATATATGTATATATATATATATATACTTAACAAAGAAAAAAGAAAAATAATGATGACATATTATTAATTACAATAACACGGTAACACTTAATATACAAGTAATATATATATGTATAAAAAATTATATACATTAACTTTGTACAAAAGTTTATTATAATTATATGTATGGATGTATACATATATATATTTGTGTATAAAGTGTAAGAATAATAAACAAGAATTTAATTTACAGTGACTTTTTTAATGCATCATATTTTAAAAAGCAAAAATAAAACATTTTGTATATATGTATAAATACAGTAGAACTTCGAATTATAACGGTTTAAGTTTAGGAATTATTTATTTAATCTTTAAAATTCATCTGTAAAAATTAATAGTTACAAAAACTACTTTCTAATTCTAATTATCTAATTCAATAAATTGAATAATTATTTTTATTATTTTGAAGTTATCCTAAAGTTATGCAAAATGTTTCAATTTTTAGAACTTGGTTTTAAAAGACAAGGGTTAGAACGAAAAGCTAGCAACTATCGCGTTGTTATTAAGGCTCGAATCATACTTAGTATTTTAAGTGTTCCGCTTATTTAGAAGTTGATTAAAATCAATTACAAAATTTATACCCAAAAGACGGACAAAAATCAAATAAATGAAAAATGTTTTAAAATCCGTTATGATTGATATCCGTTCATGATTAATATCCGTTATTAATCCGTTAAAAATTTATGAGTTCTATTATCTTATAATCCATTTAAATTTATTTCCTAAAATTAAAGTTTTACTGTAAAAAAAAAAAACTGTCATTTTAAATTATTAGAAATAATAATACTTAAAAATAATAATAATAAAAAAAAAAAAAAAAAAATTCAAAGGACATCTTTTAAGATTAAAATTAAAATATGAGGGATATTCATTTTAATGAGAATATAGAAACGTTAATGAGGTGTAAACCAAACCAAAACTAATGTTTTATTTGTTTTTAATTTTTGTTTTTTCAATGATGGAACGTGGATAATAAAGTGTTGCCGCTGTTTTATTATATAAATATATATATATATATATTTTTGTATATTTAAAACTTTTTTATCTACATTAAAAGTTTATATTATGTCCTTTCTTAATTTCAATTTGTTGCGTTGTTTTATATCACATTTTATTATTAACATCATCATTTACATCAGTACTATTTTTATAAATGAAAATGTTGTGTTGTGTGTGTTGTGTTAAAAAAGTTTTGTTTTCATAAACATAGGTAATTAAGAAAACAACAAAGTTAACAACAAATACAATAACAGTGTTTTAAAGTTTTGCAAAAAAAAAAATTACAACATGTCCATGACATAAAAACTGAAAGTAAATTACAAAAAAAAAAACAAAGATATAAAATTAATTCCATCTATTGTAGGATACTTTTGGGATTAAAATGGATGATTTGAATTGAGAATAAATATTAAAAAAAAATATACTAAATAAGTTTATAAAAGAATTGAATATGACTCATGAACGCATTTACCTTTCCAATTTTTTGCTTTGCGTCTTTGTGCTTGGAGTTTTTAGGGGTTTTCGTTCTATGAGTCATGATTAAAGAATGATGGCAGATGAGTTGTAATTTAAGTTGAATGTGATTTTTAATCTGATTTATAAATCTTGAATATTAATTCAAATAAAATTATTTAGAATTAGATTACTAATACTATTTAATAACCCATCTTCGATGAGAAAGTTTGATGTGGTCTCAAGTATAAAGATTAAAAGAATGTTAGAATGACTAATATAACGGAATTATTGGTTATACTGAGGAATTAATTGATTATATGACTTGATAAACATAAAAATTATTCAATAATGCAGAATTTAAAGAAAAATCTATTAATTTTTGGGGTCTTAGATTATGTTAACATGAAATTGAGTCTTTAAATATGCTGTTATACCAATTAGAATTGAACGTTAAATTAAGAACATCTTATTGAATTTTTGCTCTGGAATATCAATTAAGATCTCTTTTTTTTTTTTTTCTTATTATTCCTCTAGGGAACATAGGGCTTCCACATAGCCTCTCCAACTGTCCCTATTTAGCGCTAGTCTTTTTATTTCTGACCGGATTTTTCCCGATAGATCACATTTTCTCTTGACTGTTCTTGGTTTTCCCACATTTCTCCTACCCTGTGAATTCCAATCTAGGGCTTAGTGTGCCACTGATTTTATTGGTCGCCTTAGAATGTGACCAATCCACTTCCATTTTTTTTCCTGATTTGGACCCATATAGGTTCTTGTTTTGTCATCACCCAAAGCTCTTCATACATTATTCGCCTAGCCCAGAATATGCGACATAATATACGAAGACATTTATTCACAAAGTCTTGTATATTCTGTATGTTGTTTCTTAATACAAGCCATGTTTCGCTTCCATATAGCAGTATTGATTTGACACATGCTTCAAAAATTCTTATTTTTGTTCCCCGTGCTATGTGTGTTGACTTCCATACTGCCCATAGCCTTCTGAAGGCACTTCTAGCTTTTGTTATTTTATAAAAATTGTAAAATTTCTGAAAGATAAGTAATTACATTTCGCAACTACCTATAAATAAGTGTTAAGTTGTTATAAATATTTATCTTAAAGTATAATATTACACAAAAACACTCAAAAGTTTATTTTATAAATTTTGCATATACAATTTAAAAAATAAAAGAAAAGAAAAATGAAGTCAACATTATCAAAAAAAATAAAAAAGTGTTATACAGGAAACTAGATGAAAATAATATTGTATTAAAAAATACTGTAGTGAATCTATGATAGAAATAATGTTGTTAATGTTGAAGGTTATTTTGTTGATGTTGCTGTATAGTTTTAGTGTATCTAGTTTTTAAAAATGTTATTGAGCAAACAAGGCAGAATAAATCGTATATATGTATATATATATATATATATAAATGTCAATTAAAAAAGAAAAATGTATAGTGATTTAGTTTTTTACCTCATCCTTTTATAATTTTGCAGGGAAAGTTAAAAAATAGGAAAATTTAAAAAAAAAAGATAAATTTATTTTATATATAGGTATTGTATTACTTTTGCAATTATTTTATTATATTTATTATCCAATATATGATGAGATTGTTATTTTTTAATTTTAAAGTAAATTGGATATAATTAAATTATCATTTTTTTTTTTTTTAATTTTGTTGCAGTCAAATGCATATATATATATATATATATATATATATATATATATATATATATATACGTGTTTTCATTTTTATTTGTCAATTTTAATTAGTAAATTATATTGTTTTAAATTAATTGTTTATTTATAGATATGCAATTATAAATTTTACTAACATATTTGTACGTTCTTCCTATTCCCGAAAGAATATAAATTGAAAATTTTAAATTGAATTATGTCATTTAATCCATTTATTTAGCGAAAGTTGTTTTATATGCATTTTTTTATTGCAAAATGCCAATGAATTCTTTTTTTAATTAAAAATTTTTTTATAAAAATATTATTTAATATCATTTTTATTATAATTATAACAAACTTTTATTTAATTATCTCGCAATATTATTGCAAAAATATTATTTTAGAAATTTTATTATAAAACTTTGTTTAAATATAAGTTATTAAATATAAAGGATTATTTTAATTAAATTATGTGGAATAAATTTGTTCAAAAATAAAATAAATGTATTAAGGTGCGAATACACGAAGTAAAGTGTTACGCGTACATTTGAGTTTTATCACACACGTAAATATGTTGGGCCGAACTTCAGTTTTTACTTATAATTCAAAATGGAGGTTATTGCGTCCGTGACAGTTACTTAATCAATTTTTTTTTTTTTTAAGCGCTAACTGTTAAACTGTTAGGTTTAAAAGCCTGTCTATACCCAAGGTACATGTTGGAACAGGGGTTCATTTTATATTCGTGTTATTAAAATTGATCTTAATGAATTTCACATACAATTTAAACATGAGATAGTACTAGGACTTATAACATGTAGAAATGTCAGGCACTCAACCACTGTGCCACCCAGCTGTTTTAAAGAATAAAAATAATCGTTAACTGTGGACTAAATATTGCTATTTAAAAAGATACGTCGATTGTCTTCTCAAGGTGATATACCTTAAGGTAATATGTTAGATGATATATGGTTAATGTCACTATTGGAATTTCGGAACTTTAAAAGAATAAACATTGAAAAATTTTAAGAATGGCAAAATTTTATATTAAAAAGTTCAAATGTTACGCAAACATTGGCACACACACCTGAACATGTTCGGACGAATTTAAAATGTTTGTTAAAATATTAAAATTTTTTGATTTTTAGCTAATATGTTACGCGGACCACAAAATCATTAGCCCACACAAAAAAGTTTGTTACGCGAACATGGATGTTGCACGTAAGATGTTACGCACTATTTTTACGCCTTAACAGTAATAAATCGCAAAATGAAAATACGATTCTACATATAAAAAAAAATAATTGAAGGCGCCAAAATAAATGTAAATAAAATTTTATTTCAATGTTAAATTATATTAGATATTTTATTTACTTTGTAAATAATATATTGAATGTTGCAAATTGTAAAAAATGTTTTATAATTTAAACTCCTATTAAATAGATCCGTATTCGAATCGTTATATTATATATCCGATTCAATCCGATTTATTGAATTTAATTTTAAAATAAAAATAGATTATTTTGTATACAACTAATTAAAATTTTTAAAAATCAAATAAAAGTTATATAGCTTTTTAATCTTTGGATCAATGGTAGAAAAGAATTATGTGCTTATACAGGAATAGTTTGATTTTTTTTAAAAGATATTTAAATTTTTAAATATTATTAGATTGTTTTCAAATTCTGTTTTCATGACTTCATCAATTCTTTTCATTTCGTTCGTTTTTAAGATGGATCTCCAAGTTTTGCCAATATCTTACTAATGCTGAATACCAATTAGTAAAATTTAAAAAATCAAAGTTCAAGAATTAAAATTAACTTGAATGACAATAAAAAATTTTTTTATTATTTAATAGTTTATAACTAATAATTAAGTTATTTTAATTGATTACTTTATTATTTTATAATTTGGGTTAACCCAAAAAACAACAAAAATACGAGGTAGTGTGTAGAGTAGACTTTGACAACTCTAGGATACTCGCATGAAAGTAATTTAAACATCATATCATCCGGTTAATTAAAACTTAATATACTCTGAGTTATGTATAAAAGTTATATGGCAGCTATTCGAACCTCTTACACTACACCAACTGTATTTTGTGCAAATGTTTGTCATTAAAGTAAACTATTTTTAACAAAATATCAGATACTCAGTTTCATTATATATTAAAATATTCTCATATAAAAAAAGAGGTTGTATGGGAGCTACTCGAATTCGTTAAACAAGCTGGCGGAATATGAATAGCGTTGACGGCTCTTGCCAAATTTGTAAAAATCCTAGCTTTTCAGTTTTTTAGTTATTGTACGAACAATTTACATACGATTCTTATTACACACATACCTTTGATTTGAGTTTATATCTATCATCCTTCTTTACAGCGTCACAAACGTATGGCAAATTTAGTATACCTTTGAACAAATGTTCATACGGGTGTTTACAATATGAAAACAAAATTGTGTTTACGATATTTTTATTTTTTTATTGTTTATACTATGAACAATATTGTTTGTTTAAATTCTAAATGTTTATTAACATTAAATGAATTTGTAAAAAAAACTAACAAATAGTTAGATAAATGTTTAGATAAAATTTTGTTTATTCTTTCATATTTTTTTATTTGATTGTTAAATGTTGCCAAAAAAAAAAATTGTTTTGTTGTAATTTTTATGAATACCTATAACTATATAAGTGTATGTATATGTGTATATTTTTCTTTTACACAAAAATATCCATTAGTTCTACATTCAGAGTTTACAATAGGGGATTGTTGTATAATATTTAAAATATGTGCGGTGTAGGAAAGGTTTTTAAAAGATTTTAAAATTTTTTAACTGTAATCCTAAAAGTATGCAAAAAATATTTAAAGCAATTGTATTCGTTGGAAAGGGGCCTTGTTGGCATAGTAGTTAAGTAATATTAATATAATTTAAAAATATATAAGTAATGTTTGTATGTATGCATATTAAAATAATCATTTTTATAACAAAGGTTTTATCTTGAAAAAAATTAATCAAAAGATAACCAGCTCCTATTTTTTTTTTTTTTTTTTGTATTAAACTTTTATTATTGCCTTTATTACATTCTTATTTTAACTTAGCCTATAAAAAGTTTATAAAAATTGACTTATTAGCAATTATTAACAAATTATTAACATTTAAATTAATATTTAATTTTTACGTTAATTTATTTTCTAATTTTAATTTTAATTTTCTTATTAGTTAGTGTAAAAACTCTATTTATTCCATTTTTTATGTAGTATTGTAAAAAATTATGGCGAAAAAAAAATCAATATTAAATCTTACTTATTATTAAAAAACAACCTAACCTATTCCTTATTCTACTTAATCTATCTTAAAACTATACTAAGCCTAAACTAAACCTAATTTGTAATTATAATACTTAATTATGATAATTATGAGTTAACCAACCACCAATATTCTTTTTTAATTTTTTTATCTTTATTCGTAATAGACATGTCGTATATCAAACTTTCTCCATTAATATTGCCCGGGTAACCAGCTCCTATAGTGTTTCAAAAAGTATGTTTCGAAGCTTTTGTATAATCTAATTACTATTTTTGTTTTAATCTATAAATATTCGGATTGATTAAACGTTTTAAAAGAAATATCAATTCAATTTGATATCAATTAAAATCTCTTTAAAAAAGTAATTTACGCTCCACTGGTGCTAAATTAAAATACAAGCAATTAAATACAAGTATTAAAATACAAGCAATTAAATACAAGTATTAAAATACAAGCAAAAAATAAAATGAATGAAATTTTTAAAAAAATCAAATTTTCTTTACTAAAAGTTTTTCAAGTTTTTGTTTATTCTTCATCTATTCACTTTTTTACCAACACATTTTGTTAAAATCGTTTTGTATCATTTCTTTATTCTTTTTTCTTTTCATCTTTAATTGCAGATTAATTTAGTGGAGAAAATTGCATTTTTCAGTGTAATTAGACGATAAATAGAATAATAATTAAAAAATGTATATATATTATATACGATCATGAATAATTTTTGAAAAATTAAATAAGATTTATATAAATTTCAAATTAGAGCATCCGGAGATCGTTTCCAAAATTGAAAAAATTTTATTTATTTTTGTATGTTGTCATTTTTTTTTCTGTTATAAATAAAACAATTTAATTTTTCTTTTATATCACAAACATTTGGGTAAAAGTAACAAATAACAATTTAAAAAACAAAATAACTTTAAATATTTTATTTTAGAAAATAAAATATCATAAATTATCATAAGCAGGCCAAAAAATATTTTACTTATTTTTAATAAAAAAACAAAAAATAAAAAAATATTTTTTAGAAAATTTAAATTATTTTAAATGTTTATGAATTTGTTCATTTCAGTTTTTAAAACTCACAGTATATTTTCTGCAAATTTTATATAAATAGTAAAACATTTTGATATTAAAAATTAAGACTTTGCTTCACAGAAACATTTGTGTAGTAAGTCTCAATAATTTTTAGTGAAAATCTGAAATAAAGACGAATGCCCAATGTACGCTTTGTTGCATTGCTTGCTTTGCTTTGAAAAGCGAATAAAAGAATCAATGTAATTAAATCAATTTCATTTAATTTAATTTTAAAAATTTAACCAAGTACGTATTTAAATAAAAAAACATTTTAATTGAAATTAAAAAAAAATTCACCAAGAAGGGATTGAACTAAGACCCCAATTTTTTTTTAAATTCAAAACATACAAAAAGTAGACACTTATTCATCTTTCAAACAACAAGAAATTATATGAGACATTTATTTATTTTTTGTGTATTTATTACTAGAATCGAAGCATAATTTACGCAATGCAAAATGTACCGGTGGGGATGTTATTTAAGATAATGGTTTTGATATACTATATATGGGTATGTATATAATGAAAGTGGAAATAGTTTTAATTAGAAAAAGTCCTTCTTTCAAATGACCTTCCGTCATTACGGGCCAACAGATAGTTTTTAAATGTTTTTTATTTTGAAAAATTTCAAATAGGTAATCATTAATAATTCTGAAATAAATGTCTTAATTACTGGATTTCAATTTAAATAAATATTATTTGGAATTCCGTTTATCAAAAAAAATATAGGTCTATTTAATTTACATATAAATTTTATATTACTTATATTACTAAGTAATTTTGGTTAATATTCCGAATATTAAGCTAAGTTGTAACGAAGGACTCTTCTGGTATTGAGCTGGTCTCCAAAGTTCTTATTACTACATCTTAGTTTAAGAAAATCATTAAAACAGCCTAAAATATGCCATTTAAAATTGAATCGTATATATATATATATACACTTTCCATTCTCACCTGTAATATGTCAGATTTTTATTTCATTTTCAATCTATTAAATATTTTTTTAAAAAAAAATTACTAAAAACCAATTTTCCATTGATTTTTAAAAAAGGAAGAAGCAATTATAATAACTATAATGTAAGAAAATATTGTTATTTCATAATTTTTTTATTTTTTTTATACATTTTAGCATTGAATTATAAAATTGTAGTCGCATCTGTTATTTTCTCAAATGTTACATATTTTCACGTACATATACTACAATCGTATATTCATATATATAGGTATTATATAAACACATCGAATATCGTGGGTGTATGACGACCTTACCTAAATTAATACTTAACTGAATTTAAACTATGGAATTATCTGGTTTTTAACCTAATATCTCTGTAATCTATATATTATACAAATTATTTATTAAAATTTTAATTTTATTATTTATTATATTAATTAGAATAAAAATAATATTTAATTTTAATTTTATTTAATCTCTTTTTAGGTAAGTCATAATCATTGGAATATTTTAATTTAATAATAGCGGAATGGTGTGTGGATATAAATTATAGTATGTAAGTAGAAAAATGTAGTAGATTAGTACTTTTCAACATTAGATATGTAAAATATTCTATTAGATCTATTCTAACATTCTTTTAATTAAATTTTTAAATTAGTTTAAATCTAATCTAACTGGTTTGGTGGAAAAAAAATTTAAAATATATTTAAAAAGTAAAAAAAAAAAAAATAATTGTTTTGTTGTCAGATGTGGGGTTCGAACCCACGCTCCCATTTGGGAACCAGAGCTTAAATCTGGCGCCTTAGACCGCTCGGCCAATCTGACTTGTTATTATAGTTTGATTAGTAAATGATATGTAGGTAATTAGTTTTTATGCCATTTTATGTAAATAGTAGAGAATGGGTATTAAATAATAAAATATAATGATTCCTTAAATTTTCTTTGGTTATATGAATTTTTATTTATTTAAAATTTAATATTAATAAAATATGTAAAATTTCAATATTTGTGACTTCAGACGCTTATAACGGGGCAATAAGTTTCAAATTTGGTTCAAGAAGTTTTTGTTTAGTATTTACCTCAAAATTAGGGTTAATATGGGTAATTAAATCCAATTTGATTGATAATTTATGGGATTATATTGTTATTGTATTTTTTATTTATTTTTTTGAATGTTTTATATATATATATGGATAACCCTATACAATAATATTATTGAACTAATCAAAGTAATTTTTTTTTTAATTTGACCATCATACATAATAAATAATTGAAATTGAAAATTTCTTTAAAAAAAAATGAGTAATTTAAAACCACAGAATTTTTTTTTTTCATTTCTTTTGATGAATTATTGATTATGTTCATATATATGAGTAAACATACGTTATAATATATATATACATACCATGTAATGTATTCGGTTTATTCTTAAATAAATAATTAAATCACGCATTTTAAATATTTCATTATTTAACCTACATATATAAGAAAAATAATTAATAATATCAATTTTGAAAAAAATATCTGTCCTACTTTTACCAAAATTATATACGAGTATTTCAATAGGTTCAAGTTAATTCAAATATTGAATCTTCTTTTTCTCTTGTGTTCAACGCTAATTATTTCGCGCTCAAATATTATATAAATTTACCTGTAAGTAGGCGTACGGATATGTACATAATTTATTATACATATATACCTTCATATAATTTAAATTAAATGTCATTAACATAACAAAAAAATTAAACCTATCAATTAACTTCCAATATGAAAATGTTCGAGTTTCCATTGGAACAAAATGACAAAATAAACAATTGAATTATAAAAGTTTTACTATAATGTCAATTTGTCATACAATTTAAAAAGCTTTTTTAAGTTTAATAATAATCTGACGCTATATATATTTTAATATATTTTATTTTATTCTAAATGAAACAAAATAAATGAATATGCAAAACTAATAATACAACGGTAAAAGAACTTTTTTTAAGTGACGCAATCATAAATAGGGGAAATTTTTAAATAGATTTTTTTTTTTACGTTTAACTACAAATTCACCTATAGTTTTGTTGAATCTCTGATTTACTCTTTAAATGACTTTTGTATGTTTTTGTATGGTATTATGGAATTCGTATTCGTTGTGTTTTTAAATATTATATTATGTATTTTTTTTTTTTAATTTAATTCTACTGTCAAATTTATATTATTTTTGTATTAATTATTACCAAGTTTAAGAATAAGACTTAAAAATGAAAACTTAATTTTGTTGTGGTATTATTTTAATCTCCCACTTATAGAAATGTGAAAGTTAGGTTGTAAAAATTTCTTGACTATTTATATATTCACTATTTATAATTCTAAAAATTTAAAACTTATCCAAATTTCATAGTAGATCCCAAAACTTTTTAACATGCCTGTATTAGAATGCGCAATTGTCAAAATTATGTTAGTTCTGCTGTTTGTATACTAAAAAGTTTTATTTCGAACTTAACTTAAAATTTATTAATAAAAGCAGTTAAGATCAAATTAGAAAATGATAGTAGTTAAAATAAGATAAAAACAGAATATAATTGAAATTAGAATTTAATAGCTTCTCATATCTATTTAAATTTAGCTAAAAATCTAAAAACATCAACTTAAAGCCTAAAAACATTGTATTACAGAATTTTAAAAAATATAGAAAATCATCTGACAAGTGACATTTGACAAATTTGTGTATAAAAACTTTACGTTTTTTTCTTTTTACATTTTAATTAAATTGGTAACACTAACAATATTAAAACACAAATTAGGTGAGTTTTTGAGGGAGAGAAAAAAAAAATACTGAGAATTAATTTTTATTAACGGTTCTCTTTACTTTATTATTGTAATTTGTCGTTTTGTGGTTCATTTAAATTTTTTTTTCGTATTCTTATTTTATTCTTTTCTTTTTTTTTTTTTTTAAACTTTTTTTTAACGCGGTGTGCCTCTCTGTTATTTTGATTGTTTTCTTTTTTAATATTGTAAGTGATTAGTTGACGTGTGGCGTTTAAACTTCTAATGTTGAGTTTTTGTCGGTCGAAATTTATATTTTTGTTTTTACTTTTGAAAATTCGCAATTGTAAAATTAATTGCAAAAGTACCGTTAGTCAAAAAGTTGTTTAGGTGTTTTAGTTTAATTAAAATCGTTGCCATATTTTTTATTAAATCGTAATTTAATATTTTTACTTTATATTCATATAATAAATTTAATACATAAGATTGTTTATTTTATGATTTTCTTATTTAATATTTCGTTACATTTAAATAAAATTAATATTGTGATTATAATTTAAAGGTCAATCAAAATTTTATTGTTATTGAAAAGTTATTGAAAAATTATAAAAAAAAAAAAAAAATCAAATTAATATAGAAAGCAATCAGTGATTATTAATATTAAATAAAATAATAAAAAAAAAAACGATTTTCTTTAATGAAAAAATATTTCAATCAAAAAATTAAAATAACTTTTCACTGTAATTGACATTTGATTCGCTATTAAATGTTCTAATCATCTAATGGAGCGATTAGCGTTTACATTTTAATATGTAAATTATTTATATATATATGTATATAGATAGAAAGAGTGTTTTGAGTGAAAAAATTTAAATTGAATTTTATAATATAATTACAAATATAATCAGATAATAGTTATTTTTTAAACA
Organism: Dolichopus griseipennis; assembly: GCA_963082915.1. Taxonomy (NCBI): domain Eukaryota; kingdom Metazoa; phylum Arthropoda; class Insecta; order Diptera; family Dolichopodidae; genus Dolichopus; species Dolichopus griseipennis. The sequence goes on from OY720445.1 coordinate 2,728,643, forward strand.
AAGTTTTATGCAATATAAAATATAGAGTTTGCAACATATAGATGATATCTGATACATGTATATGTAAAAAAATTATATTGACAGACAGGTGGTTTATTGTACTTTGGTTTATTATCTTGTTTTACAATTAAAAAATATGCGTTTGGTTGTTTGTTTATTATAAAAATATGTTTAATAATTGATAGCCTAGATCCAATGATAAATATTTTATAAGTATATCGGTGTAATAAAATATAAAATTTTGCTATTGAAAATAATTAATAAATTAAATAAAATATTAATGCAATTAAAAGTTTCAAGATAAATTTTTTTGAAATAAATAAATTTAAAGATAAATTTTTACTTAATACATCAGAAAGCCAGAGATTTTTAATGAAATGAAGTATAAAAAATTCAATCCGATATTTAATTACTATGGCTGTATATATTTTTATGAAATTTAAGAATTGATAGTAAATAGGAATATTGAGCACATGTTTATTGAAAATCATAATTATTAGATTGAAAGTGGCTTGAACATAAATTTATTTTAAATTAGAAGTGCAAACATTTCAATTGTTTACTATTTATTACAATTATTCAATTTAAATAAATTATAACTAAATAATGGTATTATAATTACTATGATTCAATGTTAAGATCATTGGAATATTTAAAATATTGAATATAGTAATATAGCAAATATATTTGTATACTATAGTTGTATACTCTCACAATCATTCGATTATTTAATCACGAATGAATATAAATTTAATTGCTTTTTAATATATTTAAATACAGGCAAAATTGTTTCGATAATTGCATCAACAGTTTATCCAAAATAGTATTTGCATAATTTAAAAAATTATTATTATTCATATATGCATACATGTGTATGTACATTATTATTAATTATTAAATTTAATTAACACTGTTTAATTTGTAGATATTTTATAAAAATTTTTTAAATGTAAATCAATTAATAAGAGAGTGTTAAATTTTATAGTTTTTAAATATTTTGATAGTTTTATTTTAATATGAATAATTTCTATAATTTAAAAAAAAAAAAATGGAAAATGTGTTTGTACTCAGTTTGCACTTAAAATGTTTAAAATATAAACCTATCGATTTTACCTTAATAATAAAATATTTATTTTTATATTTTTATTTAATCCACATACCTATTGAAATTATAGTGTTGAATGTAACAAACTAGCGTTAGGAATTAGAGTTCCTCGGCTATAAAAATTTTTTAAAAATATATCCAATAAAAAAACCCTCAATGCTATTCAAATGAATATAAGTAAAAAATTTTCATTTTAAGGTACTGATTAAATTATTGATAGGTATTGGAAATCAAAGTAAAGCTACACTTGATATTTTATAGTAAAATTGTTAGATACCTTCTTCTGATTTTCTAAATCTCCTGATTTCTGCACTCTTGGATTGATAAACCATGTGATTCAGCTGATCTCTGTGTTATTGAGTACCGTTACACTTTTATGACAATTCAGGTGAAAATTTCTAAACCCTATATAGAAACATTTTAAAAATAAAAAGTTTAATTAAAAAAGTAATAACGATTCAATAACTATTTGCCTCTTTAATAATGGGCACTTTTGAAAAACCCTTTATTTCAATTCTATCTTCTGTTCTTTACTGTTATATAAATAATTAATACTGATTATAGGTTAGGAGATGACGTATAACCTTTGTATTCAAACCAATTTTGAAAAAAATTTTCTCTGTCATCAATCAACGTTTACATTATGATTAGTCAAATTAAATTATTATATACTTAAATATTTATTGTTGTAACTATATGTATTTTATAAATAAGCTTTGTTTTACATTATTTGTTTACGGTTTGTAGCATTGTTTTACATGCATATATTAAAATTTACAAAAATATGAAAACACAATAGTCATATTTTTCACACCCTTGGCAACTAAAAAAATCGATAATATTCATAAGTAAATTGATTGTTAATTTTTGAAAAATATATTGTTGCTTGAATTGACCGAATGTTGTATATAAAAATTTCTAAATTTTTGGATTCCCAGGTTATTAAGTTATTTATTTATTTATAAACAGCTCCTTAACTTATACAATGTAATAAGGAAGTGTGAGCATTCCTTTCCTTTTAAGGTTTGGAAGATATATACTAATATTTTAAATGATTTTTTGATTGTAAAATCTTCAGAATTATAGAAATAGATTCAAATGTATATTGTACAGTTCCTACCAAAATTCAATAGCAAACTTTAAAATTCATTCACTCAAAACTACCAATTGTAACATACAACATCAGCTTTTTCAAACGACTTAGATTTTTGAATATTGATAGCTAATTTGTTTTTTTTTTTTTAGAAAAATGTGAAGCGTTTAGTATATCGGAAATAATATGTATATAAAAGTTATTTGAATTAACATTTATATATAAATTAATTAAAAAAAAAAAAATAAATAAAATTTTAACAAAAGACAGCAAATAAATGGCAAAATTTTACATAAAATACATATTCGATTCTTGATTTGTCATTAAGTTATTTTAATTTATATGTTAATCTTATACAATAAACTTGTTGTTATTCATGCGCCAATGTAAAAAAAAATTCGAAATCAAATTCAAGTTCAAGTTGAAACAAACTGATCATTTGTAGTTTTAAACTTTTGATTTATTTTGCATATACGATCAAAATAAATGAAAATATTCGTAAAAAGAGGTAATAAAATTTTTAATAGTTTATGAAAAGAATGAAATTTATTGAGGGAATATTCAACTTTTATTTATAGTGTGGTGAATTTTAATATAATTGCTAATACATACTTCTAAATACTCAATATATATATAAAATATATTTTTAATATTAATATATATATATATATATTTTTGAATATTTAATACTAGCTAAAACCCGGTGCGCGTTGCTGCGCCTCTCAATGGAGGTTTAATTCAATTTGATATTATTAAAAAAAGTTAAAACAAAACTTACATATAGGGTCAAACTTAATTTCAAAATGTATAATTTCGAACCAATTATAAAAAATTTTTTTTAAAATGATTTTTCTAGGATTATTTTAGCAATTTTTTAACAAATTTATCAAATTTTACTTCAAATTTTTGATAATTATTAATAATGAAAATAAAATCACTTCAAATGATTCGCCAAAAATCCTCCATCCTCAACTTCACCGTCAAAGAGCACCGCGTATAGGTCAGTTCAAGATAAGGAACTTCACGTATACAAAATTTAAAGTCAATCGGTCAAGACCTTTTTAATTTAGAATAAAGTAAGAAAAAAACTACAAAAAGCGCTGTTTTACCGCTTTCTTTTTGGTCAAAGCAGTACTTGGAAAAATTGGACACGTAATTTGCTTCTAAATTTTTTTTTTGACTAATCCAAAGACCAATTTTTGACATGTTTTAACAAATTCCAAATCTGTTAATAGTGTCAACTCAGGTTCCCAAGGAGCATCACGTATAGACAATTTGAGGTCGATCGATCGAACCGTTTAAGTTTTATAACAAAAAAGTTTAAATACCTCGACGACAGCCCCATTTGCTCTTGGCGGTCCGTTAGAGCAAAATTTTTAGTCCAGGATTTCTTTCCGTACCCAAAAATCTCTATATACAAATTTTCATGATAATCGGATGAACATTTAAGAAATCTATTCGCTACATACAAACAACGTTCAAACAAACAAACAAACGATCTTTCAATTTTATATCTATAGATATTTTTATTATTTATTAAATTTTAGTGAAATTAAAAGGAAACTATACTCGTTTTTTATTTCTTTCATATATTTTTGTGTTATTCTAAAACTTTTTAAAATTCTAGAAATTATTAAATCCAGTTTTATGAATAGATTATCTTATCTTTGAAGTCTTAACCTTTTACAATCATAGTTTATTGTTATATTTTATTATGTTATATATAACTTTACAATATACCTAATGTTATATTTAAATTTTCAAATACATAATACGAACAATTTAATTTTAAGTTGGGCCACCCAACTCTTAACACGTTTAATACAAAGTAATATATTTTAAAAAGTCCGAGTTGGTAATTGATAAGTTTTTTCATATAAAGACAATTAACAAAAGATAGTAATAAACTTTAAATATGTTAAATTACCGTTTTTAAATTCAAATCGTTGTTACTGATTTTTTAGGTCACTTATACTTAATATACGAAATATGTGAATTAATTTCACATATAAGTTCTTAGGTTTCTATATAGAATATAAGATAAGTTTATCATTTCTTATAAGTTTTAACAATTTTGCAACTTTTTATGTATGAACGTGAAAATAATAAGAAATGAAAGAAAATTTATTTTTTGGAACGATGACAAAACAATTATTATTGGTCTTTCACGAGATTTTTGTTTTTTTTTTTTTTGAGTGGTTGCTTACTGTGACAAAATGAATGAATCGGGTACATGCAATAAGACCAAATGAAATAAAGCCAATTGACTTTATTTCATTATAATTTTAAAATAAAGCGAAAAACCGAATTTTGAAATTTTGATCTTATTTCAATATGAAAAATTTTTAATGTGGAAACAATGAAATTGTTATTTTTCAGAAATTTTGTGAAAATTACATTTGTTATTGGTTGTATTCAAAAGCTGGGTTGTACGCTCTAGAATATTTATATATATATGTACGTAAGATTCTGAGTTAGAATGGATTTTAGAGTTGGTTTTCAAAATCAGGGTATTCGCCTTTTACAAAATATTTATATATGTGTATACATATGAGATTTTGAATTAATAGAGATTTTAGAATTGAATTCAAAATCAGGATTGCCGCTTTTCCCAGAATATTCATATATGTGTATATGTGGCATTCTGAATTAAGAGAGATTTTAGAGTTGGATTCAAAATCATGGTATTCCCTTTTTCCAAAATACTTATTTATGTTCTATAAAATCTCTCCTGATTCAGAATCCGGTATATATATATATAAATATTCTGGAAAACGTGGCAATACTAATTTTGTCTTTATTTGTTTTTCAAAAATTTTTAAAAATGAAGTAAAGCCGAAAATTACGAAATTATGATTTTGGTTTTATTTCAAATGTGTTTTTGAAATAAAGTCAAAAAGTGCAGTTCGGCTTTATTTCATTTTGCCTTATTTCTTAAAACTTAAAATAACGTGAAGGTGATTTTCTTATTGTTTTTTATTTTCTTTATTAAATTGCATGCTAAAAAAATTTTTTAAATTAAAAGTCTGAAGTTTATTATTAATTTTCATTTTTTTTACTATATATTTAATTCATTATTCTTTTAGTTAGAACTTATATTTAGAATTGTGAGAACTTATTACTTATTTTGATTTTAGCTATACTTAAACTTTTAGACATAACAAAATATTAAAATCGCTTTCTTCCATAATTAATTTGTATTGCGATTTTTAAAAATGTGAATTTTCACAAAAACGTAATAAATAAAAGTTTAAGTTTTTAAAATGCTATTAACTGTGTAGGTGTATATAATTATATAATTATAATTTGTCAATTAGACAAAATATTTTTAATATATTATATACACCTACACGTTAAATTAGTATATATATAATATTTAGTTATTACAGATTTAATTACAGATTGCAATTGAATTGAATTATTAGTTATGTTATGTAATATATTAGATTAAATAATGTAAAATATTAATAATAGTTTTGTATCTATCAAATCATTGAATATTTCTATAATAATTTAATTATAAATGCATTTTAAGGCATAATACCTTTAATTGTCAATTTGTTGTTGTAAAAAGTTGGATGATCTAACTTAAGATTTAGAAATTAAGTAATTGAAAGGAAATATTAGAGGGCTATATTGCTTGACAAGTAATCTGGTATTATTTCCTTAAAAACAGTAGTGAATCTGGTATTCCTTAAAAAAAAAATTAAATATCCAGATTATTTCATTTAAAATATAATCCCTGCGTTCGGATCTAGATTCTAGAATCAATCTTTGCATGGAACATTTCAATAACTTATATACTAGCTTTTTTCCATTACTCTGACAAATTGGTTAGAGCACTATTGGCTTCAAGATTGTTAATCAAAACATATAGAATTACCCCTTTCCATACATTACGTTTTAATTCCTAAAAAAATAATTTGCTTTAATTATTTGACTTATAATTAATAAATTTTCTAATAATTATTTCCAAGAACTCAATTAGGTCATAATTATAAAAAGAAATTAGTTATACTTTTAATTATTATTATTTACATTAAACATAAAAAACACATTAATTCTTCTTTTTTTAAAACCATTTTGTAAATTGGAGCTCAAAATTTCTATTATCAGAAATATCTTAACATATATTAAATATGTTTCCCACCATGCTTGATTAGAATAACTTTTGACGTCATTATTACAATAATATTAATATTGATTTTAAAAAAGTGGAAATAAATAGTATAATTGATTCTAAAATTTAGTGACAAAAATTATATAAAAATATAATAGGCACGCGATATTGCATGTTATTAAATTAAAAATAATAAAAATTACTTTACCTTAAAGTAAAAATTCTTATTTAAGGGAAGATTTTTCTTTGAATTTCTAAAATGTTTGAAAACTTATTGTTAGTATTAAGATTTCTAAGTTTAAAATAAGTGTTAGAGTTTTTTTTGAAGTCTTCACTTGTTGGGAAAACAACTCAATTGATGATGAGATGGACTGCATCTGAAAGGGTTTTAGTTATTTAAAGGATACTGCTGGGCACCAGATGCATTGGTCTCCCCGCTATATTCATATTCTATTAGCCATAACTACAACGACAAGTAACTGACATTTTTACTAAAGTTTATTTAATAATAATACAAATTAGTGACAAATTCTCTAATGCTAATATGTAATTAAAAATTGTAATCTTATTTTTAAGATAAAAAAAATTTCTAACTTAAATTATTATACATAGTATCTGTGACCTAATAAGTTAATACCAGTCTAAAAGTATATACTAGTATAATGTTAATTATAAAATAATAATAAGTAACATAATAATAGTTAATACTAGTATAATTTAAATAAAGCTATCTTGATTTCTGATAAAAATTAAACCAAGGGGGAATGTTAGTAGTTTTTAGGTACGTGCGTAATGAAATAAATTCAAACTTATTAATATTTTTTGCGAAAAATAAACTGGAAAAAATTCTAAGCAAAAAAAGGGTGAAACTATAGGGTTCTAGAAGAAAATTAAATTAATACTTATTAGTTAAGAGTGGGAAACTTTCAAAATTTAACCTAGATTCTATTAATAAGGAAATTAAACTCTTGACTCATTAGTTTCATGTTTAACATCTTTATTACCTACTAGCTTTTTTTAAAATTCATATTTATAAGATTGATTTTTAAATAGTTATATGCTTAGTTCAAAATATTTTAAATAGAACTATTATAATTAAAACTTAATTTTATTAAATTACTGCGCCTCTCAATGGAGGTTTAATCGAAGTTAATGTTACTGCAAAAAGTTAACACAAAAATTACACATGGTGTAAATGTTAATTTTAACATGTATAAAAGAAATTTTTTTAAAACTATTTTTCTACTAACTACTTTCCAAAATTGGACGTAGTTTACTTTCACAAAGTTTTTGTTTACCAACCGTAGGACCGGCATGTGCTACCAAACACCAAGCCTGTTAACAGACTCAACTCCATTTTCAAGGTGCTGCACGTATACAATTTAAAGAAAATCGTTTCTAACCGGGTCGACATGGGTTAACAAATTACAAAACTGCTAACAGTGTCTACTCAATTCTCAAGGAGCATCACGTATACAAAATTTGAAGTCAATTGGTCAAAGCGTTTTCATTTTAGAACAAAAAAATTTAAATACTTGCACCACAGCCCCAACTTGGCGGTCCGTTAGAGCAAAATTTTTGGGCCTATGATTCTTTCCGTACCCAAAAACCGCTATATACAAATTTTCATGAGAATCGGCGGGACAGTTTAGGAGTCTATTCGTAACATACAAACAAACAAATTTTCGCTTTTATATATACTTATACATTTTAAACTCAATAGAAATGAAAGTGTCTTAAAAACTAACATTAAATTATTCCCTTTTTAAATAATTTTTAAGTATAATTAAAACAAAAATCATTTAGTAAATATTAAACAATGTTATCACTTATCAGTTGTTTGTTAAGAGAATTAATTATAACAGCAGTATAACAGTATCTTTTGAAATTTTCTTGAATGTAATCTAGAAATAGAAACTCTTTCATAATAGGTAATAAAAATCAAAATTAATTTCAGTCATTCAAAATTCTATTTGAATACTTATTCATATACAGATAAGTTTCTTAGATTTAATTAAATATACCAGGGTATGATAATAAAGTTATCTGTAGTTCTCGGTAATGTCTAATCATATTCATTTTGTTAACAATATTGTATGTTAAGTTCTAATTTTATTTCAAGTTAAATTGCTTTTGTATTAGTTAATATGTGAAAATAAACTGATAAGTGATAATTTCATATAGTTAAATTGTTATTATGAAACAGAATTTGTAATTATGAAAATATTATTTTTAATTAATTTTCAAATTTTAACTTAACCATCCCATATTGCAATTAATGAAAGAGGAAATGACTATGATATGATACATAAAATACATATATTTATTTTGATAAATTTAATGCAATTAAACAATCTCAGTTTTGAAGTAAAACAAATATGTTTTAAAATAACTCACACCTTTTACAAAACAAATATTTATTATAATTTAATCTTATTTAAAACATATTTTGTACATTAAAAATTTTTTTTTATCGCTTATCGCACCTTTTTGTCAATTTTTTATTTATTAGTTGGAATATTTTAAATTTATTTTTTTTTTTAAATAAATCATTTAATCTTCTTTAAAAGTTTTAAAGTGTTTTAAATATTTTATAATCTAATCTAATTCAGATTATAAATATGCGAAATATGACAACAAATATACGCCAACTTTCATTACAAATAGCCAAATCTTCAATATTATAATTTATTGTATACTTAATTTCAATTATTAGATTTGAGTTTTTATTGAATAACTAAAAATAATTTGGCATATATATATATTGTCATAAATTGAAGGAAATGTCAAATCTGTATAATACCCTATTAACAAGATGGGTCCATAACATGTTATCAGCGCTAACTTGTTATATAGTTATAATGGCCTAAGACTAGAAGTATTGTATGAAAAAAATCTGTCAAGTATAATATGATAATAACTAGTTATTCACTATTATATCATGTTCACACTATGAACTAGAATCAGGTTCTTACAAGGTTTTTCAATTTTACAATTGCTGTCAAAATGAAGCAGGAACCAAATTTTTTGGTATAATCGATTTTTTTTCGATATATTAAAGTATTTTTGGATCTTCATATCCCTTGAAGGATTTGTCATTGTCTTGAATGATTTCTAAATCATTTTTATTAAATCAAAAAAGAATTTTTGTTATTTATTTTTTTACAATCCATTATGATTTGTAAATAAAATTTTTTTTATAAACAAACAAAAACGTCAAGCAAAACATTTTTATTAAAACGTCAAATTTTCATAGTGCGAATACAAATTTTTATAACATGTTATACGATCGCTATAATATGTCATAGACCCGTAGAGTGAATAGGGTATAAAATGTGTTTTATTTTTCAAAAACTTATTAAAATTTCAAATTTTAAAAAATTATAATTTAAAGTTGTTAAATATTTAGAGAATTTTGTATTGAAGAAAACATTAAAAATGATGAAATAGTAATAAAACGAATTTTAAAAATATGAAAAAATATTTCAGATATTATTTAATGTGTCACAATTGCCATTAGTTTTTAAAATGTTAATTTTGTGACTTGTGTGTGATGTAGGGAATTTTTTAAAAACTGGGGTAAACCAAAAATAAATGAATATCGAAATCCAATTTAAAATTTAAGTATACTTTAAAAGAAAATTTAAAATTCCAAAATTTCTTTAAATAAAAATAAGTTAAATCTATTAACTTAAATGATTAAAGTAAAGCAATAACAATCTTTTTCGCAATTCTTTGAATAAACTGATAGAAATATCACAGATCTTATAAATTGTTTCAGTTCGTTTAATGGAAGAAGATATCCATTTAAAAAATATTGAATATTATGAAAAGGTGATAAATTAAATCTGTTTTATATTAACGATTTTTGATTAGAATTGCAAAATATTGGAAGAACTTTTAAGTCTTTTCTTGTTAAAAACCTCAAAAACATTTTAATAAAAATCATAGCATTCATTCCATATCTGGTTTTAAAGTGGCAGTAGGTACCTACGTAAATAATAAAATATTTTTTAATGTTAAATGAATTTTTATGTCTTTTATTCATTAGTCATTAGCATAATTATTACTGTGGTTAAAATTTTTTTAGAATAATGTTTTAAGAAAACAAAGAAAAAACTAATAAAACTGTTGAAATAACCTTGTATTGTATTATGTCTTTTATACCTAATATCCATCCTACATTGCTTTTCCAATCAGATTTCAAACAAATTTGTTTATTTTTCTGCACACACATGTGATTTTTTCTTAATTTTTATTATTTTCATATAAAATTTGCATTTTGGAAAGTTTCCAAAAAAAATAAAAATGATAATAAAAATATCACAGAAGAAAATGAAAAGCCAAAAAAATTTCAGTTTATACAAGCAAATAATAGTTTTTATTAGTGAAAATGAAAATGGTTTTTTTTTTCATGGAAAATATTTTTGGTTTTTTTTTTTTTTTTGCAATAAAAAAAAAACATTAAGAAAATTGTCATTTTTGCAATTTTTTTTTTTTAATTTTTTGCCTATTTTCAGTTTCAGAAGCAACAGTTTATATTCGAAAAACTGCATCAGAGGCTGGCAACCTTTAATTTATATTCAACAAAAGATTTAGGTATTAATTATTAGTACTAGTACAATGGTACTAAATACATATTGCCTGATATTATAATAGTGCATTGTCTATTCGAAAGCCTAAATCTTAAATTAAATACTTTCTATTTATTAATAATTACAATATTAATTATTTTGTTTATGTTAAATATTTTTATATTTTAAGTTACATTTGGTCACCATGGAGATTTTTCAAGAAAAATTATTTCTCAATAATTTGTTTTTTAATTAGATATTGTATGACCTGAAAGGGAATCAAACCCGAACTCCCTCAGCTAGTAAGCCAAATGGTTACCACCGAGGCCCCCCTCGAAACAAAATATGTTTAATAATATAAAATCAAAATTTTTAAAGAGTTTAAAGTTCGTTGGGAAAAGGGAATATTTTTGGCTTTATATTATAAAAATTTGGAAAATTAACAATTTATTTTGAAATTATAGGTTTCGGTATTCGGTCTGGATTTTTTCCTTGAAAGTTCAAATATAGAAGACTGTATAAAAACGGTTATTTAATAAAAATCTGGAAATGATTTTTTGAATTTTTTATTCTATACCGCTCAGTAATGAAACTGATTTTCTTAATATTATAATATGAATAAAAATTGATTGCTCAAGGTTAAGTGCATAATAAGTTGAAAGAATGTCACCTTAAAAGAATGTCTACTATACAAAAAAAATATATAAACACATTTTCACTGAAATTTTGTACCGCTTCACTTTATTATCACATTGTGGTAGAGTCCTGAAGTCCATTGTGTTCAAATAAATAAATAAATACCAAATTTGTGTTGTAATGTAAGCCATGCAAGAAATATTACAAAATTTTCATTTCATGTAAAAGGTTGTTCAACCCTGTTGTGTATAATGACATAACACAAGAATATATAAAAATTTTCAAAATTTTTTGGTTTAAAATTGGAAACGACATTGTTAATGGGTGTATTGGAATGATGATGAGTAATTTTAAAGAAATTTAAAAAAAAAATATAATTGAAGCATTTTGTTTATATAGTGTCCAATTACTTAATAATTATATTAATAAGAATTATTTTGCAATTTGAGATTAAGAATATATAAAAAAAAAGAAATATATATTTATTTAAATTGTTAATTTTTAAAAGAATTTTTCATATTTTCTAATCTTTTTTGAACTTTTCAACCTTCAGTTTTTTTAAATATAAAATATTGAAGAGATGAACAGAAAGAATGATTCTAAAAACGAAACGATAAAAGACTAAAAATAATTCATTGGATTCGGCATAAAATTTTAAAAAAAGTGAAGAAAAATAATAATAATCCATTTAAATATTACAAAATTGATGTCAATGTTAAATATGAGTATAAGTATTTGTAAGGTTTTGTAATAAAGTACATTGTCAAGTTTTTTCTTATTTTTATTTAAATATTGAACTTATTATATGTGAGTATATATGTATAATAATTTGAATGGAAAGCAATATTGATTAGTCAGCTGTAAAATAATTGTGCAAGCCTCTTAAAAAAAAAATCAATTTGTAAAACTTCCTCAACACTTAGCCTACAATATTGTGTCTAATTATTTATTATTAAATTATTAAAAATATTTGTATAATATAATTTACAGGTGTGTTTATGAAACACTGAAATTCGCCATTTTTTGATCATATGTTGAAGTATTAGTTTCGAATTTCAATGGGATTTAATTATTTGGTTGTAAATTTTAATATTATAATTTTTCACTAACACTACATATTTGGCATTTATTGGGTTAAAGTAGATTTATTACTTTGTACTTAAAAATAAAACAAATTATTTTTCATTGTGTAAATTTGTTTAACAATTTTCCAGTCAATTTAAAGTAATTTTTATTATTTTGTTTTTAGTAGTTATTAATTTTAGTTTTTTTTATGTGGAAACCCTGGTTAAAAGTTAGCAAGAACATATTTTATTAGATTTACAATATAAAGCATTTTTTTATAACAATCTTGTAAATTGTTTTTTTTTAACAAGGACAGTGATCCAACTATTAGAACTATGCGCAGTTCCTATAGGTAGTGTTCCACTTTAACACATCTAAACCACCACCATTTTTGAATTAAACTTTAAGGTACCACTTGTACAATTTGGTGTCTAGGATAGGGATGTAAATGGTGAATTGTTGGCTTTTAGGATTTAAGGATTATGGGAAATGAGAAAATTTAATTTAACTTAAGTTTTAAGCACTGAGGCTTAAATTGTCTGTATAACAATAATCCAATAAATAACAATTAAAGTATTATACTTGATTTCTTGGTTTTTCAAATTAATTTTAGCTCAAAATAATCTAAATGTTTTTGGACGTTCTATTGGGATTTAAATTATAAGAAAAATATATATTCTATAATTTATTAAATTACAATTTCGTTTTATACAAAATCAAAAATTTAACAAAACATTATTTAACCACAAATAATTACTTAAAAACATTATGACGTACTTGATTAAATTATTACAAACTGTTTAAAAATTAAAAATATATTTTATGTGATTTTGAGGTCAACAAAAAATTCAATCTAAATTAAAATATATATTAAAAATTCTAAGCAAAAAGAATTCCGTCATTGTCACAAATATAAATGAATTATTTAATAAAATTCTAATAGACTAATTTGTCATATGACGAATACCTGTCTGCCCCACACCCAAAAAAAAATTTTGATTGATTTGTTCAAGCAAAAAATTATTAAAAAACAAAAAAAAAATTAAAATAAAAAACAAATTAGTTTTTCCTCTGATGGAAAACACATTTTTTTTTATATATATGTTTCTCGTCATTTACATGAGTGATTGTTTTTAATGGAAAATTCTTAATACAGAAAAGTAACGGGAAGGAGAAAGAATTTATATTTAATTTTAACGGGATTTTTATTTAACAGATGTTTTTTAATTAATGGTGGGATGTGAAGTACATAAGAATCATTTGTAGGATAACTAAAAAAATTATTCATTCCTTACACTTTTGTAGAAAATTACAAGTACTGGAAGATGTTATTTTCGAAGTTGACATCGCCTCGAAATGTATTTAAAGAATAAAATTGAATCAAAGTCATATTATTTAAAATTAAATCTCTAAAAGACATTTAAAAACTTCCGTATGTATCCAAATTTTTCAATTTTTACCAATAAATTCGAACAACAAAATTTAGAAATGACATTTCGAAATACTGTCAATAAATGCATTGTTGACATTTCACAAGATAATTTTTTTTTTTAAGCGCTTACTGTTCAACAGTTAGGCTAATAAGCCTGTCTATACCATAGGTACATTTTATAACAAGGGGTCATTTTATATTCGTGTAATTAGAATTAATCTTAATGAATTCCACATTAACTTTTTGCGATAGTAAGTTTAGTTAGAAAATCCCCTAAACACATTTTGAATTATTTATTAATTTATTACTTAATTTTTTAATTTTCAAAATTAAATAATGTCCATTGCATCTTATGGATTAATTTTATTTGGAATTCAATAAGATTAATTTAAATATTAACAAAACAACTGTCTAGCTCCTTTCTACCGTTTTAAAATTTATATACGGTATAGATAGTCAATCTTACAGTCTAACCGTTAGCAGTTAGTACGTAAGAAGCCCATAGACACAGGCAAGTAAATATAAAAGTATATAAAAAATATTAAATAAAAAACATATATGAATTTTGTTAAGTAAGTGATCCCTAACTTATTTATTATTTATTTCATTATTTAAAAAAAGTTTTTTAAAACTAAAACAAATATCCGACATAAATTGAATAATTTTTTTTTTGTCCTAACAAGGGTTCTTTTAAAAATGTTTTTTTTTTTAATAAAATCTATACTTAGGTTGAATTTTAAATTATTTTCATACTTGATTATTATATTATATTTTATATACTTTTATTTATGTTAGTAGTTATAGTTTTTATTTTAATCAATTCTGAATAAAAAATTTTCTTTCAAATAGCTTTTAAAATTTACTTTATTTGTTTTTTCTATTAACTTTAAATTTTGATTAATTATTGATGATAAAATTGATTAAAAATAAAAACAAATGGACAAATAAATAATAAAACAAGTATAAATTAATGGAAATTGAAAAATTAATAAAAAAATTTCAATCAAATCAACCAACTATATTTATTAATGAACAGCATTCGAATTTTATTAAAACTGTGGTTATTACGTCAAATGTCAACAATTCATTTATTGACAGTATTTCAGTATTTCAAAATGTCAATTTTTAATTAAGTTTTCCGCTAAGTTCTTTACGTTAATTTTTGATTTTTTTACAAGAACTATTGAGCTATTAACTAATTATATAACTTTTCAATATTAAACTTGTGTTTCGTTAGAATACGTTAGGATCAAATTCTTCTGGAATTGAGTTTAGCCCCTAAAAATGGATTTTGAAACTAAATTTAATATTGAATTCAGAATTTGAATTAAAATGTGTTGGGACCAAATATAAAATTCTGAGCCCTTTTGTATCAATCACTTTCATTAATTGCAAATAGGTGTGGTCGTAAATGTAAACTTTTTGACGTTAAATATGCCATTTGACATTTATTATGATTTTAAGACCAAACAATTTGCAATCAGTAGACATTCAATTTACAAATAAATTTTTGTGGTCGTAAAAGTAAATTTTTTAGTTTTTTAATGGATATAAAATCAACAGATTTTTATTTTTTGGATTAGTAAGTGTTTTTGCTAATCAAACTTAAATGATATTGATAAGTAATATCGGTAGTAGTATTACAGATAAGGTGTATTATTGATAAGTTTTTGGTGCAATAGTCGCAATCATCAAACTGGATTTCATTGTTGATTTAAAAATTGATTAGAGCGTTCATATATTCATGAGATGAGATTATTGAAAAAATAATGAAAGAAAAGAGGATTGACCGTGAAGAATTTTTTTTATTTCTACAAAGTTTTCTGTCAAATGTCAAGTGTCAAATGTTTCTCTTTTCTCAATATTCTGAAATTGCAACAGGGAATTTTTTATATATATAACCTTGTTATAAATTTTTTATTACTTCAGGTACAAAAAAAAAAAAATGTATTTTGTCAGTCGTTTTTCTGTCTCTTTTTTTTTCACTTTTAAATAATATTGGCAATCGATTTATTTTGACCTTATAAAACTGTTTTTTTTTTTTTTTTTTTTTTTTTTTAATCAAAGGGTTGAATATTAAAATATGGATTAATTTTTACCATTTCTCAGTCACATAAATATGTAATGGTGTGCGTGATGAATAACGATAAAAAAGGTGGAATAAATTAACAATTATATTTTTTTGTGCATATTGTTTGATTATTGGTATTTTGGTTTGAATTTTGTGGTAAAATTTTAAAATAAAAATCATTTTATAGGTATTTAAAATTATTGCATTGCAAATGTGTTGTTCTTTTAGAATGAAAGATACGGGTTTCAAACAGACAGTCATTGGTTTTTAAAATGTGGTTATATTTAAAGTATGTATAAATTTAAAATACATGTGCTAAGTATATAGAATTTGTTAAATAAAAATATTTACACAACCAGGAAATTTTTGCACTTTTTGTGTTTATTGAATTTTGTTAGCCATGTGTACATAATGAATGTATGAATATATATGTACATATATATATATATAAGTATACAAAAACAAAAAAAAATTCACACGTCTACCTTTGTATTCTAAAATAAACAAAAATTTCATGTTAAAATATGCAAATTAAAGTATAAACTTTTCACTTAAGTTATTTTACATTTTACAAGTATTTTGTATGTAACAAAGTTTTGAAAAAAAAAAAATTAAAAATATTTTGATTATCTTTTATTGGTTCTGTGGTATGGCCTTTAACATTATTAAGCTTTGTTTAGTATTTTTATGCAAATTAAATTTTAATTTTTTTTTTTTTTTAAATGTGAATTAGTTTATTCAAACGTTTTATACCTAATGGGAAAATGTGATATTAAGAGAGGGGGGTTTCAAGTGGAAAACTTACCATTTTAATTTGCATTTTGTCATTTTATTTGGACTGTTTTACGTCAAATAAAAGTCATAGATAATTGAGTGAAAGACTTTTAGTCTTTTGTTGATTTTTTAATTCAAAAATTATTTTTTAAATTTTAACCTTCGTTTCAAATTATTGACTCATCCTTACAAATACATATAAATTAGCTCAAAACAGTTGAACAAAGCATAACTAGATTGTCCTTGACTAATTTTCTCCTAATGGAATAACATTTTCCATTTAAAATCTTAATTAATCCCATCTGAATTTATTAAAAAAAAAATGCTTTTCATTAAATTAAATTTTAAATAACTGTTAAACCTCTTATTTTGCCACATCATTGCAAAAATTCAAATAACAAAAACGAAGTTATTTAACACTATTAAAAAAGTTTCAACCACTTAATACCAATAAAATTTTTTTTTTTATAAAATACTTTTTAATTAATTATTTAAAGAAAAATTAACACTAACCAGAAATTAAATAGGATATTTACTTTTTTCAACTTATTTTATAAAATTTTTCCTTCGAGGGCGTACCAAAAATAAAATCCTACTTACCATAAAACTTATCCTGAAATATCCTCCCATGTTAATTAAAACGTATACAATTAGAGTATTATCCAAGATCAAAACCATTAATCCTTTTCAGTTTTTTTTTTTATCCTTCAAAAATTTTAAAATTTTTTTTTTATACTGAAATTCTAACTTTTCACTTCTTTATAAAACAATTTAAATTTGCTTTCTCTTTCTTTCATTCTCAAAAAATTGTTTACTTATAATCTTATTTTTATTAAAGTATATATATCTTTATATATTATGTATATATATATAAATATATAAGTAAAGACCGACTTTTTGATATTAAATATATAAGAATATTTAGGCAAGAAATTAAATGATTATTTAAAATTCATTTCACTTTCAAATGGCTCCAGGAAAATGGGTCAAAATTTATCTTAAAAGAATATTAAAAAGAAGTTTCATGTTTTTATTTTTATTATTATTATTGTTGTTTCTTTCACTCTCTATGCTTTTTTTTTATAATAGAAGAAAAATAACAAAGAATTGAGAAATTTGATAAGTAGTAAGGATTTTTTCGATTCAGCAATAATAAACCAAAAGAATTTACTTCCATTTTATATTATTTTCAAGAAAATCTAGATTGTGTGTGAGTGAAAGATATTTAATTCATCTATAATTTAACAGAATTGTTAAATCAAATTTTTACACTAAACTCTCTAAATTAATTTTGTGCGATTATGGGGTTCAACTTATCACTAATGAAACTTTATATAAAAAGGAGTTTAATTAATTTCGGATTTATTTCATATACACCAGAATTTCCTTAGTCTTTCTCATTTGACATCATTTCATTTTAAAATTAAATCTTGTATAAGGGAAAGTTAAAGTTTTCAGATAGAAATGAATAGAAAATCCTCTATAGAAAAAAAAAAGAATGGAAAATTAATAAACAGAAAAGAAAATTTTTCGGGATAAAAAGAAAAACAAAAAAAAGGCAAACAAGTGTATTTTGTTACTTTTGACGCCATCCTGTCGGTCTGTTTAATATAATAACAAATTTATATATATATTTATATATAAGAATATGTATAAGAATTTGTACACAGTAAATATGTCTGTAAAATAAGTATCTACAAATTAACAGTTATGGAAAATAAGGTTCTAACTTAAAACATATTGTAAATTTTTGGAATTGAAAGACCCTTTATCTGGTTTGAAAATAAATAGAACTGTTATATATTGAAATATTTCTATGGTCACTTATATTTTTTGAACATAGAATAACTAAGTGAGGCTCCTCAGTTTTAATTTTGAGGGTCGAGATCTGAAAGAAGCTTGCGGGAATAGGAAATTGAAGAGAATACATATATTTATGCATTATAAGAGAATATTTATTCATTAAGACCTTATATTTCGATTAAGAATGATTATTGATCAGCCCCACCCCAATATATCAAAATCAAGAAATATTTTACAATTCTTCTGATTTTATCAAAATCTTCTAAATTGAAATATTTTCACTTTAATAACCGATCAATAATTTAAGTATTACCATAATTTATTAAAATTATCATGAAAAATTGGCATAGAACTGTAATTTGCATAAATATGCTATTAACTGCAAGGTATAAAATAATATTAGTTCTAAAAAAATTGGACTCCCTTGTCCAACAACTTTAACTTTAACTAAAAATTATGAATGACAAAAAAAAAATAAATTTTGTCCATCCTTGCAAAAAAAGAAAAATTTGATTCAGTGTTTTTTTTTTCAAATTGAATAAAAAGGATGGCTACTTATAAAGATTATAACGTTAATTTTGTTCAAGGACATTTAAGTTGATAGATTAATATAAATAAATATACTTTTAGAATATCTGTAGATACATACAATTTTTGTATCTATAGTTTATATAGTTGGAAGGAGGAGGCGTAAGTTTAAGAAAATAATAATTTCTTGATTTTTTTTCTAATTACACTTACCAGTAATTTAATTTCAAGTTTGCTTCTGTTTACCGCTTTTAAAAAAATTAATTTTAGGGGGGGACACAGGATAATAAGAAACAAGGAGGCAATATTGTTATAACATTTGAAAAATATTTTGCATTTTTAAAAATTCGTTAAATATTAAGTATGCCAGTTAAAAGAAGTGCTTTATCTACATTCCAACTAGTCCCATTTATTATTTTATTCAAAAAAATCTTAAAAAGTTAACAAAGTATCATATTCATAATAGCAATTGCTTTACTTTTCATTAAAGAAATAAAGAATGTGTCTTGTGATAGCTGACACAAGTTCGAAATAACTCAAAATAAAATTGAATTAAGGCCATCAACTTAATAAGCAGTCTAATAAAAGCTTGAAAAGTATAATGGACTAATATAAAATAAATTTATTAAAGAAACCCTCTTCTATACACTGTTAAAAGTTCCTTCCTCTTGTACAAACACATTGCCAAATTCTATTTTTATTAATTTTTTAATTCCTGCAGGATTGTTCAGAAAATTACTAATTTTTATAATCCCTTAAAACTTTTGTTATTTAAATATTTAAAGTGGAATACGATTTTGATGGACCGATTAAAAATTCATAATTAGCTTTCTCTGTAGTTAATTAAAAAAAAAAGTACATAAAAACGATATTAGTATATATTTCATTGCCCTGAAAATTTTAAAATTCATTTTAATTCAATTTTTTAGTACAAAATTAATATTACTATATAAATTTTCTATGTGTGGAAAATATTTCAGAACTTATTTTGTATATATATATATATAAATATAATTCTGTATTTAATAAACGTAGAGTATTTTCGTAGAATGCCTGCCTATAGATAAAAGTTATAAATTTATTATTAATGGAAAACTGAATTTTATTAGTGGTTGTAGTGGTTGTGGTGGTGGTAGGATAAAATTTATTTTGAGTTTAAAATTTTCCTAAATTAATAAATTAGCATGACACTAATGTAGAAATAAAAAATGTTTTTTTTTATAGAATATATATAGTACATACTAGAATTAATTATTTGCATATAATTGTATACGATGCCCTATGGTATATTTACCAGTCATTTTGAAAATACATTTTTCATAACTATTATTTGTATCATAATTTGCGAGAAAAAATTTTATTAGAAACAATTTTCCATTAAATATTCATTATATTATGTGGTTTGATAATAAATTTCATTATATAGACCATTGTATTGGCTTTAGAGTCAATATGTTACATCTGATAGGAAATTATTTACATAATTTCTGCTCATTTTAAAAAAAAATAAATTTCTGATATTTCAAAAGATTTTTCACATTAATTATATATATGTACCATTTAAAATAGTTGTAATTTTATAAATTTGGTTTAACTTTTGCCATTTTATATATTTTCTCTGATTATTATAAAATAGAATATTTATCACTATATTGAGTACGTACTATACAAAATATTATCATATCTTATAGATACAATTTTAATATTAAAATTTTTTTAATTTTATTCAATTAAAACTCTGCATATACGAAAAATTTAAAATATTTTTCTAAAATAATTATGCATTATGAATTTAATTAGATAGTAAGTATCTCGAGTACAATATATTTAAAAAACTGGAACATGTAATATGATACTTATAATTATAACTATTGCTTACTATATTTAATAAAATTAAGTTACTTGGATAATATATGAATTCTAGTATGTACTAAAGTATAAAACAAACTTCCAAACGCTTTTTATTTAATTATTATTTTAATTTTATTAATTTTTTTTTATTTTTATTGAAATAATATGAAATTCCAAAAAAAAAATCCTATCAATTTAATTAAAAAAAAAAATTTAATTTATTTAAATTTCAGAAAAAAATCTGATATAAAAGAAAACAGTGTTCCATATATAAAAAATTAAATGCAGATTATAAAAATAAAAGAATGTGGTGATTAATTCAAAAAAAAAAGAAAACTATTTGTTAAAAATATGTAACCAGTGTCTAATTAAAGTACTAAAAACAAAATATATTCAATTAAAAGTTAAAATTTATTATATAATATATTAAAATAAAAAAAAAAAATGAATTTAAATTAAATAAATCAATTAAATCAACGAAATATATTATGTGTTCATTGTTATAAAAAATTTCCAAATATATTTGTCGTTCATGTGAATACAGAATAAAAGTAAATAACAAAAGAAATCAAATACAATTATTTTAATTATATAAATAAAATTTATTAAAAACTATGTTAAAAAATATGTTAACAATTTATTTCAACATTCTTTAAAATCTTTTTTAAATTGTCGTCCATTATATTGAACAACACAAAAATAAAATATTAAAAAAATTATCTTTTGAACATCACCATCCAATTTGTCCTGATTTTATTTTTGTTTTTTTTTCTTATTTTTTGAACAATGAAAAATGATTATAAGCAATTCCACAATACTGCAACAATAGAATTACTTACAAATAAAATCCTTATTTACCAAATATAAATTGGCGCAATTTCTATGCAAAAACCAACAAAAACGAAAATTCAGAAAAAAAAATCCCCATGAAAATTCAAGAAAAAGAAAAACTAAAGGAATAAAAAAAGAAAATTGAAAAAGAGAAAATGAAGGATAATAAGTAACACAATAATAATAATAATAATAACTATAAAAATAATAATAACAAAAAAATAGTCAAAAAATATTGAATTTCTAAAAACCAAATTCTTAAAAAAAAAATAAACTTGCAAAAATAAAAAAATAAGAAGAACAAACGTGTGCACTCTTATTTCATTTTATTTTTTTATTATTTTGTTATTATTATAAAAATCACACCGCATCGCATCCATGGATCAAACAGATACAATAGGTATAGGTAGTACTAATAACGGTATATTTACATTTATATCTTCAAGATTGCAACAAGTGAGACAATTTGCAGTACATACTGGTAATCGAATACGTAGAACAGCACAACAAAATTGGAGAAGATATCGACCAAAACGTAAAACAAGTTTTCGAAGTCGAAAAAGAATACAAACAATATCAGGGGGTGCTGGAACGTCAACATCACATCAACAATCATTTTCAGTAAATATAATAAATGCTGAAAGAGAACATGGAAACACAATTTCAGACGATGATAGTGTCAGAGTAAAAAGTGAGCATGCGTTTTATTTTTTTTTTATTTTATGTTATGGTTTTTTTTTATTTGGCTTTTTGTTTTTTTTTTTTTTATTAATTCGCTCTTTTATTGCTATTTTAATTTTTTTTTTTTTTTGTTCTTTATTTTGATTTTCGAAAATTGAGTTTTTGAAGAGCAAAAACAAAATGAAATTAAATTGAAAATTAATGATATCATAACAAAATATTTTCTAAAATAATTTTTACGGAATTTTAATAGCATTTTAACTAATAAAAATTAAAATTTAATAAAATTACAAAATTCCTTTTGAAAAATTTTTTTTAGGGATAATGGTTTGTTAAATACTTTATATTTGAGAGGGGATCGAAGGGACACAATTTTTTTTTTGATAATTTGTAAAAAAAAATTTCAAAGGAAAGACTGTGTTATAACATTGGATATTTACTTATTTTATTTCTAAGATTAACTAATAAATTATAAAATATTAGTATAGCCCTTGGTTGCTAGGGTAATTATGAGCTTGTTAGTTACACAACTTAATATGTATAACATTGGTTATACGGCAAAATAATTAAAATAATCTCTATAAAAAAATATTGCATACTTTCGGGGGTACAAGTAAATATCAAGTAATGTTAATATTGCATTTTGGGTTTTTTTTTTGAATGATAAACTAGAAGGAATAAATTAAAAAACATTTATAATTTTGGAAAATTCAAAAATTAAAATAAATTAACATACAAAAATTGGAAAACCTAAACTAAATTTATTAAATATTCATTTCATATATTTGAATATTAACGTTTTTGGTTATATTTTTAAAATACAATTTATTTTTTTTTTAATTTCTTAACACGTTTTATTAATTGGTATTCTAAATGTGTTATTTAAATATACGTAAGTGTTAAAACTTTAAATAAAAATCCAATTAGATATTTTTAGAAATATGTCATTTTAATTTTGATTGGTCAGTCAAATTTAGATTTCCTTATAGTAAACTATATTTTAAAAAGATATTATTTTCATTCATATTTTGAATAATTCATGTATAGGTTCTCTTTAATATTTGACAACAAAGTAATTACAATTTTATTCGATTTACTTTATTACTTATTTATCATTGTCAAAAAAATTTACATTGAAGGTAGTTGATAATGATTACCAATATTGATAATTTACATGTCTTAAATTACATTTAAAACATAATTCTATATTTATTATATAATTTCCTTTTGGTATTTTTAGAATTAACCTTTTTTTTATAAATAATTATATATATATGTATATTAAACATTTGAGGTTATCAATCCTTGCATAATTTAACATAATTTGACATTATTTTTTATGAATTGAGGTTTTGAATGCAGGACTTAAATTCTATTCCTAAAAACAGAAGCACTACCTGAATTAATGTAATTAATCAAAATTTAACTAATATTTTATAATTTTGGAAGGTACGAAAAATTTCATCACATTATAAAACTAAATTTCAGCAATGTTTTATGTAATAAAAATTGTTTAAACAATTCCAAGATAAGCCCATTTATTAATATTTGGGAAAATTTACCAATTTTTAAAATTATAAAAATTTTAAACAATATCAAGTCAAGACCATTTATTAATATTCGGGACAATCATACGTTTTAAATTAATAAAAAAGGCCTAACTAAAACAATTAACATTTATAAATTTTTAAAAAAAAAGCTATCTTTAAAATAACTATTGTTTAAATAAAATATAACACTGTCCTTCAAAACTGAAATTGTTTTTATTTATTTACGACATATGGAAACATTTTAATGGACTTTTTGTTTTTTATATATTTAGGTATGATCGGATTTAATATACACATGAGGAATGAATCATTCAAAAAAAAAATACTGAATTGAATTCCCTGAGCTATAATTAAATAAATTATACGTTTCTAAAATTTTTTAAAAATAAAAAAATATATTTCGAAAGTGGTTTTAAAAGATAATTTCATACGAACATTTTCATGGACAACTTTTGTTTTCTTACTGTCAGGTTGTTAAATTATTGAATTTTTGTTTAATTTAAGGACATGTCGTTGAAATTATTAAGGATATTTAAGGCTATTTTACAAAATATGATTAAAACAATGTTAATACAAACGAAAATAAAAACAATTCAGAACGAAGAATCGATTTTTAACACTCAGAAATGTTTTTTTTTTAATTATTTAGTATAAAAAAAAAAAAAAATTCTCAAACTTAAATACTATATTTTTTTTACAGTCATATAAATTATATAAAAAAGTTTGATTAGTAAAAAGTCGAAATCCAAAACAAAATTTTGAGTATAATATAAAATGAAAATCTTATTTCAGTTTCCCACACTGCAGTGCAGTTTTAAGTCTGCATAAATCCTATTCCAAACTTTGAATCATTTTAATGCAATTCTCATATAGTAAAACAAGTTAAGCCAAATAAATTGACATCTATATGTTCAAATTGTACGACTTGCTATTATTAATAAAGCTTTGAATTGCAACATAATTTAAAAAAACAACTCATCGCCTAAAAGTATGCAATCACTTAATTTTCTTCCTAGACTAGTTTGGAGTAGACCAAATACTTAATGTTTCCTAATATATTTTTTTGAAAATAAATATTAAAGTTCTAGTTAAGTAATTCAGTAATTTGTAATAAAGTACAACTGCTACAACAGTAATAAAAAAATTTTAAAGTTCATTCTAAAAGAATACTTGTAAGTGAAGGAAAAGAAAATCTAAAACAAAAAGACAATGGCTAGGAATAAACGATTTCTTTTTATTTATTTTATTTTCTATTTGTAGTATTATTTTTCATTTTTTATGTTTTTGTTTTTCTTTTTTTTTTGTCATTTGTGTTGTCATTTTCATTAACACAATTTATTATTATTGTTATTATAACAAGCTTTTCATCGTTTATTCCTTTTTGTTCGGCCTCCATACATTTGTTTATTTTGTTTTTTTCGTTTTTACTTTCAAATTCTCAAAATTCTATTGACATATTTAAGTTTACTGTAAATGTTTATATTATGACATCAGTTCTTCACAAAAAAACTAATGAATAGAAAGAAAAACAGAGAAAAATACAAAACAAAAACAAAAATACAAAAAAAAAATCGAAAAATATAAAAGCAGTCAAAAAAAAAAAAATCGAAAAATATTAAGAAAACGTGTTTGCACTTAATTTGCACTTATATTTTTATGAAAGCTTTTCTTTTTTTTTATTTCATTTCCAATACTTTTATTACAATTTTGTTTACAATATTGTTGTTGTTTTTTATATTGTTATTCTAATATTCAAAAAAATATAGTTGTCTCTTTTTATCCTATTCATTTATTTGATATGTCAAAATTGATTACAATGGATATTACAACTTTGAATGTAGTATGTTTATTTTATGTAATCAACTAAGCTATTTCTAATAGTATTTATCATTCGAAAAGCTTTTTTCTCTTCTTCTTTAGTTTATTTTTTGTTTATCTTTTCTCTATTGCTCTCTTTCTCACTCTCACAAATTATTTCAATTTCCTTTTACATTTTCGTTCATAACATTGAATATTATCCGGCTACTTTTAATTATTTACAACAGAGTATTAAAAATTTTGTAATTGTATTTGTGTTCACAATTGTTGTATTCTTTCAAAGGATTTTAAATTTTTCAACTAGTGTATGTCGCATATGAACCACCGAAATGTTTATTTCTAACTTTCTGTCAATTGACTTTTTTGTTTTGTTTCAGTCTTTTCGTGAATTTGCAACCGTTAAGTTGTCACAAAATTGAAGTTGAAATTTTTGCAAAATCTATAGTTCTAAATTTTAATAGGTGTACTAAAAAAAAAAAAAAATAGAAAAATTAAAATTCTGTACTAAATATTTTAATATGAAGAAAAAAAGAAGGACTTGTTTTTGCTATATATATATTATATATGTGGTTAATTAAATAAATTTATTTTAATTAATCCAAAGAATTAGTATTATTCAATATTCAATTCGAATTAAAAAGTTTCTTTCATTTTCGAACTCTTAAAATAATTTTTAAAATGGAAAAATTACGCAAAAGAAAATTTTTTCAATTAAAAAAATTTTGTACTAAAAACAACAAATAAATGAAAATTGAACTTGACAATTATTTTCCAATAAAACATTTATAAATTTTTTTCAAGTGTTTCATTCTTTTGATATTTAGTAATAAATAGTTTGTAGGTTAGAGTGCAAAATAAGTAAAAAAAAAATTGTAAATATATTTTCTCATAAATAGTGCAATTTTAAATTACAATAAAGTTTTTTCAACTAAAAAAAAAGTAAAAATAAAAAAGGAAAACGTATGTAAAATTACGAAACTTCATTTCACACAATAAAATTTTTTTTTTAAATAAAAAACAACATGAAAGTGAAATCGAAATGTATTTTAATATTTTATAATGAAATCATAATTTATTTTTGAAAATACCTCTATATATATATTTATATACTATATATATGTAATTATGTATACATGTATGTAAATATATTAACAATGAAGTTATTATAAAGTGAAAAAGAAATTATTTAATATCACGATAAAAAAAAAAAAGTTTAAAATAAAGCCATAAAAAATATTGGAAATTCTAAAGATTTTTGTTTTTTCTATTCTAAGAATCTACACCCAGTTTTTTGTTTTATTTTATTTCTTTTCATTTATTTTAAATGACATTTTTTATATATTACATATTTTAAGTTCATATACACTTACGTATATTCTAAAATAAATAAGCCGTTTTTTTTTTTAGCTTGTTCTATTCGTAAAGTAAAAAAAAAAGGACCTGAATACATAATTACAATAGTGTTAGTATGTAATGTGTTATAAATCCAAAATATTTCGAAAAGAAACTAAATAAAATGAAAACAAAAGAAAATTACATCATGTCATAACAAGCAGTAAATTATGTCATATAATATTTTCAGTAACAGTGGCTTTGAATCAATATTAATATTAGAACGGCTAATTCATTTTTTCTTTTAAATCAAGTTTAAAAATTTATTAATCGCAATTTCTAAAATATTGAAGAAGGTTTTTATTGTATTAAAAATTCTGCAATCCAAAGCTTCATTTTTGGAATGCAACTTGCAACACATATAAATTTATTTTTTTCAAATATCTTGCGTCAAATGACACTTGATGTTTCTAAAATTTAGCATTTATTTTAGCAAAATTAAAAACTAAAAGCTATAACTGAATAAAATTAAGTCTAGCCGCAATTTATTGCTGGTTAAAACATCATAATATTGAAATGAAACACATACATGCGCAATTTACCATTTATATTCTTTCTATAGTTTTGTTTTATTTTATTTTTCATTCTGTTCTACTTTAGATTATTACACACGAACTTTGTAAATATATTTCGAAGGATAAACAACCATATATATATATATATATATATATATATATATATATATATAAACATTACCATACGTTATATCTTAAAATATTATACAAATAAATATGTATACAAGATATATGTATTTGTGTGTTGTAACGGTTTATTTTGAACTGTCAAGTCCAAGGAATCATCTAATATAAAAAAAAAAAAAACAATAAAAATAAAAAGAAAAAATAAATTGGAACAATAAACCAGCAATATAATGGCATTTCGAAATGTTTATAAAGCTTTTCGATTGCGTCTTAGCCGTAAGCATAAATAAAAATAAATTTTTTTTTTTCTATAGAAATTTTTTATTTATTTTTTATTTTTGAGTAATTGCCATTTTTTTTTGTAATATTGTACTTTGTAATTCGTTGTAAAATTTAAAAGTCTGTCTGTTCACTAATAACTCTTAAATTTAAAGCGTTAGTCTTCTATTCAAGATCATGATTTACTCTGATTCAAATAATGATAAAATCATTTAAAAACTTGCTTTAATTGATCCAGATTCTTTTGAACTTATCAATAAAATTGCCATATTTTCCATATTAATTAATCTTAAGTGTTTTAGTACTTTTAAAATAAATTTAATTTACTTATAATATGTACTAATATTGGTCCGGTACTTTGCAAAAACTTAATTTAAGTCTAAGCTGAAATAAGAGCATGACTTCGAAAAACCTCCTGGCTCTTAATATTCAAAATTAATAATTTTTAATTTTATCATTATTTTCAAGCCTTTCCCGAACTTTGTCCTTAAATTTGGAATTCTAATAGGACGTGCAAATTTAATTAAAAAGCATAGACACTTCCATCATTTAACCTTGATATGTTCTTGATCTTATTGATCTTATTATTTACAAATTTAATAAATTGGAAGGCAATTAAATTTACGTAATTGAAAGTTTTTAAATAATTTTGAATTTGTTTACACATTTTTTTTTTTTAAATCGTTCTTATTTGTCTTGTCTTTAATTCTTTCCGTTTCAGAATTTATTCTCTTATTTCTTTTTTTTTTCCACCTTCTGGCTCTTGATTAAGGCAAACAAAAAGTTTATCTTACCTTTTGTTTAGTTTACCGATTTAAATTCATTTTTTCCATTAAATAAAGAATATGTTTGTACATATATATATGTGTGGTTGTGTAAAATGAATTTGAATGAACAATATATTTCTAAACAATTTAATAAATTTTATGTAAATGAAATTGAATATGAAAATTTAGTAAATATGAATTTTAAGGATCCGAAAAATATTTAATATTAGGAGAAGAACATGAGTTTTTTTTTTATAATAATTGTAAGAGCTGAAATATAGGAACTTCTTCATTTTACCAGTTGTCCCTTTCCGTAATCACCCCTTATTTTAATTTGGTTTCCTGTTTTTTGTTATTATTTAATTTAATTTTAATATTATCTCTTTTACAATAAAATATGTCTTCATGTTGGTAAATTGCACCCTATTTTTTAAAATAAAGGTCTAGAATAAGCTGAGAAAGATAAAGTGTAGAGAATAAGTGGAAGTAAGAAGAGATAAAAATTATGATAAAGTTATAAAAAATGTTTTAATATATGAAAATTTCATTTTAATCCTTGAGGGGGCATTTTGTTTGTTTGTAAATAGAATCTATATGTTTTTTATATATATATATACAGTTCCTTAATGGACAATTAAGAACTTTGAAAGGGTATAAACAAACATATATATAGTTTTTTTTTGTGCAGAACTTATTGTGAAAGGTTTCAAAAACAATTTTTGTGTTTTAATATTTTTTTTTAAGGATTAGAGAATGGTTTCAGGTTTTAGAATAAATATAGAAAAGTTTTAATAGAGAAATTTGATATTATAATAAATATGAAAAATTTACAAAAAGTTTTGATATAATATTTAAAGATGTATATACAGGGTGTCCGGGACTCAAGTACGCGCACTACACTCAGTGATTGGTGGCATTAAAACAAACAAAAATTTGTACTGTAGGGGGGGGGGGGGTCTATTTTTGACCCTTTTCGAGATATGAGGGATTAAAGATTTAAGGAGACTTTTCATAAAAAAATCAGTAATTTTTGAACAGCTTCCTGTAGGTAGAGAGATAAAAAAAATCCATTTTGTAGAGTAAGTTGTCAGCTTTAATTTTTGTGTACTAATGATCTCCATATACCCAACAGTTACAAAGTTAGAAGGTTCAAAATGATTTAAAATGAAAATAATTTTAAAAATTGAAATTCCACTTCTATTCAGTTTACATAAAATTTAGAATTTAATTTAACATTTATTAACTATTGTACTAAATTGCGATCCTTAATAAAATTTTTTCTGATAAGTGGTTAAGTAATTTTTCAAAAATGGTTTTACCTTTTGATCTAATAAATGCTGATTATATCGAGGCCTGTATTACTAATTTTGTAATTTCTAATTAATATATTACTTGAAACGTTATCTAACTAAGTAAGTTCTATACTCTTTGGTATTCGGTAATGAATTCATTCAAATTTCTGCATAACCTCAATTCTTATGTCTGTTAATAATTTTCCTAAAACTAATCAAAGTTCGAAAAGAAGTAAATAATTGCCAATATTAATTTACCACTATTAAATAACTTTTTTTTAGTTTACAACATTTTAAAAAAATTCAAAATTTATCTCCCTCTCTTTCTAAAGCGTTTTTGATAGTATATATAAGTTATTCCATTAATCTTATTTTATATTTATTTCAATTAATTTTAAATGTAATCTCCTTCTAATAAAACTACTTAATTCATATTGAATTTTTAATTTGTTCTCGTAAAACCTTTTTAGAGACACGCAATTTTTGTTAAAAAAATGTAATAAGGAATAAATTTCCAGGAATACTAAACTATATAGGAATGTTGAAGGGCGAAGGCTAAAAGAAGTGAAGGAGAAAATAAAAACAGAACAGATAATTAATTTATTGTTTTAGTTTAAGAAAAATTAAATGGTTTTGCAAAGAAAAGTGTTGACAGCTACAACGTTTTTTTTTTTATTTATTTCCTTTTTTAATTCTGTACTGATGGGAAATTATTATAAGAATTATAATACAAAAATAAATAATTAAAAACTTTTTAAACACAATTCACTTCTTTTTCTATTTGAAATTGTTTTTTTTGATTTTTAATTAAAATTAAAGAAAATTGAAATGGTCTAGGAATGGGAAATGGGTCTTGACATTTGAATTATTTTTACTTTCTTTAAAACACTTTTACTTTCAAATTAAAGCAAGAATTATTTTAAATTTTGTGCTAGAATTTAAATCTTTTCTAATTTACAATGGTAATCCGTCAGCTAATCTCATTTAATTCTTTTAAATCTCAAAGAAATCTGATTAGAAAATTAAAAATGAAAGGGTCAGTAAAGATAATTTTGCTTAAAAAGTGTAGAAAAGAATTAGGAATAAGTTTAAATTTGTTTTTATTCTATAATTTGAAGACTTTTAGGTCCTATGTATTATAGATCTATGTAAGTTACTTATTTTTGTCAAATTTCTTCATTCGAATAGACGGCACCCATTATAGGATTAATAGACTTTTGAAACTTAATTAATTTTTAAATCCTAGTATATTTAATTCAACTTTTAGTTTTTAGAAAGGGTTAAGAACCTAATTGAAATTCTAGGTTGAGGTATTTTTTATTAGAGTATAAATGAAAAACCTTGAAAATAAATATAAAAAAAAGTCTAGTTTTAAAGTTAATTAAGACAAAATATTAATAATTAAAACTTTTAATAATATTTTTAACTAAAAATATTGATTATAATTCAATTATTGGAAAAATATATAAATTATGTAAATTAAATTTTAATTTATTTCAATAATTAAATTACGGGATAAAATTATAATTAATATACATCATAGATATACTTGTAATACATTAGTCATACATATAAAATATAAAAGTTCAATTATAAAAGTTTTAATTAATTTTTTTCTTAATCAATGAAGTATAGATATTTTAATTCTACAACAAATTAATAATTCAATAAAATAATTAAATTAATTTATAATTTTCTTTATAATAACTAAAATGATAAAAAGTTATATTGATCAATTAATTTATTATTAGTTTATAATTGGTTTTCATCGCACTTGAAATTACTAAATATTTTGATTTATTTTTAATTGTAAGCAATTAAATTTAATCAAAATCTATGATATAGAATTTATAATGTTTTCTCTTTGAAAAAAAACCCAGTAACTTTGATAAGTTTTAGAGAAAAAATCCTCACAATACAAGTGTGTTTGTAAAATATTTTCAGTTTTATTTTATAGAAGATTTTCAATTCCGAAACTTTACCAAAAGACTCCACACAAAGTCTCATTTCGTTTATTCCACACAAAAACTCATTTCGATTTCAAAGACTCGCATTATGACTCACATATGAATGTCTACCGTTGGGCCCACAAATAAGAATACGTTAAATAGTTCTTTCTAAAATTTAATCTATTATAGAATGAACATTTTAAAATATACAAAATATTAAGTTAAAAAGTTAAGAACAAGTGTATTTATATTGACTTTTGTTGCATTGCTATGTCATCTTTAAAAACTCTCATAAGGTCCTATAATTAAATATTACTGAAACTTAACAAATCTTATATTAAAATCAATTTTTTAAATTATTATTACTTGTGTATTACTATTAATATCAATCAGTAAAAATATAAACTACAGAAAAGTTTCCCTAATGATGCAAGCACTAAAAGGAAGGTCCTAATCCGATCTTTGAATTTTATACTACGTCTTCAGATTTACGGAAACTTTCTTGTATTTTTTTCATTTTTTTTATTCTATTTATTTATTTATTTATTAAATATTTACAAAGACATGCAATGCCTTGCGAATTGACGGACCCTTTCCTTGCGAATGTGTGCCAGTTTTTTTATTGTAATAGTAGATTTTGCAATTTTTAAGCATTCATTGAAAATAATTGTACCTATAGTAAAAAATATATAATGTCTATTACAACTCTTTAAAAATCACTTAAATATATTAATGCATAAATGTTTTTTTCAAAGTACAAAGTATATTTACATTAAAAACAAATTAATTTAATATTTTAAAAGTTTTTAGTTAACTAAATTGTATTAATCATGTTTTTAATTTGATTATTTAACGTTTAAACACATATTATATACTTACAAAGTGTTTAATAAACAAAATGTCCTTGGAAGCATATTGTTGGGAATTTAATTTAAATATTGACAATACAAACGCACTATGGTTTGCTATTCATACTTTTATAATTTTCTTATTAAAATAAATTACTAAATAATAGTTATTAAAAAATAAGGACAATATAAAGAAAAATTACAAACAAATTTATTTAGACATGTTTTTATCCAAAAATTAGATCTTAAATACCTTACATAATAAAAAAACAAAAAAATGTTGTCCTTGTTGTAAATAAAAAATGAAAAAAAAACCCAACATAAATTGAACCAGAACAATAACAATAAGAAGAAATAAAATTTCC
This sequence comes from Dolichopus griseipennis, assembly GCA_963082915.1. Lineage (NCBI taxonomy): Eukaryota > Metazoa > Arthropoda > Insecta > Diptera > Dolichopodidae > Dolichopus > Dolichopus griseipennis. The sequence continues at coordinate 2,762,108 of OY720445.1, forward strand.
ATGAAAATATTTTCAGTAATTTTCAATTATTTTCCGCCAGCCAAAAAAACAAAAAATTAAAATAAAAATTCTTTTAAGTAAAATTTAATAGACCTCCTAATCTAATATGCTAATACATATTTACATGTAGTAAACAGAAGATTACACATAGATATATATAAAATTGGAATAATAATAATAATTTTGGAACATATATTAGGTCAGTGAATTACATATGACTTATGGAAACTTCAACTTTTTTTTCAAAATCTGTTTAGGTATGTTCTAAATCTAAAATCTTGTTTTTTTTAATGCTGAATAATGGTATTTTGGCAAATTGGTAATGGGAGCTTATGAGGTATTATTAATAAACACGCATACATTTAATTTTTTTTAGTTTTCAATTATTTTGTAAGGGTCATGAACCCTGATATATGTTACTAAGAAAACTTGTAAGACTTTTTGTATTGCATCAGTGATTTTGTTAATTTTTTCATAGATAAACCCATTAATAATGTCTCGAATTGAACTCACAATCCGCATTTTCGGACAAAATTTTGACTTGAAATTGTAAGTCGCTTTAAAAAAATTAAATTTGAGTTTTAGCTCAATTTTATGCATTCAACCAAATATGTCGGAAATGTAAGTCGAAACTGAACTCAGTTGTATTTAATCCTCCATTGACTAATAAGCGTACCGCATTTTTAAAATTTTCATTAATCACCACTGAATATACATATATATTAGTGTGAGAATTTTCTTTATATTTTAATATTAAATAAAAAACAGAAAACTATAAACAATCAAAAAAATTTTCCATTCAATTGTTCGAAATCAAGTTTTGATACGGCCTCCAAATATACAAAAATTTTATTCACTTTTAACCTCTACGTTTTTATTTCAAATTTTCTATTTTTCATGAAAAATTATTTTGTCCGAATTAATTTTCCAGAAAGTAAAAATAAATTGTAATTGCTTTTTATTTTTCATAGAACTTGATGATGACGTAATTTTTCTTTTGATTTTTTTCCAATTTCTTTACCTTTTTAGTTTAATTTTGTTCCTCTGTCTCTAATACATTTGTTTTATCAAAAATTCCATAGAAATTTTTGACGGTTATTATATTCTGCAGTAAATTTTCATCATTTTCAATGATGTGTCCTTCGCAGTGACTATATTATGTAAAAATGAAAATTATTATTTTTCTTCAAATATATTTTCAGTTTGAAAATAAAATTTTGGTTTTCTTTTGACTAAGTAATGATATTTTGTAAAATGTGCCAATCAAATTCGAACTTTATTACAATTTTTTTCACTATTTCTGTTGTAAAGAGTTTTTAATTAAATATGGAAACCAATTTAAATGTTTTTGAAACTAAATTAAATGTTTCTTCTTTTTTATATACTTTTATATTAGCTTGCATGTGGCTTTGGGTTTACTTAAAGGTTCACTGTTACAGGCTAAACAGCCTGATTATTTATATGACTACATACGGGACAGGAGGGAATTTTATATTCATATTATTAGAACTGATCAAATGAATTCCACATACAATTTTTGGAAGGAACGCCTTAAATTTTCAATACAATTCTATTTTATTTATATTGTAATAATTTGGTATTTGAGTTATATGGTTATAGTATTCTGTGTTATAGTAATGGCGAATGGTAGTTTAGTCGAGTCGAAAATCAATTTTTATCCCTTTCACTCGAATTCGATCTAAGGCCTTCGCATGAATTTCGGCGCTCTAACCACAGTTCCACCCAGCCAATTAAAATATACATTATTTTTGTCTTGAACAAAGAATATTAAGTAATAGTGCGGGGGAATGCTTTTGATATATCGGATTTGGCGTAATGCAAAGATTTATATACAAATTCAATTGATTTTAATTGAAGCAATTTTAATAAAATCTATTGATTTTATATTATAACTAAAACCAACTCATAAAAATGTTTAAAAAAACTATAGTTTTAATTTAAAAATTTCCGAAGTCTGTGATTAAATTGTTACATGGCCTCCTTAATTAAATGTTATGTTTCAAATCCCAGAACAATGAAAAAATACCATAACTTGTAACTAATACAGGCCTTAAATAACTAAGTTGATGGTTAATTAAAAATTGCTAGGTCCTGTTAGTTATTTTTTACTTTGCAAATTTTATAAGTTAATTCTCCATACAATAAGTACAGGTAACCCTCGATTAACGCGGCACTTGAATTGCGCGGTTTCGGTTTTACGCGGAAATATATTTGCAACTTATTTTAAATTACGCGGGTAAAAAATTCGGTTTTACGCGGAAATTTTTTTTTATGCGTAATTTTTTTTTACGTATTGTACATACTTTTTTTTTGGTTTCAAAAAAAATATAAAGGGGAATACCCCGTTACGAAGTGTACATAAGAAAATCGAAATGTATATCATTTTTGTGCTAGTTTTTGTTGAAAAAAGTGTTGAAAATTAATTAAAGGGTTTTAAAAAGCATTGAATAAAAATTTATTACATAAACTTAGTAAAGACAGTAAAGATAATTTTTTACATAAGAATAAAAGTGTTAAAAAAATTTTTTAAAAGACAGATGAAAGTTCTGATTAATTTTTTTTATTTTGCAATATTTTTTTTGTTTCTATTCTTGTATCTTTCTTTTTATTTTTGGATATAATTTGCAATGAATATTTCTGTTTATTTTATAATATGATTTTTTTTTTTTATTATTTTGTTTTATATAATAAATGCTTATTTAAAAACAAAAATTGTTTTAAAACCAATAACCCAATTTTGTATGGATTTCTTGTCTCGATTAACACGGTTTCGTTTTACGCGCTGTTTTTTAGGAACCAATCTACCGCGTTAATCGAGGGTTACCTGTACTTCTTTTTAGTCCTTAATATTTTCCATACTTCCTTTTTATTATTTTTATTTTTCAATTTGTAATAAAAAGGGCAACCAAAGTAATTTTCCAACTAAAATAAATTAAATTGAAAAGCATATTTTAGATTATTATGTCCTGATGGTTTCCATTAAAAAGTTCTCTCTGAAGTTCATATTACCATTTTCAATAAAAAGAAGGAAAGGAAAGGAATGAAATTAATATGAAAATAATATGAAAAATTATTCCCTATAAAATATTTTTACAACTTTGGGTTTCGGTTTTTCTTGTTTTTTTTTTTTTGTTTTTTTTTTTTAGTTTGTTTGTTTGTGGCATTAAGGATTTTTTTTTTTGTATTATTTTCGCAAACAGTTTATATTAAAAGTAAATTATAATTTATTTTTGTATACAGAATTTATTATCCTATTTTTTGAGGCACTTAATAATGATGATGATTATTAATCATTATGATGAAAAATGTTTTTGGAAATGAATTTTTTAAGAATTTGAATGTATGGTAAAAGTTTTGCTATTCATTTTACAAAAGAACATAGGAACAAAACAAAAAAAATGTCAAATATTTTTTAAATATAATTAAAATATCATTAAAAAAATTTTTAATGGCACTTCAGACAAATGAAATAATGATAAATAGGAAGTAAGAGTGTAGAATGAATTTTGTAATAAAATAGTTTTTAAATTGTTTTTACTTCTTTTTTAAACCTTTTAAACTCACATTTTATTTCCTATATAATTAGTTCAATTGTTTTCAGTTTTGATATATTTTCATAGTTTTTTAAGTTTTACACTTAAATACAGTTATGATATGAAGGATTAATCCTACTCCAACTTGAATAAAAAGTTTATATTGAAAACAATATAAGAAATAATTACAGTAATTAACAAATTGTAATTAATATTAATTTTATATGTTTTAAAGTTTTTTAAAATTTAAGTTTAAATTATGTAAAATTATTTGATTAATCTGTAATTTTTTTAAAAGTAAAATTTTGTTCCTTATGCCCTGTTCTCACTATTAAAATGTAACAGGTGACAGACGTCATATTTCGTGTAATATAGAAATTAGTTTTGGACAACGTTTTTAGTTGTTGAATTTGACAGTTTGTTTAAGAAATTTTATTTATATTTGTTAATCAAAAGGTATTATAAATTTAAAAATGGTTTATAAAAAATATATGCATATTAATATGGAATATAATAAATATACAATGTTTTAATAATTGAAATTGGAAATTTTATAAAAGTTCAACTTGAAAGAGAGAAACTCCTAAATAGATGGGAAATTCTATAGTTGATTTTGAGCCAAAAATTTCAGTATAATTTAGCTTTTATAAAGTTGAACCTGTCAAAAGGAATTTAATTTTTAATAAAATTTAAAAAAAGTCATTCAAGAGATATTAGAATTCAAAAAACTTTGATAAATCGAAAAAATTCGATTACATTAAAAAAATTAAGTACACAACCTTGAGAAATAATATACTAAACTGGATAACATTTCATTTTCATAATACTTTTGACAACTTTTTTTTCATTAAAATTTCTAGATACCTATTTAGAAATTTTAAAATCTAAGTAACAAAGGCTAACACAGGTAACATACTATTTGAGCGTAGTGAGAATAGGGCATTAGAATAAACAAAATTCAAAAAATCAGTTCTGATCTGTAAAATGTTTCTTAATAGTATCTTTATTAATAAAAATTTTTATTAATGTAAAGCTAGAAGTTGATTTCTTCAATGTAAATCCCATTTTAGATTTTGATAGATGTCAAAACTAAACAAGTTTAATAATATTAGAAAAATTATTTAAATATGTTTACAATTTTTAGAACTTTCATAGTGTGAATAGGGTATGTATAAAATTTAATGAATTAAAGATTTTTAACTCGGTATCTCTTAAGTTATTTTTCTAATTTTTTAGAATTTAATGAACTTGAGAAAATATCAAAAGTCATGTATGAACACTGTTTAAAATAATTCTTCAATTGTCAAACTTTTAAAAAAATCGTTTAACATTATATATATATATATGCACGTAAATATTATATATGTATGTACATTTAAAAAGGTCAGAATAGTTAATTTGTAAGAATATTGGAAGTAATCAAACATAAATTTAATAAATAACTAATAAAAAAAAAAAAAAAAAAAATAAATATATAAATTATTACTTCAATATCATTTCTTATTCTAATTACATACTAAATTGTTTACTAAATATTTTATTTTGAGTTCAAAAAAACATAAAATGGTTCCTTTTTTTCTATACACGTTTTTATGTTCGATTCGATTCCAATTCCAATCAGAAAATAATTAATACTGAATATTTGAACAAATTAATAACAATGTGTGTGTGTGTGTGTGTGTGTGTGTATCAAAAGAACCAAGGAAACTAAAAGTTTTGTAAGGAATAATTAAAAAATTGAATATGGACGTTGATTGAAATTGTTTATAAGTATATATATATATTCATATGTTTGTATCAATGTTTAAATTTCACCCATTATTTTGCCGTTTTTTTACTCTTAAAATGTGTCAACGCTAGTCAATATTTACGTTACTACACTATTATTATAATAAAGTGTATTGTCCTTAGAAACACCAAAGTAATATTATAATCCCCCCTCCCTTGTTTTATTTGAACCCGTAATATTTGACCTGCAAACAACATGACTTTAATAAAAAAGTTATAATTTCATATAATGTTCAAAGTTTTAAGGGGAGTTTTCCACATTAAGGAAAAGTTATGCAATTTCATATATACAGTTAAATTAACAGGTGGTACTATTAGTTAGGATGACAATATAGTTGTCTGGTACTATGCTTACTCTATTTTTCGAATTTTCATCTCTTCCGGTGTTGTTTTTTTTTTTTTAGGGGAAGCTAAATAAAAATGAGGCCATATTTAAATATGATAATAATATAATTATATACAAAAAGGTAGAAAAGGAAAGAAAATAATTGAATATGGAACATCAGGTGAAAATATTAGATAGGTATATTTTCCAAGTTTAAAGGAAGTTCTTGTATTTCTATGAAATTTATGGTGGAATTTTTTATTTTTTTTGGAGGCTATCATTTATTGTAAAATTTGAATATATTTCTATCTATATATCTATATATGTATGCATGTAAATACATATATATTTAATATTTTATTTTTCCTTGAAATAAGTAAAATTAAAAAAAGAAAATTTTTGAATATATTCCTATTTCTGTTCTTGGTACTAAAAAACATTTTTAAGTGTTCAATTACTACTTGAATCTAGTATTATAAAATTTATGCAAATATATCTACTTAAGACAACATATTAGAATTATATTAATTTTTTCCTTCATTTTATAAACTTGAGTCTAAAAATAATTTAAAAAAAGACTTGAACACTTAATTGTTGCTTCTGTTGTTTTGTAGAGAAATATTTAGCTATAGACTTATGAGCTCTAAAACTTAAAGGGTTCTATATTAAATTAGTGAAATATTTTTAAAATGTTTTTTGCTCGATTAGTACAAAACTACCCTATCAAATAAATTGAATCTCATTACCACCTTACAACCTTATTAACAATTTATAAAATCACCTTTAAAAAAAAACAATACCACTCGAATATAAATATCAATCTAGACTTATTTTCAAAGCCATTATCACAAAAGTGTTTTTAAGAATTAAAAAGCCTTGCGCCTGAAAATATAAATTAAGGTTTCCATTTTTATACTCAAAAAAAAAATTCAATATTAAAAGATTCAAATGGAAATTACCTTGTTTCGTTACTTTTTATAGAGTAATTTAAAAATTATTCAAGGTTTTGTTTTTTACTTAGATTTTTCCTCGGAAAATCTTTTTTTCAATTTTCTTTTATTTTGTATTTTTAGAAAAAAAAGAAAAACTTTTTCTTTTTTTTTTTTTTTTATAAATAATCGATTTTTTTTATAATCTACAAAATAATACTCATATTTTCTTACAATTAAAAGTTTAAATATAATATGAAAAAAATTATTTTTATTGTTTTATAATTGCAGATGATGATGATGCAACGACATCTGGTGTGACGTTAGATGATTCAGAAAAACGTGTCATATTTATAAATCAACCACAAACACAAAAATTTTGTAATAATTACATATCGACTGCAAAATATAGGTAAATAAAAAATAAAATAAATATTAATAATAGTGTATATTTGTAAATTAAATTGTAATTTGAATGGAGTTATAATTATCACAATTGAGATTTGAATAACGAAATGTGAAAGTTGTTAAGGGATCGATACTCAATATTTCAATAAGAGAATTGTTTTCGACTTACACTGAATATTTTAGTATGATCACTTTTAAATTAACCTTTCTAATGGTTAATTTTGACTAAAAGTCAACTTTTTTATAAAATATTTATTTGGAAACATCAAAATTCCTTAAATTGAAACTTGAAAAGTAGCATTTAATATTCACAGATGCATTTTAACTTAATTTAGTTCGATTTTCTTGAGCCAAGTTAAGGAAGGAAAGAGAAGCTCCTTCTAAATTAAGTTCTTATTCCGTTTTTAAAATGTCAAGGGCTTTATTGTAGTCATAGTAGATTAAATTTTAATCAAAATTCAATATTAATTTAGTTAATATTCAATATTAAATAAATGGGAGCGTTCCATAATCTTGGTTTAGTAAATCTTTTTTTTTAAATCTCGTTTTTAGAAAATTTCGTTTTAGAAAATCCCGTTTAGAAAATCTCGTTTTTAGAAAATCTCTTTTTAGAAAATTTCGTTTAGAAAATTTTATTTTTATTGAAAAACCTCTTTTTTAAATATTTTAGAATTAGATTCAAAATCAAAATTATGAGTTTTTTGCAGAATATAAAAAAAGAGGTTTTAGAACGAGATTTTCTAAAAACAAGATTTTCTAAAAACGAGATTTCAGATCCAACCCTTAATAAATACAATATTGATTGAAGTTATTTCACCTTTTAAACAATTCTACTCAATGATTACTTGGAATTAAATTTAATGATTACTGTTATTAAAAAGAAATTCATATTTAATTTAAAATATTAATGTGTCATAAATATTGCAAGTACTGTAAATAGGGGAATTCATTATAAATTTATCAAAAGTTTCTTAAGCAAGACTTTTTTAATTGATTTTTTTTTGTTTGATAAGTCATTGCAACATATGATATGATGAGAATACAAATTACGATTAGTAATTCCGATAATTAATTGCAACATACGATATGATACGATTATAAATTTCGATAAAAAGTGATAAAATCCATAAGCAATTCCAAAAACTGATAAGATGTTTAATATCATAATCATATACGCCTTAAAAAAATGTTAAGATAAATACGCAACAGTCCTAGTATTAAGTGCCCAATTTCAAAAGAATACTCTAAAATAATTCACTTTTAATTGCACAAGATAACCTTATTTCTAAAAGATTTAATTTAAAATACTTGAATTTGAAATGATAAGTTGACTAAAATAACTGTTTTATTGATCTTTTCAGAAATCGAATTATTTCTCTAAATAAATATCAAAATTAATATTAATATGAACTTATAATTTCTTTACTAAAATAAACAAATAAAAATCCAAAAAAATATATAATTTTCTTAAGAACTATTAACGCGCATTTTCTGATATATAATAATTACTTATATTTAAATGACTTGTGAGAAGCTGAGGACAGTCTGTTACACAGCCTACAACATTGATTCTTGAAACGATAAAACGAAGTTTTTCATTAACATTGTTAAAATTCTAATAATGTTAAAGTTCTAAGGAACATTACCCATGAAATCTTTGTCTTCAATCAATTAATAAATCTGGCCATCATTTAATTAGTAGAAATAAATGACTGGACTTTAGTTTTTTATTGTATAATCATATCGAATTAAATAAAATTTGCTTGTAATATGAATTATAAAGAGTTAAAAATTATCAAATGGTAGTGCCATTTCTTTGTCTCAAGGTGCTTGAAATAAAATAAAATAAAAAATACTAGACTTAATTTATTATTTGAGCATGATAAGTAACACTTTATAATTAAATCTTTAAAACTTTTATTAATCAACCCCAACTCCACCCAAAAGTTTTATTAATTTATTTAAATTACCTTCAAATTTACTAATATGTTTTTTTTTTGTAAATTTTGTTTAAATTAAAAAAGAGAAAGTTGAAATTTTAAGAATTCCTCAGCCTCCTAATTTCTTAAAAATTCGTTATTTTTTTTTCTTGCTGTTGAAACGTGAAGTAGGGAAAAAACAACCCCCAAAAATAAAAAAAAGTTCACTGAACTGAAAATTATTGCATGTTATCACGAACTTTGACAGTTATGGCACACCTAAATCGAATCGATAACAACCATAATAATGTCCAGATTCTAATATATTCACATATTTTAAAAGCTACAGAAAATATTTTTATTAGAATTTGATTATAAATTATATATATATATATAAATATGTACAAAATTAGTCAAACTCATCCCTTTATTCATTATTTAAATATGCGTCAGTGTAAATAAAGGATGGTAAAGCCATTAAGTTTAAAAATATGTAACTGGGATAGAATTCTAAAAAAATATATTTTAATTCTTCAATTTATATACTTACAAAAATTAGGTCATTCAACAATTCAGTAAAAAAACTTTAGCATGCTAAAATAAAAAATTAAATATTTTTTAAACTTAAGAAATTTTAATAATTAAATTTTTCTTAATTCTTACAGTATCGTTAGCTTTTTACCATCGTTCCTTTTTGAGCAGTTTAGACGATATTCAAATTGTTTCTTCTTATTAATTGCATTACTTCAACAAATTCCAGATGTTTCGCCAACTGGACGTTATACTACATTAGTTCCATTAATTTTTATACTCTCTGTGAGTGCAATTAAAGAAATAATTGAAGACTTTGTAAGTTAATTAAAATTTTTTGTTAAAATTTATGTATTTATTTTAAAGTTTGATTATTTTTTTTTTTAATAAATTTATAGAAACGGCATAGAGCTGATAATGAAATCAATAATCGGCAAGTTGAAACATTAAAAAATGGATCATGGAGTTCTGTACAATGGCATATGTTATCTGTAGGAGATATTGTAAAAATACATAATAATACATTCTTCCCAGCGGATTTAGTATTACTGTCTTCAAGGTAATTTTAATTTAATTAAATAATAATTTTATTAGTTCTCAGAAAGATTGTATAAAGGATTTTTAAGTTTTTTCGGTTAAAAATATTTATTGGCGCCTATAAGTATGCTCAATTTTACTTGTAATATAAGCACATTTGTTTGATTCTATTGTGACAATATATTCAAGGCTCCAATCGAGGAATATGAACGGGTTTGATCTATAATATAATTAAATAAATATAATATTAAATACTTAGTATTGATATAATCTAATAATACTATCCTAACCTAAAATGGCCTTAGTAACCGATGGGTATAAAATATTGTATTATCATTTATAATATGTAATATAAATAAATAAATAACTATTCAAGGTTAAAAAGTAAAAATTATAATTAAAGTTTTGTAAGCAAAAGCTAATTTTCCACCATCTTAAAAATTCATCGAATCAGAAAATTGGTTTAAAAATCAAATGATTGTACTAGAATAAAAATGTTAAGCAATTCAAATTATTATTAAAGTGTTGAATGTATGTTTGATTCATTAGGGAAAAAGCTATTTCTACAAACGATCTATTAAAAATGAAAACATTATTAATTACAGTATTAAAAACTTATTTTTTCGTGACCTACACTAATAAAATTAAATTTTAGATCAATCATTCATCAAAGATTGCTATCAGTTTATTACATATTTTTTTATTTCATTTTAAAATTTTTTTTTTCATAATTAATGTTACTATAAGATAAAAAATTGTACATATGTAATGTCTATATTAATAATTTTACATTTAAAACTTCAACATCTAAAAATTTCAAATTTATATAAATTATTTATTTAAACTATAATTCTATTCTTAATATTTTTTTAATCGAATTCTTTCTTTATTTAATTTTACTTCATTCTTATAGTGAACCACAGGGTATGTCATTTATAGAAACAGCTAATCTTGATGGTGAAACTAATTTAAAAATACGACAAGGTGTCCCTTCTACAGCCCGTATGCTAGACACATATAACTTAAATAATTTTACAGGTGTATTAGAATGTGAATTGCCAAATAGACATTTATATGAATTTAATGGAGTTCTTAAAGAAACTGCTGCTCCGTAAGTTATTTATTAAATTATAATAATACATATAATTTTTTATGCTTACTTTTTATCCTAAAAATATGCAATATTTATAAAATTATATTTTCTGATATTATTTTTGCAACTTTTAGTTCTGTATCCCTTGGACCAGATCAATTATTATTAAGAGGAGCAATGCTACGTAACACATCATGGGTATTTGGTATTGTGGTATATACCGGACATGATACAAAGCTTTTAAGAAATTCTACCTCAGCACCGTTAAAGCGTTCAACAGTTGACAGACTGACTAATACACAGATTTTGATGTTATTTATAATACTTATTGTTCTTTGCCTTACAAGTGCCATTTTTAATGAAATATGGACAAGAAACCATTTAACAACCGATTGGTATCTTGGATTAGACGGTAAAATATTAAAATATTAAATTTTTGAATTTTTATTAATAATTAATATTATAAACTTCATTATTCACTTTTCATAAAGTTGACTAACCTTTGAAAAAATATTATCTGTTATTTATTAAAACTTTTTACAGTAGATGTTTTAAGTAAAAATTTTGGATACAATCTTCTTACATTTATAATTTTGTATAATAATTTGATTCCCATATCTCTGCAAGTTACTTTGGAATTAGTTCGGTTTTTGCAAGTGAGTATATTAATTCTTTTATCATTTTAATATAAATTTATTCAAAAATTTTAAATAATAATATCGTTTTAGGCAATTTTCATAAATTTTGATGTTGAAATGTATCATGAAGAAACCGATACACCGGCTATGGCTAGAACTTCAAATTTAAACGAGGAACTTGGTCAAGTAAAATATATTTTTTCTGATAAAACTGGGACATTGACAAGAAATGTTATGGAATTCAAAAAATGTTCAATTGCCAGAAATATTTATTTAGTTGAAAGCGATCCAGAACAATCACTTCTAGTTCAGGTACTAAAACAAATTATTCTATGACTCAGAATTATTACAAAATGTTTTTTAACTCAAATTGTTTAGAATATTCGTAATAAGCATCAAACAGAACCGATAATCAAAGAATTTATGAATTTATTAGCAGTCTGCCATACAGTTATACCAGAAAAAAATGATGATGGTACAATAACTTATCATGCAGCTAGTCCAGATGAAAGAGCTTTAGTTGATGGTGCCAAAAATTTTGGTTATATTTTTGATAATCGAACACCTAGTTATGTTGAAATTTTTGCATTAGGAGAACGACTTAGATTTGAAATTCTAAATGTTATTGAATTTACATCCACAAGAAAAAGAATGTCAGTAATTGTAAGAACACCACAAGGTGAAATAAAATTATTCTGTAAGGGCGCAGACACTGTAATATTCGAACGTTTATCTCCGCAAGGACAAGCGTATCGTGATGTTACTTTAAGGCATTTAGAAGAATTCGCTTGTGAAGGCTTACGTACTCTATGTGTTGCGGCAGCTGTAATACCAGAAGACGTTTATACAGAATGGAAAGAAACGTATCATAAAGCTGCAACATCAATTAATTATCGTGAAAGAAAATTAGAAGATGCAGCTAATTTAATAGAAAATAATTTAATGTTATTAGGTGCAACAGCTATAGAAGATAAATTACAAGATGGTGTACCAGAAACAATCGCCACATTATTAAAGGCTGATATAAATGTATGGTTATTAACTGGTGATAAACAAGAAACAGCAATTAATATTGGTCATTCTGCTAAACTAATTACCAATTCAATGGATTTAATAATTTTGAATGAAGATAGTTTAGATGTAAGTACAAAACTGGGGTAAATTATTAAATTTAATTTTAAATTTTGTATTTTTTTAGAGTACCAGAGAAATAATTCACAAACACTGTGGAGAGCTAAGAGAACAAGGTATTAAAGACTGCAATGTTGCACTAGTTATAGATGGCAAAACTTTAAAATATGCTCTAAGCTGTGATTTGAGATTAGATTTCTTGGAATTATGCATTGCATGCCGAGTAGTTATCTGCTGCAGGGTATCTCCAATGCAAAAAGCAGAGGTAATTTTTTTTAATTGTTTTTCATAAGTCGTAATTTTTAAACTCGAAATTTTAATAGGTTGTAGATTTAGTTTCAACAAATACCAAATGTGTCACTTTGGCAATTGGTGATGGTGCCAACGATGTTGCAATGATTCAAAAAGCACATGTAGGAGTAGGAATTTCCGGGGTAGAAGGTTTACAAGCAGCATGTGCATCGGATTATTCAATAGCACAATTTAAATATTTATTACGTTTACTATTAGTACATGGGGCTTGGAATTATAGTCGAATTACCAAATTAATTTTATATAGTTTTTATAAAAATGTTTGTTTATATGTAATTGAATTATGGTTTGCCATCTATTCTGGCTGGTAAGAATTAATTTTTAATTGAAATTTTTTCTATTAAAAATATTTAATTTTAAGGTCTGGGCAAATTTTATTCGAAAGATGGACAATTGGTTTTTATAATGTATTTTTCACAGCATTACCACCATTTTCGATGGGTTTATTTGATAAAGTTTGTACAGCTGAAACAATGATTAAATATCCGGCATTGTATAAAACATCACAAAGTGCAACATTATTTAATGTAAAAGTATTCTGGGTATGGATTGGAAATGCTCTATTACATTCAATATTATTGTTTTGGATGCCATTATTAGCATATCAATCTGAATCGATATGGGGCAATGGAAAAACAGGGGGTTATTTAGTTTTAGGAAATACGGTTTATACGGTAATTTTATTTTAATTTAGCGTTATTGAAATGTACAGTTTTTTAATCATGTTAATTCCTTTTTTCCTAATACTAGTTTGTAGTCATAACAGTTTGTTTAAAAGCTGGTCTTATAACAAATTCTTGGACGTGGCTAACTCATGTATCAATATGGGGATCAATAGTATTATGGTTCTTATTTATTTTTTTATACAGCCGTTTGTGGCCACATTTTCCATTCGCCGCCGTATTTTGTGGAATGGATAAAGTTTTATTATCATCACCAGTATTTTGGTTAGGATTATTTTTAGTTCCGTTTGCTTCATTATTAGTGGACGTTTCAGTTAAATTGTAAGTAGTTTGTTTTATAACAATTTTTTAAAATTCAGTTATTTGTTCAAAAATTAAAAAGAAATATAGTTTTAGTTTTAGTTATACAAAATATGTACTTATATCTTCTTTTTGTTATATTCATTTCTATTCTTATTTAAATTTTAGCATTAATTTCTCAATATACAAACCACTAACAGAGGCTGTTCGGGAAGTAGAAATTAAACGTGATGATCCAGGTCATGTAATGAGAGAATCTAGATCATCGTAAGTAGTTTTATACAAACATATATTTTTACTTAAATAAAATAAAATTTAAAATATTGAAAAATAAAGAAAATAAATAAAAAATTTCCCGTTTATATTACATATTAATAAATTGAATGGTATAAAGTTATATTTTGTAATAAATAACATAATTTGAATTCGAAACCCAGAAAAATTTGGTTTCAATAATTATTACTCAACATTAAATTTTATATTTTTCAAAAAAATATTCAGCCTTCAAAAGAAACACTATTAAATTTTATCAAACAACATATTTTCAAAACTGTTCATTTATGTAGTAAATAATTTTAAGACATAAAATTTCTTATATTGACCTCATTTTATTTTTAAATAATTCGACATATCTCAAGATATGTCAAGTTTTTTAATTTTTTTTTAAATTTAGTATTGAATTGCAATAATGAAGTAATAGATGAGTAGAGAGTTCATTATTTTTTAATTAATTTTATAAATAAAATTTTGTTACCTTTAATTAAAGGAATTAAAGAATATATAAACGAAATTGTTTTATTTATACCATTCAAATTTATTAATATAAAATTAAAAAAAAAAACTTCCAATCGTGATTCCTATTCCCTAACAAATCTTTTGAATTTTATTTATATTTAATTTAAGCAATTTGTAGTTTTTATGTTTTTATTTCAATATGCTTAATTTGTTTTTGATTTTTGTTCTTTTTTGTTTTGTTTTTTAGTTTTTAACATTATATAAATTTTTAATTTGGTCATAACTATTCTTTTCTTTTGATTTATTTTTAACATTATTAACATTTTTGCATCTATGCATTTATTCCTATTAACATGTTTTATGTATTTTTTGTTAATATTATAAAAGAAAATTACAAATTATATCAATTTAATTAAAATTTTAATGCAAATATAATTAAAATCTAGAAAATTTTTACTAATTTTATTTTAATAATGTATGGAAATTATATGTATACTGTTTTTTTTAATTACTTCTTTATAACTTTAGAAAAATTTAATATAATTTATGTATATTTTGTGTATAAATAAAAATTAAAATAATATAATTAAAATTAATATTTTCGTATATAAATGTAAATATTAAAATTTTGGTCACTTAATTTATTTAATAAAAGTTTTTTTTATATTAAAAAGTAATTTAGCAAACAAAGAACATTATCTTTCAAAAAATTTTTGTTTAATAATCTGCTTATTAAACGGAAGACTTTTTAATTTTACGGAAAAAATTTCGATGAACATATAATTTTATAAATAGAAGAACGCCTTATAATTTATTAATTTCTAAGCACAGTTTCTATTTATAGATTATGTAAATTCTAGAGAAAAAATTTAATATTCAATATAACTTATTTTCTGTAATTTAATTAATATTTAATTATTTGAAGTCTATTAAAGTTTATAAAATATTGTCGTAGGTTACTTTTAGCCAAATGTGTTCAGTAACTTTAGTTTATTTTAATTAACAAACAAACTGAATATATCCGAAAATACTAGTGATCCCTGCTATTTCGGTACGTGCAGTGGTTTAAATAAAAATTTATTATACAAAAGTCTTTTTTATTTTAAAAGCAAGTAATAATTAAAATTAAAACTATTGAAAAGTTTTTTATTTATTAATTTATTCGTATTTAATTGTAAATTATATACACGTAATATCTTTTTAGTATTTAATATAAAAATTTTTTTTATCAAATTCATACTTAAAAAATGCTTACATTTATTTTTAAATTTATAAATTTTACATTAAATGTATATTTCATTATTAAATTGCTTTGAATGTTTGGTAACATTTTAAAAAATTTATTTATAAATATTGTAGTCAAGTAAAAATAAGTCAATATAAAATAAAATTTTATAATGCAATGCATGCATTCATTAAATACAAAATTAAATAAAAATTTATTAATGTTTTTAAGAAATTTTTTTTTTTGATGTTTTATTAAATATCTATTAAATGCTAGAAAAACAAAATTATTTAGTTAAATCTGCTATCTGCTATACCATAATTTTCGAAATCTAGTTCGATTGAAAGGATAATTTTTTACTTCAATTTAAAATGTTTTCAAACTACATAGAAATAAAAAGTAATTTAAAAAAAAAATTAGTTGTGGAACAGTAAAATTAAATACAATAAAAAAAAATTTTGCAAATGTAAATATATATATTGAATATTGCAACTGTAAGTAAAATCAATGAATTTTAAGGGGCTTATGTAATTAATTTAATTCTTAAATCCAATTTAAATATATAATTTAGGCATTTGGGCTGATGCTTTGTGTTCTCTTTAATAATCCACATTATTTTTTTATTTATATAATATAAACCATTGGTATCTCATCTTCTTTTTTTTAAATCATTTTAACTTATAAACAATTTAAAAATATACTCATTTTTATATTTCTATCTCACAATTTTTTTTAAATGTTAAGTAAATAACTTTTAAAATTATTTAAATTTTTTAAATTCAACGGAATTTTGGCTTCATAATAAATGGACTAAAAATGTTTGTCTCCAATGTTTCAACGAGTACAAACTAATTTTCAAACTTTTTAAATACGAATAGCTTTGTTCGATCAATTGTGCTGGTCAATAAAGAACAAAAAAATAAAAATACATATTTAAATATTGATGTAACACTTAATATAAATGCACAGGTGTTATCGACCGAACTACTATAAATTGGTAGTAGAACAATTATTGACTCTCTATTTTAGTAAATTGTTGTACAAAGATATTTAAGCATAGACTTTGAAAAAAATGAAGCATTTTATGAATTTTAATTACCGCAATAAAGAAATAAATATTAAAAAATTGTCATTTTTCGAAAATTTTTATTGTTTTCAAAAATAAATTTTAAAGTCATTTTATGAAATTCATGCTTTCTGCAAAGTTTAAAAGTTTTTATTGTTATCGACTCATATCCATTGTTCCTCTTTCTGTTTCTAATAAGAATTTTATTTAAAAATTATTTTTAAGAAGTTAATTTAAGATTGCGAACAAATTTAACTGGTTCATTAATTATTTTTATTACTTTCGTAATATTTTATTCCCTATGTTTAATACCGAAAACTTCTACTTAAAACTTTAGTTTTAGTTTTAATTAATTTCAAATATTTCCATATCCAAAGCACGTGCTTTATTTGAACTCAATATTTTTCACTTTTTTAATTTTTTAAGATAATTATTATATAGTTCTTTTCTATCTATTGTAATATTAAATTATATATTCGTTCATACTCATAATATGTCACTAAAATATTTTTTAAATGTAGTTTATATCTTTAATCTTGTATAGATATTTTCTTATTAGATTTGGAAAATTTAAGACCTGGTTGCTTTACTGATAGAATATATTAGAAGGCATCTAAAAAAAAAGATAAAAAATGCAATAATTTATCTTTAATTTAATATTTTGGACTTATTCTCTTTTACATCATTTTGATATTGTAGATTTGCTTTAAATCGTCTATTAAATAAAAAGTTATAGTTGATTCAATTTATGAATATTTTGGGCAACACATGTAATGCTTTTCTGATTATCCAATCCATTTATTCTTCAAAAAAATTGTAAATGTTGCAGTGTAAATGTATCTAATACCTTAAATATAATTGCTTAAAATATATGCTGAGATTTCAGAGAAAATTTATATAAAAGATAAAAAAATCGTTAAAAACAATAACTAAATAAAACAAACTAACTTATTTTCTTAAGTTTATGTAATTTTTTTTTTGATTGTTTATAAGTGTGTAACCATGCAAATATTGAAAATCAAGCATTAAAGGAAAATATGATTTTAAAAAAATTGAAAACTTCTACATTCTAAAAATTTGATATTTGCAACTTTCAGAGATAAAGCGCATTGTGAATTATTAAAAGTAGCATACTCTAATGATATTGGAAAAGTTTGAGTTGTATAAAATTAAAACAAGAGGAGTCCAAACATTGATTTTAATAATTGGAGAAAATAAATTTCATCATATATTGATGTTTATACTAAACTAATGACGGAATTATTTTAGAGAACACAAAAATATTTATCTTATTTAAAATTATTAATCGACTAATACCAATAAATTAATGGTAATGGATAATAAAAAAAAATTAATAATAATTTAAAATATAGTCAAAATAGTAGATAAGTTACTAATTAAAGTAGTTGTAAGGCAGTTGTTTTTAATATTACAAATAATTTATGTTTGAACAAATCTAATTAATAATAAGAGAATATTTTTAACTAATTAAATTTTGGATTCAATTAATTATCTTTAACTACCTTTTTCAAGTTTCAATTTAATTTCTAAATTTATTTTACTATGTTATTTCTTAAATAATCTGCAGAATTAATTAATAGTTCACCAAACCAATTAGCTAAGCACATTTCCATTACTCTATTTAGTTTAGAAAACTTGTACAAACTAAAATGATTTTAAAATGGTTAATAATTTTCTTCATAAATCGTTTATAATAATATTTATGTTTATTAATTATGTTTATTTATTATTTAAAATTCATTAACAAATATATAGATGAACTTAAAATGGAAATTAAAAATAGGATTTGTTACTTATTAATGGATAGTTTTTTTAGGAGTCTTAGTTGTGATTTTAAAACATGTTTCTATTATACCTAAATTTGAATTAATTGTGTAATTATTAAGTGCAATGCACCTAATCAATATTCTATAATTTAAAATCATGAATTCATATTTTTAAGGTTCTATTAATTTAATAAGATGTAATACAAATCTCATTCTTTTATTGACAATAGGTAGTCTCTTACAATATTTCTTTTTCTCTCACTAACTTCTTTTTAAAACAAATAATTACTTCTAATTAAAAAAAAAAAAACATAATTTAAAAATTTTGGGAAAACTTAATAAACACATCAACCATATATTATAATCAACCATGACACCATTTTTCCAAAATAAATGTTTCGTGTTTGTCTTCTATTATATTTTATGTTATTGGTAAATTAATGGGGATTTATTTTAATGTTACCATTTTGTCACTATTTCAACTGAAAGAAAATATTTCTTAATAGATTTTTCAGATTGAGACGAAGAAAACAAAGGTTATATTATATGTTAAGTTTAAGGCGATCATCTTATAGCACAATGCCTTAAGGAAATTAAAACTTTATTAGAATTAATTAATTAATTATAAATTACAATATTGATTTATTTACCCTTTATATTTCGTTTTTCTTAACTCTAAGATAAATTTTTCGCCATCGAACAAAAAATGTAAAATATATCAATGATCAAATACTTTAAATATTTTTTAATTCAATCTTAAAATTCAAAACTTTAATTAATTTTTATGTTATATTTTTATTTTAAATTTTTCTAATATTGTTAATAAAAAATTTTTTATTTAAATGCATATTTCTTATAATTTCAAATTTTATAAGTTAATTAAAAATATCAAAATTTAAATATACAGATTTTTTCTCTTAACTTCCGCTGCAAATTAAAAAAGCAGTTAAAGTCATCCAGTTAAACAGCTATAAGACAATTTACACAAGTATCATATTAAAAGTCTAAAATAATATTGCTTAATATATTTAGAATATTACTAAGGTATATGTTATTAGCATTAGTTTAAAAATCACCGAACACCAATTTTGAATATCAAAAGTTTTATTCAATTAGATCACAATTCACCATTGTTCCTTTAATTTTGCTACGATTCTCATGTTTCATGAAACATAAACCAAGAAAAATCTAAAAAAATTAAAAAAATATTCCAATAATTAATTAAGATTGTACTTAAATAAAAAAAAAAAACAAAAGTTAGTGAAATTAAAATAGGTCATTTCATCTAATCAATTCTGCATTAAAATTATTTATTTATTAGTTTGTTCAAACAAAATTAAGTATTAAATAATATTGCGAAGTTTAACTGAAAACACAAAACTTAATTTAAAACTTAAAAAGATAATAGGAGTTTGGTAATTGTATTGACTTCAGTAATCACTCATAATAAATTTAAAACTAAAGATCAAAAAAATATATATTAATCTTAAATATTTAATTAGAAATTTATTTTAAAATGATTACAAATTTTTAAATTTATTATTTTGTATAATTTTACTATAATTTTTTTTTTCATTTTTTCTTCCTCTTTGTCACAATCAATAAAAATTTTCAAATACTTTTTATTTAATACCAAAAAAAAACTTTAATTAAAAAATTTAACATAATTTTGTCAATTCATAATCGACATTACACTATGTTTAATTAATTAAAAAAAAATAAAACAAAAACAAAATAAAACAAATCCACGAAATGCACTAATTAATGAATTTTAATCATAAAAAAATGAATAAATATACTTGTATACAAAAATGTATATAAATGTATACTTATATATACATATATATATATAAAGAAGAAACAATGATCCAATATGTATATCCTGGCGGCGAAGGAATACTGTAAATCCAGTTGTTGCAACACCAATTAATTATAATGACACTAATGATGATTGGAAAAAACGGAATAGAATATCAGATTGTTCTGCATCAACATCTACAACTACTTTACATATTTGATATCCGATAACTAATTTTTTAAAAAATTAATTAAATTAAAAATTAGTAAAAAATTACCTTGATCAAAAAGATCATTTCAACTTTTTAATTTGTAATAATTATTATTTTGAACATTATTTCAATTGTATTAATAGCAATATCGAAATAAAAACGTATATAATGTATGATAATGTATGATATAATGTGTGATCCCAGTCAAAATTAATAATCAATTTAAAAATTAAAATATTTATTAAATTAATAAAAGAGCATGTAACAATCACAGATTTATAACATGTTGTCGCGGACCATAATTCAAACATTAGCGTACGTTTTTATTTAGAGTAGACGGTAGTAAAATAAAACGCACAGTTTAATTAAATATTATTTAATATTAAAAAAAAAAATAAAGCCTATAAAAACAAATATTATTCAAGATATATAAATTTAATATTATTTTTAATTTTTTTTTTTTTTTTGTAAAAATATCAAAAAATGCTTTGTTAAAAGAAAAAATAATTGCTTTCGAATGTTTCTGTGATAAAAATAATAATAATAGAATAATAATAATAATAAAAAAAAAAAAGAATATCAGTTATTTTTTCTTATGTATTATAATTTTTTAATTTGTTTATAATTTTTGCGCTTTGTATATTAAAAATTATGTATTAAATAATAAAAAACAGTATAATTCTTTTTTTTTCATACAAAATATATAGTAAAATATTTATTAAGTAATAGTGCCTTAGGATTTAAACACTATAATACAAATACAAGTAAACTTATACATAAGTTATCTATATATTATTAATTAAATTACATATATTTCTTTTTTAAAAATTACATAGTTTCTAGTTTGAAAAATGCATTTGAAATAATTTTATATAATATTACTAATTATTCAATCCGTAAACGCATTTTTATATTTTGGCAGCGTAAAATCGCTGTTCATCTTAATGGATTACCCCACATTTCATAAATAATATTACACACATATATCAAAAAAATGTTAATGGTAATCAAAACTCCATTTATAGAGCTTTTAAATTATTTTAAACATTTCTAAGGGCCTTACCTAATCAAAAGCGTACGACAAATGACGTACAATACGCCGTACGTCGATACGTTGACGTATCCCGAAGTCGATACGTGCATACATAATATCAAAATGTTTTATTTACTTAATGTCAACAAAACATCACCATAACAACATAACAAAAAACAATAAGAAAATTTTATACGCCTTGTCAATTTTTAAATTTTAAAAACCTGACGCATAGTACGTCGCGTATTTCGGGAGCTCTCATTTAATTATATGTGATTAAAATTATTTTGACAGAAAATATACGCCGTACGTCGTCATTTAGGTAAGGGCCTAAATCGAAGAATATTTAAAACTTTTCGTACTTTAAAACAAAATCTTATTTTGCGATTTATTTTTATGAATAAATTTATTATTTAATAATTTTTTAAGAAACTGCAAATATTATTTAAATATTTTTGAGATCACGGTATACGTACTTAATTAATTTCATTTATTTTGATACAAAAAAAAAACAATTTTATTAATTTACAGTATTAAAAATTTGATTGAAAAAAATGACATTTTATTTCTTAAATGCTAATTTGAAATTATTTACAAATTTATTATTAAACTTAAAATATTTATTTAAAAACAAAGTGTTGACGTTTTCCAAAAACCAAATAAATGTATGAATGTCAAATAGTCAAATATATGTATAATTGTCAAGCAAAAAATAATCTCACCGAATCTTTTACGAAATTTTTTTTTATAAACAATATTCAAATTTAATAAAGTGTTAATAATAGCTATACAGTATAAAACAAAAACAGATCAATAAATTTATTAAACTACAAACAAATTTGATTTTAATAATTAATTTATGGAAATTCTGCTAAAACAAAGTTTTAGTAAATTACTGTTTTTAAAAAATTAATTTATTCATTTTTTTTTTTTAAATTAAATATATTGCAAAAAAATATACAATTAAATAAGAATTGTAAGTAAAAAATGCTTCCGCTTTGAATTTCCTTTAAGCAAAAAATTATAATATTTAAAATTTATCTAAAATTTATAATTATAAATATTTTTTAGCATATTTTTAGCATATAGTAAAAGTATTGAGAAAATAACGCACAAAATTAAATATTTTAAATATTTTCATTAATATTATTAAAAATATTATTAATATTAAAAATTTTTAGCCCCTGTAGAAGAATGCCAAAATGTTTAAAAAGATGCTTTTAAAGATGTTTAATGAAATTTATTGAAATGAAAAATAAATAAAAATAATCTTTATTTAAATGACAATAAAATTAATTTTTTCAAAAATTCTTTAACTAATAAAAGTTCATGGAACAATTCATATTTTTTATTAGTACTCTGCAAAAGATATTATGAAGAAAGAAAACAGGCATTAAAACTAAAAGATGAAAAACTAATTTAAAAGTTTTAACTAAAATAAACAAAATGAAATTAATCAAAAATCAAATTTTTGATTATAATCAAGATTTTAATTACATAAGAATAAATGAATAATCCATTTTATCTTTACCATATTAATTCGTAAAAACTATACATATCAATATTATTTTAAAGTTTTAATTGATCTGCAGGACATTTCAATAAGTACATTTTCATTTCATTTTATTGTTTTTTTTTAGCATAGATAAAATTTTATTATTATAACACAATATATAACATATAATTAGAATTATATAATTATACATAGAATTGGAAATAAAAACACTTTAAATTGAATTAGATAATGCAAGAAAAGCAGCAAATACAATTTAATTTAACTAGCTCTTAGCTAAAAATAATTATATTATTGTTAATAAATTCATAGTTTGTTATTTCAAAAAAAAAAGTTAGAAAATAAAATCAAACAAAATTACATGAAAAAAAAATTAAATTAAATATTAACACACATTTTTTTTTTAATTAATACATTTCAATTAAATAATTAATATATAACTTTGATTTGATTATTTAATATCAAAATTAATTGTTAACTAGATTTATAATTGTTTTTTGTTTTTATTTTTTTCCTCCTAATTTAAATATTCATAACTTATAAGTATATATATATTTTGTTAATTTTATTTTAAATAATATAAAAATATTTTTTTTTTTTTAAAACGTTATTCTTATTTACTCATAAT
Source organism: Dolichopus griseipennis (assembly GCA_963082915.1). Taxonomy (NCBI): domain Eukaryota; kingdom Metazoa; phylum Arthropoda; class Insecta; order Diptera; family Dolichopodidae; genus Dolichopus; species Dolichopus griseipennis. Next base: position 2,786,252 of record OY720445.1, read on the forward strand.
CGTTACTAATAAATGTAAATTTTTTTTTTTTTAAATTAGTGCTAGTTTTTAATTAGAAAAAAAATTAAATTTAAGAAAATGTAAATTATAAATAATTAATAAATATATATATTTTATAAAAAAAAGAATTTTGAAATTAAACAGTTTTACTTTTTTTTTTTTTCTAATTTAAGTTTTCAAACTAAATTTCAATTTGAGTTTTTTAAATTTGGTTTTTTTTTTTTTTAAATAAAAATTAAATTTACTAAACTGAATTGCTTTTAATTAATTATGCTCAAAATCTGCACCAAAAATTATAAAAAAAAGTTTTTTATTTGTATTTTTATAAATGTATGTATATATATATTTTTAAATGTAAATTAAATTGTACATTTAATATTGGAAATAAAAACCCAGACATACTTAGATGAACTCAACATCAATTATTGTAAGACTACGTCCAAGAATGCTGAAAAGAAGTTAGAACAATCCTGAAAATAATATTTACAAAATTATAATTTTACTTCTAATCAAAATCTAAAAAAAAAAATAAAACTCTTTATTAAATTGTGTAATAAATAGTAGCTCAAACTTTTAATTGTAGTTTAAAAATAAAGAAATTGGGATTTCAAAGGGTTAAATTCGGCACTGTATATGCATATCTTTTTAAAATTTTGCAAATAAGATCAAAATTGATCATTCATGATTTATGATCTTTATTATTTATATTCCTTTTTCTTTGCTTAAAATTTCTTAATAATAAATACACAATTTGTCACAAAATATTAATTATGGTAAAATTCAATCTAGAAATAGAAAAAACAAGAGTTTTTAAAAAATTAAATCACCAAAATATTCAATTAATTATTTTTATTTAGTTTTTTTTTTTACAATTAATAACTAAAAAAATCACCAAGTTAACAACTACAAGATTAGAAACAATGTTTTTTTTTTAATGTGATCCAGCAATTTAAAACGATTTTTATAACAAACGTCACATTTCTATTCTTTTTTGAGTTTTTGCTCCATTCCTTTTTAGTTTCGCCAAGACAAAAAAATTCATTGCAACACTCAATTTGGTTTTTAAATCAAAAAATATTTTTTTTTTTTGATTTTTCTAGAGAATCTCCTACAGCAAATGATCCACTTACACGTTTTACTGAAGTCTGAAATAAATAAAAACAAAAGCAAAATTTTAATGTAAAAGATTGGGCAAAAGAAAAAAAAATTTAAATTAAAATGTTTAAATTGGCAAAAATTTAAAAATAAATAGTACAAAAATAAATTTGAATAAAAGTGTGTCAAATATGTCAAACATAAAAGTCGAAATGGGCACAATTAAGAAAATACAATAATCGGAATAATCTTAAAAAACAATATATAGTTTCTAACAAATTACATATAACAAAAATTAGAATTTAAAATTAATAAAAATTTAATATAAAACGAGAATAATTTTTAATTAAAACTAAATCTTATGAATATAAAAGCATTTAATTAAAAGTAAATTTTTTTTTTTAATTTATAAAATAAATGTTAGTTATTATTATTTATTATTATTAATTTGGTGTTTTTGTTATAAAGTATGAATATAATAAAATAAAAATTTACACATATGAATATTTTTTATAATAGTAAATATATAATATTGTTTTATTGTAATGTTATGTATTTGTTTTTTTTTTTTTATTTATTTATTTATTTATAATACTAATTTTTATAATGCATATGGAAAACTATTTACACTAATACATTTTTAAAACAAAAATTTTCATTACCCAAACACGCAGCGTTTAATTTTCAATTCAACAATAATGTTAGTTTCACATGCTAAAAAGATTCTATTATTTTTATTCCTTTGTATTATAATAGTTATTATTTACATGCTGGACTCTCTGTAAGTTTTTAAAAATGTTAAAAAAAAGATAAAATCTTGTAAAAGAATGTAATGTTAAATATAAATATACATGAAAATTGTCAATCCTTTTAAAGAAGACTGACCATATCTTACAACTTAATTATTGGTTAAATTTTATTTCAGTTCATTTACAACAATATTTTAATATTAAAACATATTATAAACTTTTGATAAGTTTTATTATACAAAAAATTTTATTAAAATTAAAACAATAAATAAATTATAATTCGTTTAAAAATACACGCTAACCTTTAGCTTTTTGTGATATTTTTTTAAGGAAGAAAAATTATTAACAGCAAATAGATTAAATCTATAATTTTTTTAATATCATAATATAATGCATTGCTATCATATATCCTTTTTGAAACAATATTTTGATAGCGTAGCCAAATACATATAAAATCTTAAATTGATTTTCATTCTATCCTTGAAAAACTTTTCAAAGAAATATTTAATCCTTTTAAGTCCGTTATTTTAAATCAAAATCTTGCTAAATTACAAAATAAAATAATTTTTATAAGATAATAGAATGGAATGCCATATCTTTTAAAACTTAAGATTTTTTAAATTACAATTTTTCTTAATAGTTCAATAATAAAAATCGGCGGCAACTAGAAGAATGAAAATATATATTCTAGTTGTTTAATAGTTAAACTTTATAAAAGAATTTTAATTAATAATGCATTATAAAATAAATAAATAACAAATATATTAATGCATTTATTTAAAAACAATTTCATTAAATATTTTAAATATTTTTTATTTATAATAAATAAAATTAAAAAAAAAAGTTTTTTATTTTTAGTAATATAGACAATTTATTTAAAAGCAAAATTAAATTAAGAGTTTTTTCAAATCCATTTATTTTTCAATCGATTGCGTTTATTTTTTTCATTTACTTTTGAAAACTTTCAAATTTTTATTTTAAATTATTAAAAAAATTAAATTAATTTTATGAATACAAAATAATATTGTAAACTTTTTTTGATATAATATTTATTTAATCTTTACATATTTTGGTTCTTATTTTCCTCTCTCAAGAATTTTGTTTTTTAACTCTTACAAAACTTTTTTCAATAAATATTAAATTTTTTTTTTAAATATATACATATTTTGGATATTTTCTGTTTTTTCTTAACTATGAAGTTTACATTATAGGTAATGGTATCAATAAGATTTCCAATAAATGCCTTCATATACAATTTAAGCAATTCATTGCTAACATTTAAAAATTATTTCACACTATTTAAAATTGTATAGAATATTAAAGCTCGTCACAGAAATTAAGAAAACACTATGAAATGAAGTAAAAAAACCCGCTTTCAAGTAAAAAGATAACCCTCGTTCAATTAATTCAAATTCAATTAAATACTGTATTCAAAGTTCAGTTTAAAATAAGAGTATAAGTTTTTTAAGAATTGTATAACCTGAATCCATGGGCTTAAAGTTTTTAAAAATTGAAAATAATTAAAAAATTAGTTTGTGCTTTTAAAAGTTTTACCAAATTAGTGGATCTCTTGATATTTTTGTGAAAATTTTAAATTATAGATGAGTTATGTAACTTCAAAAGATTTTATTAATTATTTGATAGAAACAGTTTGAACTCGAGTGAAGTTTGTTAAGACGTACAAGATTAAGGCAAGATTACCAAGATTACCAAGCACAATGTAAACTTTATATTTAATTAATTTTCAATTAAAACCTGATTACAATTTTTAAAATCTTAATAATAAAATATTTTTAAATATGTATTATATAATATCTCGTCATATTTCTTATAGTTTCTAACATTATGTTTTTTTTTTTTATGTTTATTTGTTAAAAACAAAATAAAATTAAAAAAAAAAAAAAAACCAAATAAAAAACAACGAAAAAAACAAACAAATTCTTAACTTTCATTATATATTTCTATTCTTTCTTAGTACAATGCATGCCTTGGGATCTTTGATCAGGTGTAAGTAATAAAATAATTTGTGTGCAAAATTTTATTTAATTTACATACACCTATACACACTCATTATACAACAAATTATATAATAAAATTTAGTTGCACAATTGAAACTCGAGAAAATATGCGCACTGAACTTTTTTTTTTTTATTTATATAAAATATTTTCTTACTTATTTATTTATACCAGTAGGGCAACACTATCAGTAATGAAAATTTTTGTAAAACTATTATTTTACCAATAATATTGTTTGCATGAATTTTACTTTAAAGTGTTTTTTACTTTTAATTTGTTTGTTTTTTTAAACACTGATAGTAAAATTTTCAGGCTTTATTTAATTAAATGGCCAGTCGTTTGAGTTTTTTTGTTGAGTTTTTGATTTTCTGATTGTTAAAAAAAGACTTATGCTAATGTTTGGTGGATTTATTTAAGCTAAATAATTAAAAAAATAACCTTACTTACTTTTGAAAAGAACTATTGTGACAATATTAATGAACTTTATTTAATAAAATCAATGGTAAGTTTAATCAAACACTACAAATAACGGATTGAACAAAAGATAGAACTTCTCATTCAATAATACAAGAACATTTAGGTTTTTTACTTTTAATAAAAGGTCACTTTTAAATAATTATTTATGACAATGAAACATTGACGTAATAAGTCCTAATTGCATAATAATTATTGGGCCAGAGGTTATAATTTTGAAAGGTTTTCAATTTCAATTAAATTTAATGCATTTTAATTGAAAGTGTGATAAAAGGCGTAGGCATAACAATTGTAATTAATTTTTATTGAATATGAATAGTTCAAAATCGTATAAATTTTTAATATTTTATAAGTAAGTGTTATTAATTTAAAACTAAATTATAAAAAAAATTTTTAAAAGAATCCTACAAATACTTATGAATGAAAATTCTGAACTAATTTAAGGCCATGAAATATTATATTATTCTTTCGTGTTAAAAAATTATTAAATTTTTATGATGTTATAAAAGTATTTCATACAAAATATTTATTTTTAAATAACACGGTTTTAAGAATAAGTATTACGACTATTAAAACTTTTTTTTTTAATAATCTTAATTTTGAGTAATTTAATTTTTTATAATAGTAATTAATATTGTTAATGCCATAACCTTATTATTTACTCAATAATTAAATGGAGCAAACATTATATACATTTGTTGGGAGTTTCAATTTCTTAAAACTTATTATTCAGCACCTTTGAAAATGCTATATCTGAAAGTTGTTATGCCATTCTTTTCGAATAATATTTATTAAAAAAATATTTTCAATAATCAAAGTGATCTTTTAAATGAATTAAGTTTTTGAAGAATTTTATTATTTAAATTTAGTATTAAAAAATTCGTGTAGCTATATTTAAATTTGTTAAGTCTTTTCATCATCAACTATATATATAAAAACTACAGTGTATATAAAAATTAAAATGTAAAAAATATAATTATTTTTTTTTTTTTTAATAAAATTAATTAAATAAATATTAAATGAACACTTACCAATTATAAAAATTTAATTTTAATAAAAACCGATTGTAATTCGTTTTATAATTAATTGCAATCTGCTTCCTTAAGTTTTGCTCGTTAATTTTTTTAATATATTTAAATTATTTATTTAAAATTTCCACATAATATATTTGATGTCAGCTAAAAACCAATTAAAAAATAATGATTATTTTAAATCGAACAGTTTTATTTAATTTTTAATATTTATTAATTATAATTGAACATTTAATCGCAGTATTTTAATTTACATTTATTTGTCATCGTGTATTATAGTTCTCATAATAAAGTTCAACTGTTGTCGTTTTTTTTTTTTTTTAATTTTTTTTACTAACTATTTTTCTTATTTTTCTTCAGTAACAAAAATTGGCTTGTGAAAATGTTGAGTTTGATAATTTTTTTTTTTTTTGATATTTTGTTTAATACTTTAAAGTTTTTTTTTCAAATAAATTTAAACACTTTCTTTTTATTTTCCAAAAAAATTTTTTTTAATTTCCAAATTAACAATATAAAAAAAAAATCTAAAGATCCTTTTTCATCCTTACAATTATCCTTTATAATAAGTTCAATAAAAAATATAAATCCCTTAAATGATTTCCTATATATATATACTTAATTTCCAATTTCAATTAAAATATTAAATAATTTTTAATAATTATTTAAACTATACAATTGCGAGTTGATTGATAATGTAATATTTAGGTTTTGCTTCGTAAATTTAAAAAAAAAAAAAATCACTCTGTTATTTTTATATTTTATATTCGTATGTAATAATTATAGATTAACAGAAACCGCAAGGCTTCTGAGAAATGTCCGAAGCGTTTTCACACGTCGTACAAATACTAGAGTTGATACGGAACTAGAACTCTCCCGTGAGTACATAATATTATACTTAATATTTTCATCAAAATAACAAAAATAAAAAAAATAAAATATTTAAAAATATATATTTATTAGGAAAAATAAATAAATAACAAAAAAAAAAGCAACAAAAAAAAAAAAATGAAAAGTAAAGAAAATGTTAGACATGAAAGAAAATCACATTAAAAAAAAACTTTTTTAATTTTGCTAGGCTACTAACTATAACATTAACTATGAAACACTAAATATTGACTTATATAAGTAATTATTTTTCAAGTACACAACATAACAAAAAAAAAGTCGACGTAAATCAAAATAAATTCGTAATAAAGTCGCATATCTATTGTAGGTTATTAATTTTTATTTCTAGTACTTTTTTTTAGTTCTTAAGTCTGCATCCGAGATAAGTGGCATGTTTATGACATATTTCTTTTGTCAAAAAATAAATAAGAGGTACGCAGTATGTTTTTAAATACATTATCAAACAGCAATTAACATTTGTACTTTATATATATAAAATGATTTACTCGTTTTTTGATAGTTTGCCAAATTTCCTTTTAGTCAATTTAAACATTCCAATAAAAAAAATACTATTAAAATTTTTGAAAATAAATTTCAAGATTTTTAAAATATTTAAGACTTTTAAGTTTATAGGCAATAAAAATATTTAAAATGCCTTTATAAATAATTTAAAATATCAAATCACCTTCAGTATTTTGAAGTCTGTTCCGAAATTGAAATAATTTATTAAAGTCCAATTAATTTCAAAAATATTTATTTTGGCTGAACTTGCGAATGCGAATTGTAAACAAAGTAAAGGTTCTGGTTAATAAATTGAAAATTTTTAAATAAATTGTCGAAATAAAAAACTGCAATTACAACTGCAATTTAACTAATTTTATCACCGTTGATAAGAACATGATTGAATGGTTGAACCGTTTTACTGTTGATGGACCAATTCTTCCAAAAAAAATATTTTAAACAGACTTCTTATTTTTTTTGGTATTCAGTATTCTCAAAGTATACACTTAAGTTTTGTTTTATATAATAAAAAGCACCCCATTCTACAGTGAGTATATAATTTATGTACTATATATATATATAAACATGCCTCCTTTTAATCACGAAATATTTACAAAAAAAAAAAAAAAAAAACGAAAAGGAATATAAAGAGTACGACGTCTTATAATGTGTTGTACGTTAAGAATCCTTACAATAAAAATAATTTACGTTTGAAAGGAAATAAATTTCCTTCATTGTGCGTTTCTTTATTACAAATTTTTATATTTTTTCTTTTGTACATATTTGGTTTTATTTCACCATTTTTTTTTTTTTTTATGTTTTTTTATTATTTGTTATTTTTTTTTTATTATTTGTCCTAAATTTTAACTAAAGGTAAGTAAACATGAACACTTCCTTTAATAAATATGTGATAGTTTTAAGTTATATACAGTATAACATTGAATATAAATTAATTTAAATTTTTTTTTCGATAGTGTTTCAACTTTTTTTTATTTGATAATTTTTTTAATGGACTGCTATTTAAAATAATAAAATTGACTTGAAATGTTTTTAACTTTTAAGTGTAAATCAACATTTGAAAAAAAAATTTTTTTCAACATGATATATTTAAAGTTGATCAATTTTTTTATCGAATACCTACCATTATTTTTGATTAATTTAAAAAAGGTTTTACTGTATAAATTTAAATTATATTTTAGGCAGACTATTTTCTTTTTATTCTGGAATTCTTTTTGGTTCACTGATTGCTAAGAAATGATAACAATGCGCGTCCGATTTTATAATATCTACCAAAATGCCATATAAATTATTTCATAAAATACATATATATATATATACTAAATATATGTAGTGTATAAAATAATATATGAAATTACAATGTACATAAAAGAAAATACAAACAGAGTTTAGATTAAACAGATTACTCGCTGTTTATCGTTATAATGTCCACATTTTATTATGAATATTTAAAAATAAAGAAAGTTCTCATTTTAATTCTTTTTCTTGAATTTTATTTTTTTTTTTATTATTTTTCTATATTTGGTTTTAATTTGTTTTTGTTTTGAATTTATAAAATTCTGAAAATTAATATAATTACTTCTAAATTTAACCAATGAAGTACGAAAAAGAAATAGAAGCAACGAAATGAGTACAATATTTGAAAAAAGTTTTATAAGTACTTAAAAATTACTTATTAAGTACTTAATATATAACCTCAAAGTAAGTTTAGTCCTATAAAGAATTACTCTTATGCAAAGCACGTTGTTAAGTTGTACTTTATGATTTATGTAATCAATTACTTTGAAATAACGGTTTAATTAATAAATTTAACTTTGGTTCCAATTATATTGAATTAAAAATATTTATTCGAATACGTTTAAACCTAATAAAATCAGTACAATCATGTTAGATTTATCTCAAGGTTGTTATATATGGCAACACTCTGTTCTAATTTAAACCACAGGAATTTTCTTAGTTCCAATTCCAGCTTTCTTACAATTTTTAAAATATCTGTAATAATAATATGAAAAATCATGTTAATATTGTAAATTACATAATCATTTAAAGTTTTTAACTGATAAAACTCTAATTTAAATAAAATAGTAAATTTGGAATGGCAGATAAAAAAAGACTCTAGAAAAAATTTTGGGTATCGAATTGTTAAGTTAATGCGATAGCTAAAATAAAAATTTGTTTAAATTATTAATTTATATTAATATTTCTTTTTTAATTTTAATTTTATTAAAAATTTTTATTTAATTTTACACACATATTTTTTTTTTTTCAATTTAATAAAAGTGTTAAAGAAAGTATTTTAGTTTTAATAGCAATTCTACCTTTTTGATAAATCAAGAAATTACGATGAAATGCGATCAAATTTATATAAAACTCATTATTTTAAAAATTTTTAATTTTTAATTTATGTACTTATTTTTTTTTTACAATTAAATTTAAAAAAAACATTTCTTCATTAAATTATAAGCAATTTTTAAATAAAACCAACTATAAAAATGTTTCATTTAATTTTATTCAGTACATATACAAAAATACAAAAAGATCACATTTCTACACTTTAAATTTTTTGTTTAATATTTTTAAAACAAAATTAATAAATTTTTTATTTAAATAAATATTAAATTAAAATAAATTAATTAATTGTCTATTTTCTTTTTTTTGTCATTTTTTTTATTCATAAATTACAAAAAAAAAAAAAAAAAAAAATTACTTTAGATGGATATGCATTCTCACAGGAAGAAGGTGGTGTTGTACCACAATCAGCTGTTATCCGTGCCTACGATACAAATATACGAAAACCACAAGGCAACTAAACAACAAGAAAATAATAAAAGGATCTCATAAAAAAAAAATAATAGAATTTACAGTTAAAAAAATTTTTTTAAAAAACGCGCAATGGTTAACAATAGAATAATTTTTTTTTTTAAATATATATCTTCAAGATACAAATATATACTATCAATTTAATATTCAATTTCCATTGGTTGCTGCTGCTTTACTACCTATCTGATTTTTTTTCTTTTTTTTTTTTTTTTTTTTTTTTTTCTTAAATTATTAAAAACATGAACTGCCCTTCAAATTGCAAATGACACGAAAATTAATTTAATATGAATTTAGAAAATTTTTTTATTTCTGAACTTGAAAATAAAACAAACCGTCGTTCTTAGTATGAAATAAATCAATGGTAAAAAAAAAACAATTTTTAACTTTATAATAAAATAACGGTAAGTTGGATAAAAATAAAAGCACGTGCAACAACAATTGACAACAACAACAACATTCAATCTAATTACAACAATAACAAATTCTTATATATATATATATACAATAAAAAAATTAAATAATAAAAATAAAAAAAAAAAACAAAAACAAAAAAAATAATATATTTAATGATAATAAATGATCAAATACTAATCAAATTTTTAAATCAACACACAACACGAAAGAAAAGGACATGAAAGATAACTAAAAATAAAAATTAAAACAAAAAAAAGAAATACTTAACAAGTTAACCAATCATTCAGAGACATTCATAACTTATAATACATATATACATATAATATATATATATATATATATATATATATATATCTAACAAATAAATTAAAATAACCACCAAACAAACAAAAAAAAAAAAAACATTATTACAAATTATATAACAATATAAAAATATATATATATATATAACAAAACTTTTACTTTAACTTAAAATACACAATCCTTTCACTTTACAAAATTATCTATAAATAAAATTTTAAAGTATATATAGAGAGAGTGTATAGAGTGTTTTGGAAATTTATGGATCATAGGTTTTTTGGTCTTTGATTTGTCGAAACAAAAATAATAGATAGATAGAGTGTGATATGAAATTTTATTTCTACTTAGACCTTCCTAATTCTAGTGAAGATCTTATACCAATGACATATTGTTAAAGTCGCATATTCTGCAAATGGAAAGTCCCAGGCTCAAATTCTGAATTTTTTTAAAATAAATATTGTATGACCTGACCGGGAATCGGACACGGACCCCCTGCCTCGGTTAATAAGTCAAATTCTTACACACTTTACTACCGAGGCTCCTAATTAGAAATTTACAAAAGTATATATGTATATTACCTGGTGTAAGAAGATGGTGTACTTTATATTTAACATTTGTAAATACATATAATCTTATACAATATAAGAACAGCCAAGTTATTAGAACCTATGCAAATAATGTATAGTGAAACTAAAGTTAAGTCTAAATGACTTGGTCTGAATGTCCTATACCACTTCCGTGTGGGTATATGGAAAAGGATTAAAAAGAAATAATTCAAAAGATAATAATATGTTATATGTAAAATTTTTAATTCAGTTTGCAAAAAGTTTAAAAAATTAGTTTTTACCCTCTTTAGATTCTTTTCTTGGGACATTTAAAGAAACCTAGGTACTAAAGTGTTATAATTCTTAAAATAACGATTCTACCATTTCATAACACCATCTTATGGAAACTTCTAACCGGCTTTACCTTTACGGATTTAAGTCATTTAATTTATATACCTTGGTTTTAAATTTTAATTATATTTTGTTTCCCTCAAATTCAAATCGGCCCCTATGACCCTTAATTTTTAAAAACATTCTGTAAATATGTTTGTACAAAAGAAAAAAAAAAATAAAAAAAAAATTATATGTACATAAAACAAAATATTTTAAATATAAATATGTAATATGTAGGTAATAAATAATAGTTACAAAATAAAAAAAAAAAATAACAAAGCACACTAATTTTTCTAATAACAGAACACCTTTATATTATAAATATATATATATACATTGTATAATATAATAAGTTTATTAGTTTTTTTTAATTTTTTTTTGTCTAACTTTTTATAATTGATTTTTTTTTTCTGTAATTTTTTTTTTATATTATTGTGCCTCTTCTAACTTATTGCCTAAACACTTAAATAATAAAATAAAAAAACAAACACTATTTTATACTCGCTTACACTGTAATTTAACACTATATATATATATATATAAATTTAATAAGTAAAATAAAAAAATATAAATTAAATTCAATTTATAAAATAGATTAAAATGTCAAGAACAAAATAAAAAAAATTAAAATAATTTTTAAACCGTCCTCAATTCAACACCCTCCCCCCTTTTTTATTCTCAAGTTTCGTCCTTCTTCCAAAAATCAATCAAACAACTATTAAATGTAAAAACTCTTCTATGAAATTTTCTCACCTTCCATTGGTTTTGTTTGAATAAACCCACGCTTATAAAGCTTATACCCACACATATATTTTCTGTATTAAGTAATTACTATTAACAGTTATTTAATTATTAATGCAAGTAAACATTTTCTTTTTCACTTTGGAACAAAGGTCACACTTATTAATTTGAACTCTCAATATAAATGTTATAAGTCAAATGTAATTTACAAGTTAATTTTTTCAACTGTTAATAACTTGTAATAATCAACTGTTTTGTGATTTGGTTGCTTTAAACTGTGCTGCGTCGTACACTAAGAATTAAAAGTGAAATGAAACTTTCATATTGGAACCTATTGCTCTGATAACTTCTCTACTACAGTTTATTAATAAATTGTTCTTTTGAATGAAAGTCCTTCCAAAGCGAAATGCTTATTTCGAAAATGATTATAGTTTTTCCTTAAAAACTATAGAATCTCTAAGAGGTCTGAATTGCTTAATTTTCCAGTACAAGCAATCTCAATTAGAACTCTCGTCAGTGAAACCTATACCTTTTATCTCACTATACTCTTGGCAACCCTATATTAAAATGTTCATCCATTAAAATTTAGATACAAATCAATTTTATTGAATTAAAGTAATTTCTTAATTCATGTTCACGTTTAATTATTTTAATTGTTATTTTGTTCATTGAGATTTTGATAATAAATTATTTCTAAGATAAGGTTGTGTAGTTTAGACAAAAAAAAAAAAAAAAAAGAAAAGAAAAACAAAACAAATTTATTTTCAGAAAAAAAAAAAAAAAACTTTTATTCAATTATTAATTTAAGTGGTTCGATTATATTTTGATTTTATTTGACCTTGAAGGATATTATAAAGGACATTGTTATTAACACATGTATTACATTTATATAAGATTTGATTACTGATTTGATTGTAGTTTTAAGTAATTATTATGAAAAAATTTAGTATTATTTTGAATTGTCCGGGGAATTCCCCTTATTTCTCAAGATTAAATAAGATAAAAAAAATATAAATGAAATAAAGAAATATAAGTGTTGTACACATAATTGATTTTGAAAAATTTCTTTTAATAATTTATTATTTTATGACTCTTAATTTGATTACAAAATTACAAGGTTTCATTAAATACTTTTTTGGGAATTAGATAAAATTCGAAAATAACTCCTTCGAAAACATTAAATATAATTTTTGAATTTTATAATTTTGAAATTTGCATCTTTTCATAGAAAAACACAATTGTATGTTAATTGCATACTTTTAGGTTGGGTATATGAAAATTTTAATATCAAAAGCGTTTTTAAATTCAAATTAAAAGAAAATATTTATATAATATATATATTAAAATAATAATAAATTCAAAATTTCTTTAAATATTGTTTGCTTATTTTTCCAAACTACAATCAATAAACAGTTTGAACTTAAAAAATACTGATGGTAATGACTTTGATAATAAATATTATTTCAGTCATTAAAATCAAATAAAAGAGATCTCTTATCTTCAATAGTTTTACTTTAAAAAATTTTATTCTTATAAATATTTTTATTTTTTATTTTATTTTCTTTCAATTTAACTTCAATTATTTCTGTAATTAAAGATCAAATCTATAAATTTATATATAATTGTTATAATGTTTTTTTGAAATTCTAATTTTAACAATTACAAAATCAAAAATGAATAATATTTTTAAATTTAAGTAATTTTTAATGTAATTTGGATTAAAAAAAAAATTTGAAAAATATAAAATATTTTTTTTAAAAATATTAAAATTTAAATTATATTATTGTTTATATTTTTGTTATACGTAATTATAGGATTTTTAAAAAGTTTTTGATTCTTTTATATTTATATACACGTATATAATAATCAAATATGTTTCATAAAATAAAATTATTTACTGATAGATCAGAACGTGTAGAATCGTTTTTAATGAATTATCATTATACCCTTACAAATTTACCCCAAAAATTATGATTAAATTTATTGGACCAATTTTGCTCGGCGACGTTAAAATTTTAAAACATTATATGGATCTCTAACAAGTGCAGCTTATTTTTTATTTATAAAATCGTATTTCGAATCTTGGTCTTCCACCTCAACGTCGTTGATATTCGACGAATTGGTTATTTCAAAGACCTTTCATTTAAAAATTTCGAATTCGAATATTTTTATATAATTTCATATAAAATTTTAATTTAGAATTTTTTTGTTTTTATAATAATTGGAGTTGGGGGGATAAATTGAACTCTTTTGAAGTACTTTTAACTAAAATTTTCATATTTAATTTGCTTTTATCAGTTATTAATGTACAAAGTATATATGTTATTATTATTTATATAATAATATGTCTATATTATTTTCATCTAGTTACCCTTTTAAAAACCAGGATTTATCATTTCTGATCTATCAAATTATTTTTTTAATTGATATTAGTTATTAAATATGTTAAAACAAATGAAATAGTAATAAATGTGATTATCTAAAATTAACAAAAAAAAAAAAAAATTAAATAAAACCAACTTAAAATTAATAAAATTTTAAATTAATAAAAATAAATCTGTATATGAGAAATTATCGCGTTTCATTTAATACGATATTATCAAAAGTAATTAAAACACAAACCAAAAACAATTCTCTTAACAATTATTGTAACTTTAAATCTAACAAAAAAAAAACAAAACATTTTATGGATAAAATTTAAAAAAAATCTATTAAATATTTATTATAAAAAAAAATATTACAAAACAAAATACAAAAAAAAAAAAATTAACTAATGTACCTTTATACTATTTTATTCATTATTAAATAAAAAAACACTTTTTAAATCATTATTACAAAATATATATATATATATATATACATATTTTAAAATAAAGAAAAAAAACCAAACATAATTTTTATACTTAAAAAAAAACAAAATTAAGAAAATTAAATAAATTATATAATACATATGTATATATATATATATTAAATTATTTTTGTTAATTTTAATCTATTTAAATGTTATTCTATAAAAAAAATAATAAAAACTAATAATTAATAATAAAATAAAATGTATAAATATGCTATTAATATTAATTCTATTCTAAATCGAATATTAAACAAAATTGCATAAAATCTATTCATATTATTTTCATATATGAAAATCAAAATAATAATATGTAAAAATTTAAATATATAAATATATGTATGCGTAAACTGCTATGTAATTATTTAGTTATTTTAAATTTTTATGAAATTGTAAATAAAATATATATTTTTCATTTAATTTTTTTTTTTTTAATTTAATTTATAATTATTATAATAAATTTGATTTTAGTCTTTATATATAACTTTAAAATTTTACATTTAAGTAAATGTTAAGAAAAGACCAGTAAATATGAAAATAAAAAAATTAATTAAAAAAAAAATA
The DNA here is from genome assembly GCA_963082915.1 of Dolichopus griseipennis. Lineage (NCBI taxonomy): Eukaryota > Metazoa > Arthropoda > Insecta > Diptera > Dolichopodidae > Dolichopus > Dolichopus griseipennis. Next base: position 2,801,646 of record OY720445.1, read on the forward strand.
TTAAACATTGTATTACAGTGACTGTTGATGTTAAAGAAAAAAAAATAACAAAAAAAAAATCAAATATAAAGAAAATAAAAATTAATAAAAAAAAATATTTTGTTTGTTTTACTGGATTTTATTTGAAATTGAATTATTATTTACATAAATAATATGCAAACTCCATCTATATTATATCCTATCCTATATATGTATAAAATGGGGAAATACCGAAATTAATATTTATCATAGAATTTTATTAATATTAATTTTGTTTACTAGATGTCACATCATACATGAAATTTCTATCAAACTCTTATTAGGTTATGAGAATCCATCAATAGAATTTTAAAATTTTAAATCGACTTGGATCAATTTGGAAACTATTACATTTTTATCTTGCCTATTGTAGTTTAAAAATTGTATTAAATTTCAGTTCTATACAGGCAAAAATCAAAAAGGTTAAAAGTCTGCCTCACAAACAAGTTTAAGAAGCAGTACTTAAATCTTCCAAAAATTTCATAACTCAATTCTTCTTTCTTTTTTTTTTTAATTTATAGTTCTTTTTTAATTTAACAAATAAGCAGAACAAAAACTTAACACTAAATCAAAAATCATGTTACCTATACCCTAAAGCGAGCTTACAACAAATCAGAATTAAAAAAAAATAAATTACAAACAATTATCAACAATATTAGTAATGAAATTAATGAAAAAAATAATAAAAAAAATATGTAATGAAATAGAAAAAAACAACAACAAAACTAAAATTAACTTACATACTAATGATCACTGGTCAGTGTTGTAAACCAGCAAGTCAGGATTGTGACTACCATGGTGGTATAACAAGAGTTCACCATCAGAAAACAGTGAATTATTATTAGACAAGTGAAAAATAAATGAAGGCGAAAAATATTTAACTTTGGAAATCAATTCTTCTTAAAAAATAATTTACCTATTTTTATTTTGAATAAAAAATATCTCCAAAGAAAATATTAAAATGTCTTGCAGATTTTTAGAACTTATTTAATTTTTAATATTAAACTCCTAAATTTATGCTACAGTATGAAGACTGCATACAAATACAATAAGCGAAACGAAAATCCTATTGTAGCGACATAGATACATTGATACATACATACATACAACTAATTTAATTTTGGTTTAAAAATCGTAAAATTTTTAATATTCAATAGTCAATTGGAAACTTTTTATAATAAATGTATATTATTCTTTATTTTTAATTGAATTATTTAACAATGATATACAAATAATTTTTTTAAAATAAAGAATTAAAATTATTAACTAATTTATTTACATAAAATTAATTTAAGTAAACTATTGCTGTTTAAAATTTTGTATAATAACTGCACCAATTTAAATTTTTTTAAAGCTTTGAAATACATAATTAAATACAATATGTCTTAAATTTTTTTATTTATTTAATTATAATTTTAAAATTAAATAATTTAATTTTTTTATTTCGTATTGATTGAATTGAAAAAAAAAACCCTAAAAACATCTATACTAAAATAATACTATTTCAAATATCTTACATCAGATGGCGCATAACACCAGTAAATATAAATTATAAAATGACATTTTGTTAAAGAATTTTCAAATAAAAAAAAAACTGTACACAGTGCAGTGTTGTTGCAAAAATAGTTTTCTTCTGTTTATTTTAATATTTCTGAATACATTATAAATTAAAAAAATATGAAATAAATTTAAAAAAAAATTAATTAATTAATTTTAAAATAAACAAAATGAAAATGCATAAAACTAAAGTGTTTTTTTATAAATAAATGGAAAAAAAAAAAGAAAGTCTTGTGAAAGAAAAGGCTTTCACTTGAGTTCTGATTTCAACATTGAAAACGAAAAAAAAAAAAATTAGGAATAGACGGGCGTTGATCTCATTTTTCATAAATAAAAAAGGTTAATATAAAGTGTAATAATCATAAAAAATAAAATTTTATATATTAAAATTATTAAAAATATACTAAAAGTGAAAAAATTTCAAAATTTTAATATCAAATTTCGTAAAAAAAAAAAAGAAAATGTTCATTGATTTTTTCTCATTCTTATATTTTCATTTTAACAGTGTAAAAAGAAAAAATATGCATATATATACATAAAAATATAATATAATATAATATGTAGGTATATTTATGTATCCTACCTACATATATATAACATTATACTTATATAAAAATATTGTGAATTACATAGGTAGAAGCAAAAAGCAAAAACCAAAAGAATAGAGCACAGCAATCCATCTCCTACTAACCAAACAATCATATATATTTGGAATGGAAGTATGATTGTATGTATATTTTTTTATATTTTTTAAATATCCACCTAGTTATGTTATGTATATGTATATATAACTAAATCTTTGTGCTACATATATATATTTTTATTTTGTTTAAAAAAAAAGTGTATCTATGAGTTTTAAATTTAAATATAAAACAGTTGTTAATTAGAAGAAAGTTTTTATACAGATATATTTAATTATTTTAAATTTAATTATAATTTTTTTTTACTAAATTTTAAAAATTATTTTAGAAAAAAAGAAAAAATCAATTCATTGTCTTAACAAAGAATTTTGTATCTGGTTTATGATGACGAAGACCAAAAAATGCATTTATATATATATAAACTTAAGATATCATATGTGTTAAAGCTATATATTACATATTTATTTTATATCTTCCTACATAAATATTTTGTCATTCTATTTTCTTAATTCTCTTATGTTTTATTACATCCAAAGTTCCAATTCATATATAAAATAATATCAATATACATATATATATATATTTTATGTATAATTTGTTTATTAACATTTTCTAAACCAATGGAACAGCTGAAAGGAAATGGATTAAAATAATGTATAGTTGTAAAGTTAAGAAAAGATAATATGAAAGAAGAAAGCATAATTTATTAAAAAATGTGATGATAATGACGATAAAAATTTAAATATAGATCATAACAAAATATAACAGAAATAATTTATTTATTTTTTTTTTTTTTTGTATTTCTCTTTTAACAAATTTATTTTTAATATTATGATAACATTTGATAGAAATATTGAAGGTATAAAATTACTATATTATATTATAGCTAACTTAAATATGTATACATATATATATAATTTTATTGTTCAAAATAAATAGTAGCAACTTATTTTTCACGTAATTCCTATACCCTAGTTAAGTTAGAATAAACATTTATTTTCTTGTGCAAACTGAGATTAATTATAAACAAATTCACACATGGTTAATAAACATGTAAATAAATAATTAAAAAAAAAAATGTATGTGAGTACTCATATAATGATTATTATTACGTGAACCTTGTAAGTAATACAAAACTTTTCAAGTTTTAATAATAAAAAGTTAGTGTATTTATTTCCTCAAATATATATTTTTTATTTTTTAAAAACGTGTGACTTTAAATTTTTGGCAAGTTGTTTTAAAAAATTCTAAAGTAATTTATTTTGAGTTGTATGCTTTTTGTTGATTAGATTTTAATTTGAAACTGTATACTTATTTAATTTTATTTAAGAAAATAATTTAAACTTTTTTAAATCATTTAACTAATAATAAGCGATTTAAAATTCTTAATAAGCTTATAAATTCAAAAATTTCTTGCGCTCGAAAACTAAATATTTCCTTACCTACTTACTCTATTAAATAATTTAAATTATTTTAAAATAAAATGCTGCCGAAAAAAACTCTGGAGCTATCTATTTAAATATTTATACAATACTTATTTGCACAATAATATAAGTACATTTCTAAAAATATTAATTTAATTAATCAAGAAATTGTTCAATAATATTTACGGCGCACAGCTGAAAAAATAAAATTTCCTTGAATGTAAATAAATTAACTTAATTGCAATATTACCAATTAGGTACCTTCAAATTATAATAAATTTTAAAAAATTTGATTTATGATCCAATCACAATTTGATACTCTTTTGTAAAATTTTGAAAACCCTTTCAAAAACTATAATAATTTTCACACAAGCACAAATTAAAAATTGGTGTACAAATTAAGCCAAAGCTTACTTTTCTAGCAGTTTAGACTCAACTTTTGTTAATTTTTAACAAATCAACTTTCAATGATATTATCTATTTATTTGCCACGAGATCAATAAATAATAACGAAACTTTTCGAAATTAATGTGACAGCATTCATTACTTGTTAATCAACTTTAAAATACTTTAATTTAATATATTAGTGACCATGCAAGAATATGATGTTTGGAACAACATTCATATTATTGTACTCGAAATGAACTAGAAACAACATTAGATTAATATAATAATAATAAAACCTTGAAATATTTTCTTAATTATAATTAAAACTTAAATTAAACCTTATAAAAATTAAATGAAATATTATGTTTAATTAACTTTAATTTAAATTATATTTTGCACCTAAGAATATCAACTGGCTGCGTTTTTATTTATTTAATTAAAATAATAACTTTAAAATATGCTTAAATGTAATAAATTTTTAATTTAAAATATCATAAATTTTTTAATTATAATCTACAACCTTAAAAATAATAATTAATTTTTATTTTATTTATTTGCAAATGTGAATAATCCAATATTCTATTTAATTAATTAACAAAACACGTAAAAACAATTTCTTTCAGTAGAAATTATGCTTTTATTTTTTATCTATAAATAACAACTGTTTCCGGATATAATTTTAAGGGAACTTTTAACTATGATATTACCTATAACTAGTTTTTTACAAGTTTTGTAACTTGTTACACTTAAGTTATTAAAATATTTTTAGTGATTCTTAAGTTTCAATCAGTATAATTTGAAAAGCGGTATAAACCATACAAATACCAAACATACCTTTTTGATCACAATTTCAAAAGATTTATGAAGACCTTCTATGGCTTTATTCTTTTAGATTAAAAATTCAAAAAAATGCGTATAAACCTTTTTTAAGCTTTTATTAATATATAAATAAGTGTCCAATCTAGTTTAGAATGAAAAGAATTCATGTTAACAATAAACTAAATTATTCATAAAATTCAAACTAAAGTTAAATAAAATTGTCTCTCACTTAAAGTTCAACCCTAATTAAAATTAATAAAATTTTAATTATTATATACAATACAATCGTCTGACAATTATAATGTTTAAATACAAATATAGAAATTAATTAAGAAATGTAAATTCGTTAAATGGTAATAAATTTCCGGTTAGTTTTTAATTTAATAAAATCATTTTCAAACCGCTATTATTAAAAATGATTAAATTTCAGATACATCTTTCAAACAATTTTTACTCGACTCGACATTCAACCAAGCTTTAGAATTGCCTTTAAATACAAATTTAATACAATTAAAATGTATGCAAACAGCTGATAAAAAACACAAAATAAAAATTAGAAAACAAAGCTCCCCCTAAACAATAGAAATGAAAAACACGTTTTTTTTTCTTTGTATTTGTTTTTTTTTTTTTTGTTAACTTTCTACAACTGAATAAATTAAAAAAAAAAACCAACAACCAACAACCTGAATTGAAAACAAGCCAAAAAAAAAAAATTATATTCAGTTATAAATGATGATGAGATATAAAAGCTTAGCTGTAAATAATTTTGTAGATGATTCAAACAAACGGTCGTGTATTATACATTATATACTTACCTACGTCAAAATGTCCATAGACGCTTTATTTATATCGCTTTATTTTGTTTATATGTATATATATATAATATATACTTATATATATTTTTTTTAACAATGAATTCTAAAAATTTTCTTATATTTTTATATTATTAAAAGCAGAGACAACAAAAAGTCAAGTTTATCTAAAAGATAAAGTAAAAACACACAAGATACTTAATGAGTAAAACTAAATACTCCAAAGTCTGATAAAGTATATATATTCTTTTATTGATAAAATATAGATATAATCATATCTATACAATCTTAAGTTTCATACATTTTTTGGTTAGTGTTAGTTAACAAATTATAAGAAATTACAATCGTTTTGTTCTCACATCTCAATATAATGTTAATTATTCTTATTAAAGATATTGTATGCCAATGGTTAAAGTGCTAAGCTAGTAAAAGTGAAATAAATCTGGTTCTCGACTGGATTAAGCCACTATTCATTGATTTTCGGATCAAATTCATTTCAAAATTATTTTTAAATAATTAAATTAAATAAGTATGTATGTATTATTTCTATAAAAATTTTTAAAATATACCAAATACTTACCTATATAAACAAATACTAAATTTTTGAATTTATATTTATAACTCACAGATAGAAAAATATAAATTGAACATTTCGGATTACTTAATTATAATTTACAACTTATTAGTTATTACTGATTAATTATTAGATACTCAAATTAAATTATATCGATTTTAATTTAAGACAAGTAAAAAGATCTACTGCAGATATACCAGTTAGTCTAATCGTTAATAACTAACATGCAACAGATGATTCATAAATATTATATTCAAAAAAAACATACAAAACGTAATATTTAATTAATAATACTTACCTTCATTCAAATAGTGAATTCAAATTAAACATTAATTTAAAATGTAATTGAATTTACTTTTTTTTTTACTTATTTACCCTTGTTTGCGGGGGGTTTTTTTTAAACATTTTGTTGATATTTCCTATTATTCTCATATAATTGCTATAATTATACAAAACATGATATAATTTTCTTCTACAAAAAAAAAATGAATTGTGTAAATTACAATAAACTTTAAACGTATTCAATAACTGTTCAAAATGTAGTAATTAAGTTACGCAATTTAAAAAGAAGAAAAATGTGAAAAAACTGTTTATAAAATAAAAAGTAATAAAGTTTGAATAATACAGTACATTCTCAAATTAACTAACTTTAAATACTAATTGTTTAATAATAAATTTTTACTTGAACTAACTACATTTAATAAAATATAGGGTGTTCAAAATTGAGGTATCATTTTGATTTTGCCGACATTTTTTTTCTACTTGGAATTTTTATACGAGGTTTATTTAGGTATATTCTAAATACATTCCGGTTAGTTAATATGGAACGTTACACGAAGGAACAACATGTTTTTGTTATTACAACATTTTTTGAAAATGGTAAAAGTTTTCAAGATGTAATTAGGAAATTTCGAATAAAGAGAAAATGGTAGAGAAAATGCTCCAACAAATCGTGCCATCAAGCTCTTATGGTTGATAATTTTTTTTTAAATTGGATTTTTTTTGTGGGGTTTTGTGGAATCGAAAGTGTACAGCAATAATCCCACAACAATTCAAGAGCTTAAAAACAACATTATCGAGCAGATTTCAACCATTGAGAACAGTTTATTGAACAACATGATTCAGAATTTTGGTAAAAGATTGGAAGCCTGCCAATCTGCCATGCCAATTGGAAGCCTGCCAATCCGAAGTAGTAGGGGGGGGGGGGGGACACTTGGTCGACATAATTTTTCATTATTAACCGGAACCTATTTGTAAGAAATTAAAATAAAAGTATATTTAATATTTAAAAAAAAAAAAGTCTTTTTATTAAAATTAAAATGATACCTCAATTTTGAACACCCATTAAATAAATTTACATTAGTTATCATCTAATATTATGAATGTTTATAATTGGTTTAGATTCGATTGTTAAGAGTTAAAGAACTGCAAATTGGAATTAAATATATGAAACCATTTTATTTTTCTACAACCCAGAAACTCGACTTTTGTACTTCTATTAGTAAATCTTGTCTCACATGTTTTGGCAAATCAATAATACTGAAACTGTAAAATATTCAATTTCATTATTGTAAGAATAATTAGGCATTTAAATAAACTTATAATTTGATAAATGATGAGATTCTTCTGTTGTTCGATTCTGATACTTTTCTAAATAAGTTTTTGTTTTATTATTATTTATTTTAATTTTGTTGTGATTGTTATTTAACAAGTTGAGGTGTTTTAGAAAATTTTTATCAAATCATCAAAAAAATTGTAATTTTAAGGTACAAATTTGCTCTAACAAATGTTTTTAATAAATCTTTTTTTTTTAAATATTCAAATTCTAAGCTCCCTCCAAACATGTTGAGACAATTTTGTAATTTATTACTTAATTACTTAATTAATTTTCCCTTTAAAATGTTAAATTAAATATTATTTTAATTTGGCAAATATAATTAAATTTTGACAAATATAAATGTAAATTTTACTTATAATTAACAAATAAATAAATACAATAATTTATTATTTCTATTCGAAATTTAATTATTGTTAATTTTATAACAAAAAACAAATAAAAGAATTCAATAAAAAGTTATTACCGTCAGACTTTAAAATTAATATTTACACATTTATAATTTTTATTTACTACTTTTTTAATATTTTCAATAAAAAACATAGACAAAGTTTCATGAACTCACGTAACAAAATCTTAAATACTCAAAATAAATAATTAACTATTATTTTCTATTATTTCCTTTAAATTTAAATTCTGAAAATCTATTATATAAATATAAGTAATATAGAATTTGAATTGAAAATAAAAATGAGAGAAGACAGTATTTATTTAAATATTATTTAGAACAGAGGCATAAATTTAAAGGAATACTTGTAAATTTATTTAAGGCATAATTTAATAAATTTGTAATTTAAAATGTAAAAGCATTTTGTATTATAAGTATAAGTAAGTTTTGCATATTAAGTATAAATTACTTTTTTAGACTTTAATTATATAATAGTTCTGCATTGCCTTTGTTGGAAGGTCATCTATAAAATTAATTAAATTAATAAGTTTTAAGTACTAATTAATTAATAATATAAAATTATTGTAAAATTTGTCAAAATATTTATAGATTTTTCATTGTCCTGCTGAAAAATTCTCCATTTGCTTTATCAAATTCTAACTAACTGTTGTCATGACTACTAACCATTCTTAAGAAGTTTTTTTGCGTAATTATATTACTAATTAATGCACATTTTCCACATATGCAAGAGTTTAAAATTAAAAATATTCAATAGTTGTAAAATTCAAACTGTAGAAAAATAAATAACCCTTTTTTATCATTAGATTTGCATTTCATATTTGTTTTATTATAGAATTTATAAATCGCAATAGACAAATTAAGTACTTAACTTCCATAACAAATAACAAAGAGCCTATCATAATTTTTATTATATTCAATAATTATTTGATTAATTATTACTTATTACAATAATAAAAACAATGACTTTTTTTTTTTTGCATTTCATTCATTAGATATAGTGATTAACAAATTTTTCTTATGAATTTCCAATTTAATATATTATCAATAAGTATTATAATATTATTATTATTATTATTTGTTAAATTTGTGTATGTAAAAGTAATTTGAAATATATTTTAATGCTTTACTATTATTCTCAAAAATACTTTCACACATCAATCACAATTTTCATTAAAAGTACAAATTAATTATATCAATAATAATAAAAATTTTCATTTATCTTATCAATTTCTTATAGGTATTATATCAAATATTAATAAATTTAATGTTAAATTTATTATCTATTTTTTTTTATCATTTTGAATTTATATTTTACAAGAAATTTTTCAGTTTTTTTGCAAACTAAGAATAAAATTTTTTTCACTTGTTTCATTTCAGTAAAATCATTTAAAATAGAAGCATTCATTTAAAATAACTTAAAAAGACTCGAAAGTACTTAAAATATATATAAAAAATATACAAATAAAATATAAAATGTCTGGTGGAAAAGATAGAAAATCAAGATCGAGCAAAGCTCAAGGCTGGGAAGAAGCTGGTGGTGAATTTTATCAAGAAAGTTATCCAGGTGCAGATTTAGAAAATTTACAACGTGATCCAGCTGCATTAGCTACACTACTGCCATCAAAACAAAACCGAGCTGGTGAGTTTGAAATTTAATTAATTTGATTTAAATAATTCAATTGAACTCTTATAGACTTAGAGAAAGAAAATTTAAACTAATTTAATAACAAGTTTTATAGTATTTTTTAAATGGTGTTGAAATTCAAATGATTCATATAATTACCTAATTTAGGAACAGAATCAGTTTATAATTAATTTGAAAAAAGTTACATAGCAAATTTTTTTTTTTTCGAATCATGATAATAATCAAGATGAAAGTATTAGAACTTATTTTAAAAGTACAATTATAATTATTCTAGTTTTTATCTTTGTTTTAAAACAAGCACTTAAAAAAAAAATAAAATGCCTTCAATTTGTTCTATTTAATTTCATGTTTTACTGATATAAATTTCTACAAAAAAAAATATGTGATTATTATATTTTTTAATTTTTTTGTTTCAACTAATAACTTTTCAAAAGATTTGATTTTATATCTTTAAGATACATATTTAATTAATTTAACGGTTTTTTTTCTTTGATATTTTTTATGTTATAAATATTTATAAGTTGGATGTAGGTAGGTATACTTCATTGAAGTTTACTTTCCCATATCTCTTGATTTTTAAAAAATACCCCTATATAATTAATATATATATATATATGTATATATATTGTAAAACATTTTTTTTTATTTTAAACCCTGTTCTTTAAAGTGCGTTGACCACCTCCACTTAGTGATAAAGCTGAAAAATCTCAAAACAACTACTTAAGTTAAAAAAAAGTTCATAAGTACCTAATTACTTATATATATAGATTTTTATTTCTTAAAATATTAATTTTAAAGTTATTAATCAATCGATAATTGATGTATTTCTATTTTAACTTGTATTTTAATACCTTACTAATAAAAAGTAAAATTGGTTCCATAAATAACTACTTAAGATTAAAAAAAACGAGGAAGATTATAGTTGCCCTTGTCAACTTTTAGATACCCGTGCATACCCACTATGGTGTATAAAATAAACCGTAATTTACTTCCCTTATACATTTAACTCATTACCCCATAATTTTGACGTAAAAAAAAAAAAAAAAATTAACAAAAAAAAAAAAAAATCACAAAACAAAAAACAAAATTTTCATTCATTGTCCCATAACTTTAGCTTAAAAAAAAAAAAAAAAAAAATAAAAAAAAAAAAAACAAAAAAAAAAAAAAAATTGGCCCACCCTAAAAGTCCGAAGGTCCGAGTGATGTCCAACTTTGCCAAGTAACTTGCCCTATTAATTTATCTGCCCAATTTTAATTTTAACCTTGTAGCTTCATTAGATTCAAAGTTATTGAATCGAAAACTTTGTATGGCAGCCCCCCGAAAATGGGGCCCTAAAATTTTGAAACTTCATATAAGTGCTCGATTCATTATATAACTAACCGTGTGTAATTTTCAGCCTCGTAGTATAATTAGTTTTGAAGAAATTCATATTGGTGCAAGGAAGTTGTATGGCAGTCCCCCGAAAATGGGGCCCTAACATTTTGAAACTTCATATAAGTGCCGGAGTCATTATAAAACTAACCGTGTGTAATTTTCATCCCCGTAGTATAAATAGTTTTGAAGAAATTCATATTGGTGCAAAAAAGTTGTATGGCAGCTCCCCGAAAATGGGGCCCTAACATTTTGAAACTTCATATAAGTGCTCGATTCATTATATAACTAACCGTGTGTAATTTTCAGCCTCGTAGTATAATTAGTTTTGAAGAAATTCATATTGGTGCAAAGAAGTTGTATGGCAGCCCCCCGAAAATGGGGCCCTAACATTTTGAAACTTCATATAAGTGCCGGAGTCATTATAAAACTAACCGTGTGTAATTTTCATTCTCGTAGTATAATTACTTTTGAAGAAATTCATATTGGTGCAAAAAAGTTGTATGGCAGCTCCCCGAAGACTTGGTCCGATTTTAACCAAAAACAATAGGGAACCTAGAAATTGTCTAAAAATTACTTTGTGAAAGTTTCAGAACTCTAGCTCTTATAGTTTTTGAGTTATCGTGCTGACGGACGGACGGACGGACACACATAGCTAGATCGATTCACTTTTCGATGCTGATTCGATACGTACCCTTGACACTATATCTAGCTCTTATATTTCGATGCGTTACAAACGGAGGAGTAATTTTAATATACCCGATGTTCATATATGTATGCACGGGTATAAATATATATATATATATAAACGTAATTTTCTCTGAATTTTCTAATCTAGTCATTTATTTTTAATAACTGTACAATGAGTTTCGAGAAAGTTATAATTTTAAGGGTACGGTACTAAATATTATTAATTTATAATTTTATTAATATTTTTTTATATAGTTATTTATAATTATATTTAACTTTATCCGTATCTAGGTTTTATGATTTTTAATTAATATTTTATTAAAAAAGAATTTAAGTAATTAATAAAGTAATTAAAAAAAAAAAATAAAACTTCAATTTTTGGCAATTATATAATTATTTTACTTATCAAAAATTATAGAAGTCCAAAAACTATTTTAGCAAAAGAGTTTTGTTTTTTAATGAGTTTTTTCATGCGTTCGCTATTAGTTGCTGAACATTAAGCTAATGATCTTATTTAACCTTTTTCTCTTTACTGTATAGTTATAGTTTAATTTTGAAAATTTGTAAATAATTCGAAATACATTCAAACCTTTACTTAAAATTTTTATTTATCTGTAAAAATTAAAACTGAATTTAAGTCTAAATTTTATTCTGGTAATGAATTTGTAGATCAGTTAATTTAACGATATTCTTAATGGATTTGTGTATCTATTTATATTCCTTTTATGCCCTTTGTTCTTTCATTAATTTTTTGCTTTAAAAATCACCTTATTATTTACTTTTATATGAACTTGCCTGTGTCTATGGCTTTTTTTTATAACTCTAAATAATATCCAATATTATTTACTAATCTGATATTTTGGAAGCAAATAATCTTAAATAAAGTCATGCAGTTTTTGTATTAGTCAATGTGTTTTAAAATTAGAGCAGATATTCGTTAATTTTTAAATAGCCTTTAATAGTTGCGGATGCCAAACTAACACTATGCATTAAACATTTTATAAATTTATGGAACTTTTCGTAAAAGTTTCTTAAAAGACTAAGCTTTAGTTTCATTATTAAAATTTTAATCTGATGTGATGCGACAGTTTCACTTACAATTAGTATTAAAACATCTATAGATAATTTATACTTATTAATAATTTAAATTTTATTTATTAAACCAATTTTTTAGTGGTTAAAATAAGTAATAATTGAAATAAATTAAATGTTAATGAATATTTTTTTAAATTTTATTAGAATAGTGTCATCTTTAAATCTAACTATTCAAATATTGTTTAAATTTGTAAAACAAATTATAATTCTAAACATATTCAAAGTTTTTACCTTTGTACTTTGAATAAAAAAATTATTTAAATGATGACAATAAAATTATATATGTATGAGTGCAATTACTTCACAGCCAGAAAAAGGTTTACAAAAAACAAAAACATATCTATTTTTTAATTAATACTTAATTATTTCATTCATTTTTTTATTTCCATTTATAAATTAAAGTCTATAGTCTATATACTGTCACCGAATCTTAATTTTTTTAACACAGCTTAAAATTTAAATTATAATTTATCTGATAGATTGTATGATAAAAATTGTTTTAATTTATTATCATGGTACTTTTTAAGTAAAAAAGCTCCGTAAATCATTATCAGTATAAGTAAGCCACAATTTGTTTTTTTGTACGCTTCCGAATTCCAATCAAAATCTGCTAGATAAAACTTAAAAAAAAAAAAAAATAGAAATATAAAACCAGATAATCCGAATATCAAAATTTAGTATAAGTATATAGATATGATGCGAACGAATTATATTTAATAATAGTATTTAATCTCTACCACAGTCAACTGATTTGAACCGGAAAAAGTAATTTTTGATTTATTTTCTTTCTTTCTTGCCAATTAAATATTTTTAATGATATGTATATGTATGCATAATTATGTATGTATGTAGATGGAAATATTATAACCAAAAAAATTTGATCCAACAAAAATAAAATTTTTGATAAAGTTTATTCTGATAGCGTATTTTGTATTTTAAAAATGATAAAATTTTTAAAAATTATATTATGTTCCCCTTCAAAATTTTTGTATGTAGACCTTGACTTAGAATTTTTAGAAAGTTTTACATTGAGCAATTTAACATACATATTTTATAAATATAAAACGTGTTGTTACCTAATGAAGCTTCTCTAATTTAAAAAAAAAAAAAAAAATTGAAGTTCAAGGTACGTAATATAATCGGATTAAACGGTGTTCAAGTGGTATGAAAATGTACGATTTTTCAGTTAAAATATAAGGTTGTCATTTATAGGTACTATTTCATGAAATAATACTAATAAAATCAAAGTTCAGTTGGAATAGATATAATCTTATAACCTGTCTACCGCAATTTTATGGTCTATCACATCATATGCATATTAAATATGGAAAGCAAATATAAATTTATGTAGTATAGTGTTACTTGACTGCATTTGACTGTATTTCATTTAACTGAAAATATTTTAGAGCGGTATTCAAAATGAGGGTGTTCCCTTTTCTAGTAAAATTAATTTAAAATAATAAATTTTAAGTTTACACCTATATGCATATCTATCTATATATATAAAAGCGAAATTTTGTTTGTTTGTATGTAGCGAATAGACTCCTAAACTGCCCAGCCGATTTTCATGAAAATTTATATATTGAGGTTTTTGGGTACGGAAAGAAATCGTGGCCCTAAAATTTTGCTCTAACGGACCGCCAAGTTGAGGCTGTGGTGCAAGTATTTAAACTTTTTTTTCTAAAATGAAAACGGTTTGACCGATTGACTTCAAATGTATACATGTATACATGATGCTCCTTGAGAATTGAGTTGACACTATTAACAGTTTTGGAATTTGTTAACCCATGTCGGGCCGACGGTTGGTCAAAAAAAAATGTTTGGAAGTAATTTTGGAAAGTAGTTTGTACAGCTTTGAATTACAGAAAGTTTCAAAAATTACTAGAATAATCCTAGAAAAATTGTTTTAAAAAAATTGTTTTCATACATTTTAAAATTTACATCGTGTATAATTTTTGGGTTAACTTTTTGCAGTAACATCAACTTCAAATAAACCTCCATTGAAAGGCGCAGCAACGCGCACCGGGTATTAGCTAGTATATATATAAAATTAAAAACAGTTAAATAAAGCAAAAGCTACCTCAGTAGGGGCACAATATATGTAATTGTCTCATAATAAAATAGGCTTTTAAAAAATTTTTAAGTAAAACATTTAAGTAAAGAGTTTAAATTTTAATAATAGTGAACAATCTTATTCATTAACACTGAAGACAATTTTATTTAAAAATTAAAAAACACAATGTGTACTTTAAAAAGTTTTATTAAAATATATATGACGTGTTATATATAAATTTATAGGTTTCACAAAAATTTTATTTTATAGAAATATTTTTTAAAAAAAATTTAAAAGAATCGTACGATCATATACCCACTTTATGTTTTAAAACCCACTCATTGTTTTTAAAAATTTGGCTTCAAAGGTATTCATTTTTTTTTGGAGATAAATAAAACGTAGGACAAATCTCTATAATAAAACCTTAAAAAAATATTTTATTAATTAAAAACAAATTAAAATACAATAAATCTTTATTACATTTATCATCCAAAATCACCTAAAACTCTCTTGAGCAAATTTATGACTAATGGATTTAGTTACGATTATTTATTACAGTTAATCAATTGATAAAATGTGAAAGTGATTTCGAATCTCCACTTTACTCATACTTTTTTTCAAGTTTTAGTAGAAAAAATAAAATAAAATGAATTTCCTAGATTGAAAAACTAGTTTTAAATTAAATACATTTATAAAAAAAAATTTTGAATCACATACCAATTATAACCAATACTCAGATTTGGCATCAGAAATAACCATCAATTTATGAGGCGATAAAATTAAATCTTAAAACTCTTGAATAAAAGTGTGTGCAAAATAATTTTAAATTTTCTTATAAACTTTCTTGTATGCTGACATTGAATTAATTTTATAAATTATTATAATTTATATATATATATATATACTTAGTCATACAAACATACTTGTATTATTATTTAGGTCATTGTAACTTTGAAATTGTGTCAAATTGTTGAAGAAAAAAATAATTATGTATAAAATATTAAAGAAAAGCACTCGTTTTGTTTTGATTGTAATTTTTTTTAAAGGTAATTTTGTTTTTTGTTTATGTTGAAAATTGAGGGGTAATTCTAAAAAAAAAAAAGCACAAAACAATCATCTCATCAAATTTAAGGTGTCAGAATGGGACATAAATTTATGAAAGTGTATATAATATAACAAAATAGAATCCAATTACATTGTATTTATGTATTTATATAACTGTGAAAAAGTTTCTGAAATAATCATCAGTGTTTTAGAACATTCAAAACCAAATTATAAATATTCTTAAAAGTTTATTAGAATATGTCTGACTATTATATTTATTAACAGCTTTTTTTTATATCCGTATGACTATATAGTCAAAGAGTATAATAAATTTGCCATTACGTTTGTGACGCAGAGAAGCAGGGGGGGGTAGATATAGACTCAAGTGTATGGATCGGATCAGAATCGAAAAATAAATCGATTTAGCTTAGCCCGTCATCACGATAACTCAAAAAATAAAGGAGCTAGGATTATGAAATTTTCACAAATTCGTTAGCAAAAACGGGAATCGCTATTTAAATCCAGCCATTTTGGTCCACGGGTTCAAGTACCTTCCATACAACTTCTAATTTTATATGAGCATTACTCTATACCTATAGGAGCTGCGTGTCTGTAATTTTGCCAAAAATAGTTTAGTGTAATGGCCAAAGTTACTGCAAAATTTGGTTGGTCTACTGCAAAGGGTTCGAGTAGCTGCCATACCACTTCTAATTTTATATGAGGATTACACTACACCAAATGAAGGTGGATGTCTAAAATTTTGCTAAAAATAGTTTAGTGTAATGGCCAAAGTTACTGCAAAATTTGATTGGTCTGCTGCAAAGGGTTCGAGTAGCTGCCATACAACTCCTTCTTTTATATGAGGATTACTCTACACCTAATAAAGCTGAATGTTTGAAATTTTGCCAAAAGTAAATAACCGGATGATATAATGTACATATTACGGTCATGCTGGACACAGTCTACTCTACTACACTCTTCCTCGTTTTGAAAATTAATTTATTATAACCCTCATCGGCTATAATTGTTACATATGAAGGGGCTCTGACCTGGAATTTCATTAAACATATATTGTACATGAAGAGCAGGGCAAATCATTAGTAGTTTAAAGGTTAGTTTCCAAATTACTTTTATTGAATTACGTAAATTATGGGACAGTTTTTCAACTTAGTTAAAAACAATAGAATGTAATGAAATCTAAATTTTTGAGAGATAACATCAATTTGTATAACAATGAGACTGCTAAATTACTATGAGAACAAAATTTATTATCAAGTCCAATAATTTTTAAGAATTTAAATTTGAACTGTACTTTTTTTTTTTTAAATCTGTCAGTCTCCTCACATTTGACATGAATTTTTTGTAGTATTTTAGTATTTTTAATACTTAAGGTATTTTATTGACCCACAGATTTTATAGTTTAAATTATTATTTTGTTATTAGCAAGATCCATTTATGGGATAAATTTTGTTTTATACTTTATTAAAAATACTTCAACTACTTATTCCTTTCTAAACCATCCCCCCAGATTTTTATTAGATTAAAATCCCACGCATTTATGAAAGAATGGTTCTCGTTTCAATACTCTTACAGCGTCCATCCGTTAATTCCATCCACGCTTACATATATTTACATATGATATACAACTATGTCTGAAAATTGTTTTTTTACAATTAAAAAAAAATCATTAAGCGGTGTATACACAATCAGTTTTACTATTAGTTTTTACCTTTATCGAAATAATTTTTGGTAAAACTGAGAGATTGGTTTGGCAATAATTCATGAAATTATAGAAAAATTTCTGACGTTAGAGAAATTTTTGATATTTCACATTAGGAATGGAGAATACTGTAATTCACTTTTGCTGTCAATCACTTTTATGATACTTTGAACTTTCCCACTTTTTTATGCAATTTATAAACTTCACTTTACACAACTTATTAAATTTTTCTTAACCAATAACTGATAGTGTATGTACTGGGTATTTTTTACTATCATCGTTTATCAATACTCAAATGATGAGTATTAAACTTCAAAAAAAATTGATGATAAAACTGATATACGTAAATGTGTAAACGCTTTACAATTATTATAGTTTATAACAGAATAATTTTAGTGAAATTTCCTGAATCCGAAAGTATTTTTATATAGCAGAACTAATAATATGTGATATGCAATTGGATTTTACCGACGGCTAAGTATACACAAGGCATTTAATTTATATAATATTATGCCATACGTATGTTCCTCAATCATTGATAATTTTTATGTACTTACTCTTATAATTCAAACAATATACGACTAAGTAATTACCTAATATATTTTTATATATATATATATATATATATATGAATCTATATAATTTAAATAAAATTTGGTTGTTGTTTTTTTAAATTTATATGTAACTGTATTTTAAAAGTACATTTGCAAAATCACAATTCTCGAGTAAAAATTCTAAATATTAACATGAAAAGAATTTAAAGTAAAATAAAATTCAGTTGAAACATTGAAACGGAACTGGAAAATTATCTAAAAAAATTCTCATTTCCCAACTACATATTTTTTTTTTTTCAATATTAAAATTGGTGAAAGTTCGGGGGAAAAACAAGAAAAAAAAAAAAAAAAAAAGAAAATGTATGAAAAATATAAATTTTTTGCAAAAATGTAACTAGCGTTTAACTAAGCATGAAATAATAACATTTTATTGTAATAACGGTTACAATGGTCCGTAGTTTAATTTTTTTTAACTATTTTATTATTTAAGTTACTTTTAAAAAATTTAAAAAAAAATATATGTACATATATATAATAAATTAAAATAAAAACAGTTATTCAACAGTAATTGATGCTTTCATATGATTATATGTAATTTTCAAAAATATACTAATATAATAGTATTTAAATTTATTTTATCTTAAATTTTGATTCTTGTATAAATCAGATTTTTTATTTAAGATTTTATTGTTTAAATTATTAATTAACACATTTTTCTATTTTAATTTGTTTTTTTTTTTGGTTTTGTTTTAAATTTTTATTTTTCCCGAATATTTTTATTTTTGGTTTTTAATTCATTTTTATTATAAATTGACAGTTTAAAACGCAAACACAACACATGGAAGAGTGTAGATTAAATCGTGTATTAAAATTTCATAATTCAGATTTAAATTATTTTAGATTTATTTTATCATATATTATTTTATATTTAAATATTAAATGATTGTTTTTAATTTTTCAAATTAATTATTTAGTAAAAAAAAAATTGTTTTTAAAAAGGTTTCGTATACCGCGGTTAGTTGTTCCCCAAAAATTGTTGAACAAATAAAATAATTAAATATGAATTAAATTAATTACATTAAACGTTATATATACAATTGTTGATAGTCAGATTTAAAAAAATTTTAATTTGGTGAATTTATTCGAAAAATTTTAAAATTAAAATGTTATTAAACTTTTAAATTATTGAATAATGACAAATAATTACTATTTATTTGATATCGCGGGAATTTAAAGTTAAAAAATTATAATTTTTACTGTAATGAGGAATGATGTTACTTATGGTTTGTAATAATTGAAATAAATTAAAAACTTATTTTTTATTTATTAATATGTTTGAAATAATAATTGATGGTCATGGTAATATATTATTTTTAAATCGGTTTTTGTTAAATTTTTATTTTAATTTAAATGCTATTTAACATATTTAAATTTTATATATATCAAATAATTGTTCTAACTAAATAAATTTAAAATCATTTTATTTAATATATCTGTATTAATATTATAAAAACTTTCTTATTATTTTTAGCCACAACACGACGTGTTCGACCAAATCAACAAGATACAAAAAATACCCGCCGAAGACCTGGTGGTACAGCAACAGGTCGACGTAGAAGTTCTCAACCCGTTCAACAAAATCAACAACAATCAACAGCAAATCGTAGAAATTCACAATATGGAGATGTTCAAGTTGCAATGTTACCAGATTTATCACAAGATTTAACAGATGAAGAAAGAATATGGGAAGAAATAATGGAAATCAAAACAATGCCTGTTTCAATGGCACAAAAAAGAGAAATGAAAGCACAATTGCAGGTTAGAAAATTATATAAAAAATTAATAGTGATTAGTTGTGTTATTATAAAATGTTTAATATTAGCAGTAGTTATAAAGTTAAGGTTTATATGTAATTTTTTTTTATAATATGATGAACTTTTTATTTTTAATTTTAGAATACTACAACATTACGTTTAAAAGGTTTGGATCAATTCAAATGGCAGCGCCGTAAGGTATGGCAACAACTTGTTACAAAATGGTCTGAATTATTAAATAAAATGGAATTATGGCGTTATCCATTAAAACGTATTGAAGGAAATTTTGGAACTGGTGTTGTAGCATATTTTTTATTTTTACGATGGCTATTGTTTTTAAATTTAGTAATTTTTATATTAATATTTTCATTTATTGTATTGCCACATACAATTTTAAGTGTACCAAAAGATAAAGTATGTGATAAAGACTTGGATTCAACCCAATGTTGTTTTGAAAGGTATATGAATAACACAAAAGAACCTTCTATAGTTGATATAATACAAGGTACAGGTTTTATGGAAAAAACATTAATGTTTTATGGAATGTATACAAATAAAATATTTGGTTATCATCCATATGGAAATCCATATATTGATGATAATAATAATAAAAGTAATATTAATAATATTGAAAATGAAGTAACATTAGGTAGAAAATTTGATTATAATACGAACTTATTTATAAATAATTTTAATTATAATAATAACAATCACAATAGTTACACTAATATAAATTATAACCAAACAAATGAACTGTATAAAGAAATAAGTGATGGTGAATTTAATTCAGATGATGATGTATTACAACAATTGACTGAAAATAATATTAATAACAATTCCAACTCAACTATTAATAATAATAATAGTTTAAATTTTAGTAAAAATTTATTATTGAATAATTTAAATAATAAGAATTTAAACTCTAGTCAACAATTACAACAACAATTATTAACACAAGAACAACCAATATTAACTACAAAATCATCAACAATTAAGGAATATGTTACAAATGAATTATATTACGATTTACCATTGGCATATGTGAGTGTAACAGCGGTATATTTCTTATTATCTTTAGCTGCAATTGTTAAAGCAGCATCTCGAGAATTTAAAGATCGTTTAGTTGATGGCGAAGGACAATTTTATCAATACTGTAATTTAATATTTGGTGGTTGGGATTTTTGTATACACAATGAAAAATCCGCTGATATAAAACATAAAGCATTATTTAATGAAATAAGAAGTTTATTACATTCAAGAAGAATTGAATACGAACGACATAATCGTTCCAGAGATTATATGTGTAAATTAATTATGATTAGATTAATTGTAAACATTTTTGTGATTATAATTTTGCTGTCATCAGCATTTTTAATATATTCATTATTTAGTATAAGTCTGGATTATTCAAAAAATCAAAATGACTCAGAAAATACAACAAAAATGAATTTATATGATGAAAATAATAATGAATTTTTAATACCACAAGCAAATTCTTTACTTGGTTTATTAAATAACAAAAATAACTCAATACCAATAAATGATCCTGTATTAGATGATGCAATTTTACTACCATCAACCCTATCAGATAATATAGAAGAACAACATCGCGAACTCTACGATCAATTACCAACAGAAAGCCAATTACAACAACAGCAGCAACAACAGTCTTCATCAATTTTAAGTTCTTCAGAAGAAAAACCATACAGCAGTATAAAAAATTATGAAAGCAATTTAATTGATAAAAAGTTATCGACTGATAATCATGAAGGTGAGGATGATAACAGTGATCCCTTCATTAAATCAGATGCAGAACTAAAATTTAGTAAAAGCCAGCCAGATTTAGTAAAGCAATTAGAAACATTGTTTTACGAGTTCCTTCCATATATCGCTATAGTTTGTTTAAATTTCTTAGTGCCAACGTTATTTAATTATTTATGTGAATTTGAACAGTATTCATCAATGTTTGCTTTAAAAATTAGTTTATTACGTACTGTATTTTTGCGCTTATCTTCACTTTTAGTTCTTTTAGGAAGGTTTTATTTCTTAATTAATAATGAAGAAAAAAATATACAAAAAAATGATGAAAAAAAAAATGAAACACTACAATGTTGGGAAACTTTTGTTGGACAACAATTTTATAAATTGGTTATGACAGATTTTGTAACACATTTATTAGTTACATTCTTTATAAATTTTCCTCGTTCATTAATAGCAAAACATGTTAAAACAAAATTTGCTCGTTTAGTTGGTGAACAAGAATTTGAATTGACAAAGCATGTGTTAGATGTTGTATATTCACAAACATTGTGTTGGTTAGGAGCATTTTATGCACCATTTTTACCAGCAATAGCTACAATATTAACATTTTTTATGTTTTATATAAAGAAATTTCAATGTTTAGTTAATTCCAAACCATCAATAATATTATATCGAGCATCACGTTCCAATTCTCTTTTCATGTTTATTTTATTATTATCATTTGTTGTTGCTGTAATTCCAGTTGTATATGCGATAGCAGAAATAAAACCATCAAAAGCATGTGGACCATTTCGTGGATTGGGCTCTGTTTGGGAGGCTGCTATTCAATCGTTTATGAAAATGCCAGAATTCTTCAAAAATTTTATATTCTTTTTGGGTACAGCAGGTTTTGCAATACCATGTTTTATTGTTTTAACATTATTTTTGTATTATTACTACGCTGTATCTGATGCTAATAAACATATGGTTGAAGTATTGAAGAACCAATTAGTATTGGAAGGACATGATAAACAATTTTTATTAAATCGATTAAGTTCTTTCATTAAACAACAACAAGAATTCCAAAAGAAAATGAGACAATATGATCCAAGAATGGTTGATTCTCAAATATCACAACAGCAACCACAACAATCACATAGAGATAGCAGAGATCATAGAAGTAGTAGAGAGCGGAACCGACCAGATGGTATTGGGGATTAGATTTTTTAATTAATATAAAAAAAATTATAATTATTGTAAAATAATTAGAAGAAGTGATAGTTGTTTAATAATTTTTATTTGTAATATAATATGTATTTAGTATATTTATATTGTAAGTATAAGAAGTGTGTTATAAATTATATTTTTAAAGAAGATGTGAATACTGTAACTAAATATAAATTGCAAAAGTTACTAAATACGAACTTTCTAAACTGAATTGTTAAATGTAATATTTTTTCTCTAATTATAGAAATGTTTTGAATTTTATTTATTTTATTTAATATAATTCCAGAAAAAAAGCTGTATTGAAATTACATAACACACAAAATTTTTTATTTCGGTTAAATATTTTATATTCAAAATTGATCTTTTGAATTTTTTTTTTCAATTTGTAAATAAAATTGAACACAAAAAAAAATTATATAAAATATTAATACAAAAATATTTTAATTATAATTAATATTAAATTATACTTTTAAAATATTAAATGAGCTTTGAAGGTTATCTCATTTTTCAAAGTAATTTTAAATCATTGTACTACTATCATTCAACTAAGAACTCGTTAAAAAATTTTTAAAAATAAAAATAATTAAAATTAAAATATATTGAAATTATAATAATAGAATTTGGCAAATATTACCCTATTTCCTTATATTTATGTATAGTACAATGGTTGCCCGACTATTTTATTTTTTTAATTTAAGAAACATTTTTTCATAAATATCATACTATTCAAAGAATACCACAAATTAAAACAAATAACCTATCAATATAATCCAACTATACCCAGAATATTGTTAAGTAAATATCCATATTTTTTTTTAAATAAATTTAAAATAAGAATAATGCAATAAATTAAAGAAGTATTATTTTCTCTTAAAAAAAAAAAACATCCATATTTCTTTATATAAAAGTGTTCATGATCATCAAAAAAACACTATTCATATATTTTAAATTATAGTAAATATTAAAATTAAAATTATTTAAAATAAAGTTATATAAAATTTTATATGAAAAACTTTTTTTTGCTTATATAAAGCAGATAAAAAATATTTGTGCATAATAAGGCTAATTAATATTAAAAAAAATTAATGAACTTAATGCTGTAATATAAAAACAAAAAAAAAACAAAACAAATATATCAAAATTATTAAAATAATGTAAAATGAATGCTATTTTTAAGATTAGAAAAATAATTAAAAATACAGAAAAAAAAATTAATATTTGGTTTAAAAAAATGAAATGAATGTGAAAATGAATATAAAAAGAATTTTTTTTATTTTAAATTAGTTAATTTTTATTTTTTAAAATAAATTTATTTAATATGTGATTTTGTTAGACTTCCTAATTGTAAATAGCAACCATAAATTTTATTACATCATATTTATAAATTAATTTATATTTATTTTTAAATATCGTAATTAATATTTATTTTACTTTAAAATAATTAATTACTCATAACACCACAAAATAAATACTTCAAGATTATTTAAATCACAACAAAAACTATTTCAATATAATAATATATCATATTTATATAATAATTTAACAAATAATTTTTACAATACAATAAACAAAAAAAATTTAGTGCTTTTTAAATATTTAAAACTTAAAAATAAAAATAATGTAAAAATTCCTATAAATTATTTATGTTTTTTTACAATTTTTTTTAATGTTTTTGATAATTATTCACTTACACACAAAATATATTTAAATAACAATAAAAACCAAATTTTTTTTTAGAAAAATTATTGCAAAAAAGTAAAATAATATAACTATAAGCCATTTTTTATTTCATTTCTCTGTTTAAAACCATTTGAAAACAACTGCCAAAAACACACAAAAAATTTTTTTGGATAAAATTAAGAATGAATGTAGTGTTTCAAAAAATTTTTGAAATATATAAGAATTTTTTTATATAAAATAAATATTTATTTTGTTTTATTTCAATATAATGAAAAAAAGTTGTTTGTGTGGAAAATTACAAAACAACTTCTTGTTCTCTGAAAAATCATTACCCCCTAAATTCAATATGTAAAAAAATAAAACTTGTATCATAACAATTATAATTTATATTACACAATATAAATTTTTTTTTTTTTAAATCCTTCTTTTCAAAGGATATACATGTTGTATGAATGTGGACATCAATAAAACAAATTCAAACTGAATTTTTTGAAAAAAATATATTCAATTTATAAAATACAATATATAAAATAATAAATTATTCATTTCCAAGTAGAACTGTCTTCGTTCTATTCTTAGATTCCAGTATTATTTTTTCAGCTTCCAGATCATGATATTTCTTATCAATATTTTTCAATTCTGCTTTTTTTTTATCGACTAAAGAAGAAATATTATTTAGATAACTAAAAATATTTTAAGTTAATATTAAAAGATTACAATTTAATAAGATATTTTTAGTTTTACCCAGAATTAATTGAATTATTAATATTTTTACTAATTTCCTCATATTCATTAATTTGTTGTTTTAGGTTATCTGTACATTTTTCAGACATGGTATCTAATGAATTCAATTTAGCAGTTATTTCAGCAAGCTCTTTAATATATTCTTCTTTTTGTTTCACCAGTTCTTCAAAAGTCTAAAAAAAATATACAGTTAAGTTAATTATGAATTGTTTCATTGATTAAATTAATCACCATAATGTGTTTGTTATTCACTTTTGCAATTTCCGATACTGCTAGTGAATTTTTTTCATATTTTTCTTCAATATTACTTAATTTATCTTCATCATTTCCAACTTGCTTAACTTTTTCAGAATAAAATTTAATGAATTCTTGCAGTTCTAACATACTTTCTTCCAAAATTGTAGAATCTAAAAAACATTTATAATTATTCTAAAAACAGAACAATGATAATAAAAATATTGAATTGATTAAATTTGAAATAATTGCAGTGAAAATCACAGTACATTCAATCGGTTCATGTTGTAAGTTTTTGAGTTCGAACTTTAATTCACTATTTCTTTTTTTTTCTTCGTTGTAAGCATTTGAACTTTTAAATTTTTTACGTTTTTCTTCTAGAATTTCTCTCTTAAATTATTAAAAAAAATTATGAAACCAACTAATAATAGTAGAAAGGATTAAAATTCTGATTTTTCTTACAAAACGTTTTAAATTCATTTCCAAAAATTTTTTATGATTATCCATTTGTATTCTTTTTTTTAAAGATCTTTTTATTTCTTAAAAATTAAAATTTTCGTAATCCCAATTTCAAAAAATTTATAACTAAAGTTTCAAATAACGGTTTGTATTAAGTACACAGTACACAGAGTAATGAGTTCATTCTAACCATATTAAATCCATATTAGGAATTCCTATTCAATTCCACATTAACAATTAAAAGAATTTTTTTAACATTCTAAAATGGCGTACTTGATCCTTTAGAATTTTATCCAGATTTTAACTGAATATTAAAATTTAAGATTTCGGAGATTTGGTTCTAAACTAAAGCTTCAATTCTCAATCCTTTTATGAATATTTATATTATTTTTTATCTATTTTTGATAAATATGTAATTTATGTCCAACGTAAATGTGAATGCTACAACTTCTTTTCTTCTGATAAAATATTTTGACAGATGTCAAATTTTGTTCTAATTGAATTGAAAACAATTTTTACCAATTCTTTTTAAAAAGAATTGTATAAATATTATAAAAGAAAGATAAGAAATTATTCACAAAAAAATAAAATAATCGAAGTGCCAAATTTTTGTTTTAACATATAATATGGCTCTAAATGGTTGGCTGGATTTTTTTCAAAAGGGAAAAGTACATAATTTACCAGATAGTTCTATATTATACATAAAACAGAATTTAATCTATAAAAAATTTTTAATTTAGACATTTAGGCCAAAGAAACGATTTTCTAGTGGTACAATACGTTACTCACTTCATAAACAAGCTCAAGCTAGTTTACAATCAGGAATAAATTTAAGACAAGTGGTCAAATTACCACCTGGTGAAAATATAAATGACTGGTTGGCTGTACATGGTATTGATATTTCATTTTTTTTAATAATTTATATTTGAAAATATTTTCTCTTGTAGTTGTTGATTTTTTTAATCGAATTAATTTAATATATGGAACCATTTCTGAATTTTGTAATGAAACTACCTGCCCTACAATGTCTGGCGGATCTCGATATGAATATTTATGGGCGGATGGCGATAAGTAAATTATTTTTCTTTATGTAAATGTCAAAAATAATCATTTAATTTATTTAGTTATAAAAAACCTACTGCCTTACCAGCACCTCGCTATATAGAACTACTAATGGACTGGATTGAATCGCAAATTAATAATGAACATATTTTTCCTGTTTCAACAGATATTCCTTTTCCAAAATCATTTGCTCCGTTATGCAGAAAAATTTTAACAAGATTATTTAGAGTTTTTGTCCATGTATATATTCATCATTTTGATAGAATTGTCAGTATTGGAGCAGTAAGTATCTTTATTAACTACAACTCTTTAAAATAAAACTAATTGAGAACTTTTATTTTATTTTAGGAAGCCCATGTAAATATGTGTTATAAACATTTTTACTACTTTGTTCATGAATTTGAACTAATATCAAGTAAGGAATTAGAACCTTTAGCTATAATGACATCAAAACTATGTAAAGATAGTGATAGTACGTAAATAAAATCGAATATTAACCAAAATTTATCCTTAGCATTTACTAACACCAATCTTAATTATTTAGTTCTTAACCAATAAGATTGATTGTATTTTAACATTAATGTTTAGTGATGTTTTTAATTGGTTTTACCTATTTTCTGTGTATATACTTAGGTATAAAAATCATATTAAATAATATTTATTTGATTAGTTAAAATAAATAAAAAGTTTTAAAATAAACTTATTTATAAATTTTATTTTTTTAATTAAAAATTTTCTTACTCTTAGAAGGAGAACCTTCTGTCAACAATTTCTTTTAATGGGCTTGATTTCTAGAAGTATTCGACTAATTAGATTGTTTAATGAAATAATATTAAAAATAATTTAAATATCAATATAAAATTAAATCTCGTAACAAATTAATCATCTTTAACACGCATTTAATTGAAATTGTTAACACACTATCATGTTTTATTTTAAAACTAACAATTAAAAAGAAAAAATTCATGTTTGAGGGCAAGATTTGATATTTTAAATCTATATAAAACAAATTTTACAAGGAATTACAAACGCATCAGAGATCCGGTTTAACACACAATTTGTTGATTAGGTTTTCAGACATTAATAAAAAATAGAAGTCACTCAATCCTATTATTATTAAAGTCTTCAAAGATAAAATATATAAATAGTTTCCCTATGTAAAAATAAATAAAACAATTCTTTAAGTAAAATGGTGAAACGAAATTTTATTATGTACTTTTTTATTTTTATTTACATTTTTTTTTTTTCATTTTCAAACAATATGAATAAAATTATACTATTGAATTAATTTATTGTAAAATATTTTAGCTTTATAAAAAAAATTAAAAACAAAAAAGCACAAATCAAACAAAAGAAAACATTTAAGGGCACTTTTAACCCTGTATTATAATGAGATCCTAAACATAAAACTTTTAAAAGATAACAATAAATAAAAAAAATTTATATAAAATTTTTTTTTTAAATATTTTAACTGCATTTCAATTAAGAAAAAAAACGAATGAAGAAAACATGAAAAATTCTCATTTAGATGATTTCTTATATATTAAATATTTTTTTTATATAACTATAAATAATTAACATTAATTTTCTTAATTTTTAATAATTTCTTTTTAAAATATTTTTATTTTATGTTTTAATATTTATATTCTTTTATATGATAATCCAGTCTATAATATAAATTATTATTATTTATTATTAGTTTGTGTCATTATGAATAGACACACACGCACATCGAACTTTACATTATTTATTTTTTTTAAATAGAGAACTACAATATTAATTTTCCTTGATTATATTTAATTGTTCTTTAGAGAACTGACAGAACAATTAAATAGCGCGCTATCAACCCTACATTAGTTCCACTGTCCACATGACCAAAACAACATCAGCACGAATTTAAACTTCGTATTTGAGTAAAATAAAAATAATTTAGCGCATTATTCGCTTTGATGGATTTGCTGTTGTTGTCCCAGGTAATACTCATTTATCAGTTTTTGATCGATTCTTTATCGTTGGGTTTATGCCTTTTTCTGGTTTTTTCGTTCGAGGTAATGTTGTACAGCTAGACGACATTATTTTTTCCTAAAATGATAATATTATATTTATATGTTAGAACAGATTTTTCTCTTTTAATTTAAAACTTAAGTCTAATAAAATAAAAAAATCAAAACAAATAAAAGATGAATAATGTCTCAAGTTTAAAGAATGATATCTAATATAATGAAATATTTTGTTTAATACAATTCAGAATAGTTTTTTAAGCAAAAGGAAGTCATATAAAATCCATTGCCATTAGAATCCTAAACCTTTTTTTCTCAAAATGTATGGGAAATTTAATACTGAAGAAAGGCAAAATTTATTTCAAAGTGCAGCAAGAAATGTGTTATTCTGTTATTCAATAACAATGAATATGATGATATTTTCTTTATAAATCTTATAAATATATAATCAGCAAATACAGTTTTGAAAATAAAAGAAAGCATTACGATGATACGTAGAAGTTAATGTTATCATTAATTGTTTTGTTATGTACATCATGCGAAGCTTCAAAATTCATCAAGCATTTTAAGTTAGAAGATAACGAATTCATACAAAATTATTCTACAACAAACAAAATATTTTTAAAAAATGTACATAATCTTGCCTTTTCAATAATTAATAATCATAAAAGTTATATAAAACTGGATATTTGTTCATTTCTCTTTAAATTTCTGTCTCTTTTCCAGGATACTCTTCATCTTCTTTTGATTTTGGTGATTCGGAGCGTAAAAAGGATGGTAAATAACTTCTAAATATATTACGTCTTGGTTTAATAGCTGGTTTAGGTGATGGAGAACGAGAAGGTGAAGAAACTTTTGATGGAGAGCTATGCAGTTGAGTATTTGGTTCAGGCGACGAAAATACACTTAATGATGTAGGATTTGGAGACGACGGGCGCGATGATATAGGTGAAGGTGAGTCTTTAGGGGACGAAAATGATGCAAGAGATGTAAGTAGTGGACTAGCTGACCTTGTGTTAGTGTCTGATGTTGTTGCTGTTTGATTAATATTAGAAGATGATACTTTTGGACTTGGTGGTCTAGGGGGTGGAATAGGTTTGAAGGATTCAAACAGAGAAATTGGTTTAAACAAATCAGTATATGGAGTAGGAACATTACTTGTAGTTAAAGTAGCTGGCGGTTCCGGGGCTTTTCCCTTAGAATGATGTACTGGTTTTTTAGCTTCAGTTAAATTATCAACTTTCCCTTCGGTGATATTTGCGTCATCTAGTTGTTCACTTTTATTTATTAAATAACTTAATGATTGAGGTGGACTTGTTGGTAACACTTCAGATTCTGTTTTAGTTCGTCCGTCATTTAATTTTAGAATGTGTTCTTTTAATTTAGTTACACTATCTACAGCTATTGAAATATTTTCTTTTAAGGTTGGGACTGATGAACTTTCAACTCCAAATTTTGGATCACTAGTTTCCTCTGTAATTTCTTTAACTATAGCAGTCTGAGGCAAATTTGTATTTTTGTTTTGCTCTTTTTCAGTTGATTCTAGGGAAATCCAATTTAAATCATCTTGTTTCACTTCAGGAGAAACTGCATCATCAAATTTTTCTAGAGCATTGTCTTCATTACTTCCTATGGATATTGTATCTTTGAAATCTTCATCTGATATTTGTCGCTCGAATTCTACTTTACTTTCATTTTTAACGACCTTATTGTCAACTTCACCTTGTTCTAACCATTTGCGAAACATTTCATATTTAGATTGCATTTCTGGATCCATTTGCGGGGTTGTCAAAATTTCATTTATATCAACATTATATTTACCAATTTTTTCGTCTGTGAAATTAGCTGATACTTTTTCATTATTCACTTCAATTTCATCTGTTTTCAAATCTTCTAGTACGGTTTGAGAAGATATTGAACCTAAATTATCTTCTAACCTACATGTATTTTGAATCAAAGAATTTTGTATAGGTAATGTCGAATGTTCTGGTATAACTTGGATGGGATCGCATAAAGATTGAGATTGTTTTAAATTTAATTGAGATAAAATATCTTCACGTATTAAATATTCGTTTTCATCATATTCAGAAAAATTTTCGTCCTACAATTTTCGATCGAAATTAAAAAAAAATTAAAAGTAAAAATATAAAAACAAAAACGGATTCGAAAATCCAAAAATTTTTTTTATAATATTACCTCTGGTTTTTTAGCTTTAAACCTTAGTCCTTTTGAGCTTGTCATAGACGATGTGCGACTTAATCCACCTGGTATTGGTTCAGCACTAGAATAACCAGAACTAATATCATCAGTAGACTTAATATTGTAACTTATATAAAAAAAAATTAATTTTATTAAATTTTATGAAAAAATTTAAATTAATTGTTAATTTACTGTAATGATTCTACAGGTCCTTTCGCACCAACATCAATTTCAGAAAAATACATTCCAGTTGAATGTCTAGCACCAGATGATGATGATCTACCTACTTGTGCTTGTGTACGAGGACGTAATCCCCGATGTTGAGGTCTCGTTAGTTCATCAACCTTTTCATAATATTTCATTTAAATGAAACATTTTAATAAAAACATTTATAAATGTCATTAATTTTAATATTTTTTACCTCATCTTGAGTTCTATGTATATCTGGTTCTGACAAGTCACTTAAACTATAACTTCTTTTTATAGTTTGGACTAAATTACCGCCACCCTAGAATTAAGAACCGAAAACTTTATTTAATTTCTCATTTGTCTTAATATTTATTATAAATTTTTCAATATTTTTACTTTGTAGTAGAATTATGATCATGAAAATGTTGTAATAGATGATATTGAGAAGCTAAAACATCAATATTCTGATTAAAATGGGTACCATGCATTTAAATATAAAAAAGAAACCAATAAATATGTAAAATTATCATGTGCAATAAAAATAAAGCCAAATTTTTAGTTTCTGTGAATTATATATGACATTTTTATTAATAGGAAAAAATAAATAAAAATAAAAGATTAAATATTTTAGTTTTAATATAATTATAGATTTATTTAATACAAAAAAGTCAGACAACTATTTTTTTTTTTTTTTTATTAATATAATCTTAAATAAGTAAAATTCCCAGCTTTTGTTTTGGAAAGGGAAATTATTTTTGCCTTAACATTAAATTTTATTTCATTGAAATATTTGGTAATTCCATTTTTTTTGTAAGAAAATTATTTGAAAAATCTATTTTTAGTATAAAATATTAATTTTTAATTCAGTATTCACACATTTTTCATGCCCTATTTATTAAAAGTTGGTATTATAAAATTACAATAGGAAAACACTAACCTTAAGTAAAAAAAAAAAAAAAAATTAAAAAATTAAATTAAATTGAAAACTAAATTACATATTTTACTTAACGATTTAAAAAAACAAATATATTTAGTAACAAAAATTAATATTTAACCAATTTTTTTTTATATTTATTATAAAAAAAATGTTAATAATAATATAATATGAAGTAATATTTCAATTCAAATTTCATTTTACGTTTTGTGCTATTATTTATTCTAAAACTTAATAAATCAATGTGAAAATTTACTTTTAGTTTTAAAAAGTAAATACACTTTGTTCTAATTAAATGTTTTTAACGAGATCAACCTTTAATTTAAATTAAAAAAAAGGCTTTTCAATATCTGATTAATATATGTATTAAAACAAATTGTTAATAAAATTTCTGACATTGCAGTCATGATTTTAATTTTTAAATTAATTTCGATATTTTGGATCACTAACAGTTTTTTTTTTAATTCGGTGGCGATTTGGTGCATTGAACTCTTAATTAAGATCAAATTAAAATTTAGTTTGCAAATAATTTTACGAGATTTATTTATCAATAACATAATTGATCTTAAATAAAATGGATTTTATATATTTGTATATTATTTTAATTGCAAGCAAACGTTTATAAATTGAGCTCAACTTTGTATATTAATCACATTTTTAACTAAATATTTTTAGTGCATATTTTATTAACGCTTTGTGCGATTCAAAAGTAAATTAACTCTATCTAAATAGTCTCTAATAATTTATTTGATACTTCCAAACAATAAGAAAGTAACCAAACAGTTTTATTTTGATTGATTACAATGTAAACAGATTTAAGGAATTTAAACTGATATTTGAAAATTTATAATAGAAACTTCCATTTCGAAAATTTATGAAACAAAGTAATCATGATAATCAAATGTAGGATTTACTATAAAAATCAAAACATGAGCCAAACCTTGACTTAAATGCTATTTTAAAAAAACTTTTAATGTTGAATTATTTTTCTATATAGTTAAGCTAAAAACTGAACGCTAACACTTTCAATTATTTTTTAATTAATTTATTTGAAAATAAAGTAAAATATTATTAATTAAAATAAATTCATTTAATAGACATTTTTAAAATTTTACACATAAATTATAAAAAACAAATGATAATTGAAATAATAAAATAGTAAATTTCGGCCATTTTTTTATTCACATCTTAAAATATTATGATTTTTTTTTTTACAAGAATAGCCATTGATCCCCTAAAAAATATGCAAAAAATAAAATAATATCTATTGTTTACTTTTTAAAATGTTTTTTTTTTTGCGAGTAAAAATTTAAAACTAAAAAAAAAATTAAATAAAAATTAGTAATTAATTAAAAAAATGTTTTAATAATGTATAAGAAAAAAAACGACATAAATTTTTTAATTAAATAATGATTTTTTTTGATCTTTTTAAATGTTAGTTTGCTGTTTAATAAATAGTTAAATTCCATTTCTAGTCTTTGTTCATATATTAATTTAATTAACATCTAATCAATATCAATATTAGAATCTGGTGCGTAATCAGGATCTCTTAAACGTCTACGTCCTTTCACAACAGCATATTTACTATTTTGTCCTCCATTAGCTACAACACCATTTGTTTTCGAAACAGCACCAGACATTTGTTTGGCACCGCCATTTTTTGATGGAACTGACGCAGAACGTGTTTTACGTTTTGGTAACACACGACTACGTGCAGCTCCACCCTGCTGTTGTTCACCATTTAATGGTAATTCTTCTTCATTATTTACCATTTCATTAAATTGATCATTAAAATTATCATATGTTTCAGTATTTTGTGATAAATTATAACGTTCATCATCTGATGATCCTTGATATAAATATTCATCTTGAAATTCAAATATAGATGCTGATTGCATATTTAATGAATGTGATCTGGGTATTCCACCATTAGTTTGTATATTATCAATGCCAGAATCTGTTGAATCAACACCCAAACCAGAAGTTATTTGACCTCTACTTCTAATTCCATATCTGGATGAAATTGCATTTTCTGAACGACTTGATGTAATAGAACGCCTATGATCTAATTGCAAAGGTGCTTGGCCAAATGTCTGTATGTGATGAAATTTTTGATTTTTTGATTTTAGGAACGGGGTTAAAAAAAAATTAAAAAATTAAATAAAAAAAAAAAAAATAAAAATAGGAAGGAAAAAGAATTGAAATAAAAATAAAAATTAAAATTATTTAAGGAAATTTAAATGTTTGTGTTTCTGTTTCATTTACTGAAATTGGATTTTTGGTTGATTTATTTTGCATTTTTTATTATTATTAATATTTATTATAAGTTTTGTTTTTAAATTTAATATAAATAAATTTTGGCTAACCACGCAATTTAAAATTCAGTTCTTTTTTTAAGTTTCTACTAGAATAATTTTGAATATTTTCTAAAGAACTCAAACATTTAAAGAATGTTTGTAAGTATTAGAAAAATGTGGCAAAATATTTAATTATATACATAAGTGTACAATATTTCTAATGCTATTTTTGCTTTATTTTTTATAATTCATGTCACTTAATTTTGAATATTATCGTGTCCTTTTTGTCTATACCCCAAACGTATTCCTTCGTGTCTGTCTCGCGAAGGAATTCCCTCGTACCAAAAACTAATTGAAATTATATAAAAGTAATACAATTTTTTTTTTTTAAATTGTACGATTAACAGGTTATTCTTCTGCTACTTAAGGTTGAATAGACTTTTAACAAAAGAATAAATTTCCAAAAAACTAATAAATAAAATTAAAATTCCCTTGAACAATATTTTCATTGCTAAAAAAATTTGTCAATAATATTAGCAATGGCCATGAATTTTAATGCATCGTTGAATAGAATTTTAATAATATTATTGCTTATATAACTCTTTTCATTTTGGACTATTTTAGTTTGTAAAAATTTAAAAAAAAAATACTGCATGCCATAACCTACTAATTTTAGTTATGACCACCATTCAAGCAATTTATGCAAAAACTTATTTCTAAAATGATAAGAATATAAAAGTAAAAATCGAAAAACAATTGAAGAGAATTGATTTGATTTCCATAATTTCTGTTCTATTAAATAAATTTCGTAACCCAAAAATACCTAAACTAATTTTTCAATGCTTAAATATAGCAATTCTAATTATTTATACTAAGTATTTTATTTATTTGTAATTGTTTCTGTACTCAATTCTATCATCAATTTAAAAAATTTAGAATTTTGAATAGGCCTATCATTTGTAATCATAATAATTTTTCAATTCACGGTCCAAAACTTACAGTAACACCAAAAACATGGCAATCATTTGTTTTTTTTTGTTGTAATTTTGAATAAAAATAAACAGTTTAGAACGGATGTACGGGTCAATTTAACTTTTATTTTAATGTGATTCACCTAAAAATGTGTACAAATTAACAGGTGATTGAAATGAATATATATATATGTATATATATATTTATAACTAGGTAATGTGAATTATGTTATGAAAGTTCGAATGGAAAAAAAAAAAAGTTGAAAGAAATAACAATTAATGTTTTCCGTTTCTATTTTGAAAAATTTTTTATTTAAAGAGAGTAGACATTTTAACATTAGTAGAAGTTTTTTTTTTTATTATTAATTATAAAGTGTTTATAAATTGAAGTATAAAAAGATACAAAAATACCGGTACTAAATTTCAATTACATATATATATATGATTAATAACAAGTGATATAAAATGAATAGGAGAAGAATTCATTTGTTTTGGTGGTAACGGAAGATAATTTCATAGTTGAAGAGTGGATTTATAGTATATGAAGTCATTTATTTCACATATTACCCTATATATTATTTGCATTGTATTATTCCCATGAATGAAAACTTCTTTTAAAATTATTATATGTATTTTTTAATAATTAAAATTTATTTAAATAAATGATTTATCATCAGATAATTTAAGATAAGTGTTTAAAGGCTATTTAAGAGTCCTCACTATTAACAGTTTAATTAAAAAAAATATTTTATACTTTGAATAACGTTTTTTATTATGATTATATAAAACGTTACATCTCTTATAAACTTAATTCACTCGTTCCCAATTCCTTCAGATTCCAATTATCGCGAGAGCGCCAAAGGATAAGACCTTATTTATATCTAGATATTTTTTCTGTGTAATAAAATTTTTTAAAAATATGTTATAGATGACTTTAGTAAATGATTTCATATCAAATTTTATTTAAGATATATGAATTAAGTTATGACTTATGGAATTAGTATATAGTTGAATAAAGTTAGGTTAGAGCAATATTTACACATGACTGCTCAGTTAAAACACGTTTAATTCAAAAACTTATTCAAAATTTCAAAATTAAAGCAATTTGTATAACATGTGTCTTGTCTTCTAAATTTACAATAGTAAAAGATTTTGCATTTTTAGTTACTTATATTATAACTTATAAGTGACAGATGTCAAAACAGCCTTAACTTGATTTTGCATCTATTCATATTCAAATAATTGAAAAATTTTTCCCCAGGAGATGATGCTTGAGTATAATAAAATTCTTAAATTCTTGAATATTTTTAATTTTTTTTTTTTTTTTTACGAGGGAATGGAAAGCTCGAAAGCCACCCATTGAAACTGTGCGGTGTTTCGCTGGGTAGTGTATGATTTTAACACACCAAAACCACACCCTTTTTGAACCAAACTTTAAGAGGGAACCTGTAATACAAATGTACAGTTTGGTTACAGGGATAAGGATATGGATGGATTTAGGATTATGGTGGAAGTTATTTGGAATATCTGGATTATGAGGGATGGGGAAAATTGGATGAGTATTTAGAAGAAAGATTTTAATGTTCTTCTTAAATTTGATTAAGTCGTACATATATACATTATCAACTTTAGGGAACACATTTGGTGGAAGATGGTTCCATAAACGAGATGAGCTCATGACAAACGAATTTCCATAAGCCTTGTTACGCCATCTGGCTAGCTCAACTGTGTAGGGATGAGCATCTGTTGACCTCCTTGTTTCCCGTTGGAAAATCTTGAATGGAGGCATAAGTTCTTTGATTTCTTTAGAACAGGTGTTAGTCCCTACAAGATATCTATAAAACAAGGCCAGTGACCCAACAGTGCGACGATGGCTGAGTGGAGTGAGCGTTGAGATAACACTGGGATCATTTATAAGACGAATAGCTCTATTTTGCACTTTATCAAGATATCCCAGCGCCGTAATGGGAGCACCAGCCCAAATATGTGCATTATACTCCATTTTCGGCCTAATATAAGTTTTATAGATGTTAAGGAGATCAGAGGATGAGAAGTAAGTTTTGCAGCGATACAAGAAACCCAAACATTTAGCAGCGTCCTTAGCTACTCCAAAAATATGATTTGACCAAGTCAATTTTTGGTTTAGCTCAATCCCCAAAATGTTCAAGTCTTCCGAATGGTGCAAAGCTTCTCCTTGAAAAGTAAGGTTCGGAATAGTTGTAGCTATTTTTCGCGAGACTAGACAGCATTGGGTTTTTTTGGTGTTAAACTCAACTCTGTTGATTTCACCCCATTTTTGGATTTTAATTTAATCTTTGTTTAATTCACTTATAGTGAAATTTTTAGCTGTTGAATTAATCTGGTGATTAATGTTACAGCGGCTATGAAATTCATAGGAAGCAACATAGGAATTCATTAAAATATAATTTCTAACTATCTATGCATTAAAAATTGTCATTTATTTTGTAAAATTTATATTTTACTCATTTTATTTTACATATTATGCAGGTATTGTTATTTAATTATTTATATTAAATTGTTGTAATTGCGAAATTATATAAGCAAAAAAATTAACAAAAAAAAACCTAAATCTATTATTTTTTATTAATAAATTAGAGATGTGCGATATTTTGAAAACGAAAAATGAAACTTTAGCCAAAATGAGAGTTAAATTTTGTGCTATATTTAAAAAAAAAAATAAAAACAAATTTTTTAGCATTAGCCACAGCGTATTAATTTTATTTAATTTTAAAAAAAATTTTTTATTTTTTTTTTGGTGCGTATATTTTATATTGAAATTATAAATTAAAAAATAATTTTAATTAATTTCAAAAGTAATTATAAATGAAATATTATTAGAGAATAAAAAAATGAAAAAACAACAACCATTTATTAATTTAACCAAGTACAATATATATAGAGAGCATTGCGGTTAGCCATAAAAACATTTATATTTAATTATTATTAATTCAAATTTATTAATTAATTAATTAAATTAATAAAATAAAAATGCAAAAAAAAAATTGATAAATTGGTAAATATTAGTGAAATGAATGAATTTTGTGTTTTTAAAAAAAAAAATAAAAAAAAATAATTAAAATTAAAAAAAAAATGAAATATGAAATATATATGTATTTTTTAAATTAAAATTTGTAATTTTTTATTCTGCATAAGCATCTGATATTTATAAAAAAAAAAACATTTAATATGTATTTATAAAAATATTTTAAAAATATTTTACAGTCGAGATTAAAACAAAATGCTTTAAATATATTAATTAAATTAATTAAGTAATTTCATTTCATAACTAATATTTTTTTTTTTTAATGAAACACATTCGAACAGTAAATAATTTAAATATTCGTATTATAAAATAAAAGTAATTAATTTATACACCAAAATAGATTTTCTTGATATTAATAATATTAATAATTGTAAACCATATATCTGATTGTATTAAAAGAATTTAAATCAAAAATAGAGGGTTAAAAAAATTAAGTTCAAATGTTGGATCACTAAAAATACCATAGAGATGTAAATGATATCTATAGATAGGTATTAGAAACATTATAAAGATCCATTAATTTTAGAAAAAGTTTTTTCAAATGAAAAAATGTTCATTAATATCAACAGTATCTAGGCATTATTTTGAACCATATACTGCAATTTTTAATATAAGTATATATATACAATATATATTTAGAGAAAACATTTTTACACGTGCTTACCACGTTCCTTTTTTTTTTAAATTCATATATTAATATCAAGTAAATTTAAAATTTGGTGTTTTATTTAGTATATATATGTAAATAAATAATTAACAATGATTAATATTCCGCGTTTTATGAAACATTTTTTAGAAATTTTTTTTTTTAAATTAAAAAATATTTTATACCTTAAGAGCAGTTTGCATTATAACATTTGTTGCATAATTAACTCCTTTAGAACCAAGTTGAATAACAGCTGTATAGCCCCTTTCTTTTGCTTGATTAAGGTATTCATCGATTTCCTGAAAAATAATTAATATTAAAAATTTTTTTAATTATATAATTAAATTTTTTAGTACAATAAAATTTCTGCATTTTAAGTTAAAAATATATTTGTTAATGATAGATAAAAAAAAAATTTAATTGGAAAAAATAATGATATTTTCTCATTTTATTCTGAATTTGAATTTTTAAAACAAAAATGTATGTTAAAACCTCAAAAATAGCAAATAGAATTATAAAAATTAATATATTCACGTTTATCTTTGTTTTTTTTTTGTATTTATAATTATTTATATTAATACATTTACTACGTTTTAATTTTATTTTTAATATTTCATTTGGTACGTATTAAATTCTTAAAATAATTTTTATTAAATTCATAAAAATTTTAGTAGGTTTTAACAAAATTTTTTTTTAATAAAAATACAACAATACTGGGAGTAATATATGTATGACTAACAAATTTGTCATCATTTTCTTATCGGTCACAGCGTGAAAGTAAATACGAAAATATATATATATATATATATATATATACATATATATTTATTATAATTAACCGCAAATTAAAATAGAAAGTAAAACAGACAAATTTTTTTTAAAAAAAAGTTTTTCTGTTTCTGTTCCTGAGTTCAGAAAAGTTTCTATAGAATGATTTTTAAAATATTTATAAAATATTTAATTCTGCTGTTCTTAAATACTGTACTTAAGATTTAAAAAATTGACTATAAAAAAATTTAACTGTAATAAAACTGAAACTTTCCCTACACATTTATATTATTAAAAAAAAAATATTTAATTACTTACTTGTTCTCTTCTAGTTAACATCGGATGTACAAATTTCCGATATAATACAGAGCTACCTTTTGTTGCAGGATTTAATAACCATAATACAACTATTACTTTAACTTCATAATAAAGCGGAAGCCAAGATAAAAATATATCTGTAAATGTTTCTATACATGTAAAAAATGCGAAAACTATCCAGTACATCATCCATTTAACCTGTAAAATAAAAACACAATATTTAAAAACATATAATTAATATTTAATAAAAACTTTTGATTGTTTTTTTATACACTTGTTTGAATTTAAGTAAAAAATATTATAGGAAAAATACAATTAAAAATGTAATTAAATAAATAAAATATGTAAGTTATGGAAAGTTCTAGTTAATATTTTTAAGTTTTAAGTTAATGGAAATTTTATTGATTTTTAAAAAAATTTATGAGTATAGAAAACTGGTTATTTAAAAATAATTCAAATTATATGAAAAAACTTATTAAAAATATCTCTTATGAATATCATTTTTAGATTAAAATAAGATATAAAATTTTTACTTCTAAATCTAACAAATTAAACTTTCCGGAACTTATATGCTATATTTATACGTAAATAAGAATACGTATTTTTGGGATAACAACTCATCCATTGGTGAAAGTTAATCCGGTCCTAAAGGACTTAATCTCAATGGTAAAGAAATACATTATAATTCAAATATAGAATTACATATTACAATATATAACAAATAGAATTGTAAGTATTTATCGAAAATCAATGACAATTCTTCATATTAAAAGGTTTAATACTATCTCATCATCCCATTTAAATTGTAATTGGATATTCATAGCGATTATAATTAACCAAAAGATATTTTAATTAAAAAATTAAATATAATTTTTTTAAAAGCATTTTAAGGTCAAGGTCTTTAAATGTTTTTAACTTTTTTCTTTGTTCTTTTATTTTGGATATAAAAATGTCTTTTTTTAACTAAAACTCGTTCTAAAGATATTTTAAAAAAAAATTAAATAGGTATAAAAATTTTAGAAATAAATTAATATTTCAAGTAGTAAATCCCATAAAAGAATTATATTACTTTAAAAGATACAATAATTTCTCAAAATCTTTCTGTTAGTTATTATTGTAAAACATTTAGTAAATATTTAGAAACAATCAAATTTAAAAATACAATTCTACATATTTTCCACAAATGGCAAAAAAATACTAAAACTAGCTTTATTTGAAGTCCAATTCTAAAATAAATAAAGTAAGTAAATTCCATTTCAATTTTAATAAAATATAATAATTAGAAAATTTAATATGAAACAAAAGAGACAGTTACTCACAGAAATTTTATATTTCAATTAGATAATAATTTTTATAACTTTTTGTTAAATTTTCTTGTTTATCAAGTCAGTTTTGTTTTTTAATATCGATAGAACTACCTATTATAGTCATAAATCATAATATTTTAATATTGTGAATTAAAAATTTAAATATTTTATTCAATTTGAATTTCAATTGTAAATAGTTTATGAGCCAAAAAGTTCTGATTTTAAAAATTTATTTCATTTATCAAATTTATTTCCAACCAACAATCACTACTTTATGACTTTAGTTAGAGGCTTGTTTTTTAAATTAATTTGAGAGAGCATAGTTCAAACAGAGTTCTATCAGATTGACCATATATAATATATAAAAAACCTCAAAATTGAAATTTTTGTTTCGAAATTCTGTCAAACATTTTGTTGTCAATTTATTAACGCTTCAGGCCCAATATTGGGCTTTTTTTTTTTTTTGAAATCTGAGCAGGGCATGAACTTTCAAAATAAAAATCTAAGCGCTCAGAGCTCGTGATTCGTGTTTTTTTTTTTAATCAGAGCGTGCTTTACGTACTCAGTGGAAATATATCGAGCACGGCTGAGAAAAATAAGATATTGTTTATTTTAAGTTATCCATTTTTAATTTAATTTAATTATTTGGCAATTTAAAACGTAACTAAAATAAAAATGATAGTTTTTTCAAATCGTGTTTTTTTTTTTAATCAGAGCGTGCTTTACGTACTCAGTGGAAATATATCGAGCACGGCTGAGAAAAATAAGATATTGTTTATTTTAAGTTATCCATTTTTAATTTAATTTAATTATTTGGCAATTTAAAACGTAACTAAAATAAAAATGATAGTTTTTTCAAATCGTGTTTTTTTATTAGATCTGAACGCTCTGAAGTCTGAACGTATTCTGTTCATACTGTGCTCAGAGCGTGCTCCGATCAATGCACTGTTCTAAAAAAACAACGCCTATTATAAAGTTTGACAGGCGACAATTTGACAATTTTTTATCCCAAAACTTTAATTAGGTTCTTCAACTTTTTGCCTGACGGTTTGTCAACTTTTATAAAATAGGGCACAGTTGTACATATAATAATAATAATAATAATAATAAAAACAATAACAATATTTTTAATGTTATTCAAATAATTTTATTACGCACTGTATATTTAGGTATAATAAATTTTTCTAATAAGACATAAATAATGTTTATTATATTATACAGAATAAACAAAAGACACGTTACTTATACGTACATTATTAACGGTATTTTATTCTAGTTTTTTTTTTTTCTATTGACGTTTTCAATTATCTATGAAATTTGAATTTTTTGCTTGTAAGCAAAGAAAATACTCAGCGTTTTTTAAGTTTAAAAAAAAAACAATAACAAATAAAAAAAAAAAACAAGCGAATAAAATTGAATTCTCAAGACCGTCAAAATAAAAATCTATTTTAACAATTTCATTTTTCTTTTCCCTATTCTTTTTTTTTTAATTTGATTTTCAGATTTATAAATGGTTAATTATTAAATCACTTTGGTATTTTGTGTTTCCCGGCATATTAAAAATAAATACGAAGAACAACATTAAAAATGTTTTATAAAATAAAAAAAACATATTTTCTTTTATATTTTATTCAAAATTAAGTGGATAATTGATAAATTGTTTTAAAACATAAATCTTTAAAATCATTTTTCATAAGGGCAGTACCAATACCCAATTCCTATTGGCTATGCAACGAAACTTTAACGATTTTAATTTGAATATCGTATGTATGAAATGAAGGATTGAAAATATTTTTAGAACTACGTACAGTCTAATGAAAAATAACCAAGATTTTTATCATTTAAAAACAATAATTTAACTATTAAAGTATAGGGTATACACTATCATTGACAAATTAAATCATAAACTATCAACATAAAATCATTTCAACTGAAGAATACTAAAAAACTTCAGTAATAACTAACAGTCACACAAATGACTCCTGCACTTATAAATGTATATCCTACTTTTTTATAAGG
Organism: Dolichopus griseipennis; assembly: GCA_963082915.1. NCBI lineage: Eukaryota > Metazoa > Arthropoda > Insecta > Diptera > Dolichopodidae > Dolichopus > Dolichopus griseipennis. The sequence continues at coordinate 2,845,747 of OY720445.1, forward strand.
TATAGTTGGTTGAAGTTGAACCAATTACGAACATTTAAAAATATTTTACTGAAGGTTGGAAAGAATGAAAAACCCGATACCCAGTATTAGAACTTTGAAAGAGTTGAAGAAATCGAGTGTCACTCACTGTTCTTGTTTTAAAAAGTGTCAAAATATTGGAAAAATATTTGACATAAATTAAACTTAAGTGTTTAATAAATAAAAATAACTGTAAAACTATAATAAAAGTAAAGTTAAAAGAGAGATTCAAGCATTCTATAATAATCTTTTTATTTGAAGATCAATTTACATCTACAGTTATTTTTTATACAAAATAATAAAAATTAATTTAATTTTAATTAAAGATTTAAATAAATTTAAAAAAATGTATTTAAAAAATATCTATTAACAATGGCGATAAATATGTTTAAAATAAATTAAAAACAAAAACAAATATATAAAAACAGAAAAAACTTGAGCGGACGACAATAAATTTCCCGGAATCTTTTTAATAATATTCAATTGCCAAGATAGCCAAAGTGTTATTTTGTCGGCGTCTATTTTTTTTTATTGAAATAAAAAAGAAATTCACCGCTAGTAATTTTTATCTTGTAAATACTTTCATATCTGATCCGATTTTTCCATATTTCATTGTAATTTTAATCGGAAAAAGAAATTAATATTTTTTGCTTTCTTTTATATTCTAGATTTGGATTTGTTTTAAATGGATTTATAAAGTATTCCATATTCTATCTGGAAGAAAATTATTTATTTATTTTGTAAAATTAGTTTTAAAAACCATTAAAAGTCTACTAAAACTAAACTTAGCATAATTAATAATTAAAAAGTACTCTTGTTTTTAAAATGAATGAAATTAGAGCGGTATCTCCGGACATGTTGTTCTTAGTATTAATATAGTAAATATATTTAAACTTTAAAACTTCTAACAAGTTAATTCTTCTCTATTGATCTACTTTATTTATTTCCATTTTTCAATCGACTAAACATAATGTTTACAAATCTAATTCCGAACATTCTTTTTTAAAAAGTACATTAATATGTATATATATTTATTGTACATCACATATATATGTATATTCCGAAGTCAAAAAAACTAAATTTGTTTACAAGAAAACTAATCACCTCAAACGTTTCGCAATTTTTTAAAATTAATAAACAAAATTAGTTGAGACAATCTGATTTTTATCAATCAACTTTTATTTTACTTTTTGGCATCAGGTCAAAACTATTGTTTTATTAAAAGTCATTGATTAATCAAATTAAAGTTTAAGCGGCAATTTTTCCACAAAAATTATATATAATAGTCATTAAATGAAAATTATTATTATTTTATTATTATATAAGTAAGTAATTCACTTGTTCATTTCAATCTTTCAATCTTTAAGAAAAACACATACAATTGATGATTCGTGACCTGAAAATTTTTCAATTTACTTAAATTGTTGTGGAGTTATTCCAAATCGAATTGTGTATAAAATTGTTCTTTTGTTCTAAAAAAAAAGAGCTGTTCTAAGTCATTATTGTCTAAAGGAGCTGCGATAAGTGATAAGAGCGTCAATAAGAGCATAGCGTAGAAAATTCATATTGTTTATCAATGATCAAAGCGATGCTCCAATATAAACACCTCTATTTAAATCATGAATATAGTTTTTTACACTATGCTCTTATCGACGCTCTTGTCATTTATTGCAGCTCCAACATAAACGCACAGGAGCTTTAATAATCATATTCAACTGTTTTCAGTTTAAATATATTTTTTAAAATTAGAGCTTATTTGCTATTTTTTAAAATACTTTTAAGGCTCTATATATATAGCCTTTATTTTGAAAATGTGATTCCAACTTTCTTTCAATAGTATTACAATACATATTGCAAAGCATTTTAAAAAATTGAAAAACATTGAGAAATAAAATTCTATAAATTAAAGACTATAACAAAGACTTTTGACTACTGAAAACTTGAAATAAATTAATGATGATTTTAATATATATCTTTATAATGTGTATTTTTTATTATTTTCTTGAGTTCTTATGTACTAAATATGTACAATATGAAAGATATTACATATTTTACTATATAGTTAAGAAACACACAAAAATTCTCTGTTTATTTACGTTTTATAATATTTCACATGGATTGTGTTGTGTAATCAAAAGGAAATTTTTAAATTGAAGAATTTATATTTATATAAATTTTTTTTTACTGTGGTTCGTTTATGATTGTTTTTATAATAAATTCCACATTTCACATATGTGTCTATGGTTATATAAAGCACATATAAATTTATTTTAAAGGCTGTCCGAGTAGACCATAGTGAGATTTTGATTTTAGTGGTCAATTTTGGTGAAGTGGTTTAGAATAGAGTTGGGTTTGTAATACAAAATATTTAGGATCATTTTTAAGAAGTTTAGTACATTTAAATGCTCTCTATTTTGAACTTTAGTATAACTTCTTTTTTTAATTAAAATTTTGTTTGGTTTTAAATTATTATAATCTAACTTCTTATAAATCAGTAGGGGATCTTATTATAAAATCTATTAATTGTAGAATTTAAACCATTTTATTCAACTTTTAATAACGAAATCAATTTTAACCTTAATTTACGTAATAATTTACAAAAAATTCTACATTTGCATTGATTGAATTAAAATGCTATAAAATATTGAATAAAATTTAATTTTTATATATGAGGTAACACCCATTATAATTGACATCTTTTATATTAGTATATTAAATTTGTAGAAAAATCCAAAAATTTTGATGTTTTAATAAATTTTTATGTCGTTTTTAATAATTCACTAATTTTCAATAATTTTAATTTTATTTTTCTAAAAAAATTAGAACATTTTGTCCAAAATAAATTAAAAAGGTATAAACACAATTCCAACCACCGACTACCGACCACCAGCTAAATTCGCTCCGTTTAAAATAAAAGAGCTCGTTCTTTCTTTACAAAAACTTACAAATAACGTTTAAAAATTCTGTCAAATTCAAAAATCTGTTTTTTACGTTTAAAAATGTTGTCAAACTCGACTACACGACGATCGTCACAGTTATGTGCAAATACATAAAATAAAAGCCCATATGTTTTAAAATTTTCGCTGCAAATATTTCGTCGGCGGTCGGAATTGTGTTTTTACCTTAAAATATAGTATATTTTGTCTGATTAAAAATGAATAACAAAATAAAATTACGTAAACCGAGGGGTAGGTGTATAATATGAATTGCAATATTTATTTTTAATAAAATTCTTATTATACGGGTGTTTATAAAACTATCAATTAATAATTTGCAATACCGTATAAAGACGGTTTATATATTTAGTGGTCAAGTATATATATATATGTAATGTATATATACAAAAGCTTGCAAAATTTATTTTAATATGAAACTTCTTTTTTCTTACAAATTGTTTATTCTTTATTTGGCGTAATTTCAAAATAAATTTACATTATAATATTATTATTATTTTTTTTGCTAATAAAAACGTTTTGAATATTTTTTTTACAATTTTGTTGTAATATAAAAAAAAAAAGAATTGTATTTTCTATAATTGTAAATATGAAAATTTAGTTCGACGTACTTGAAACTAAATTTAAAAAAAATTTAAATAAGTCTTTTATATAAAAAGATATTTGATTGACACGCATATATTAAATGTAACTTTTAATAATATTTGGGTCAATAACCCCTTCTTCAATTTTTTTATTAATTTGTTGTAATTAATTTGTAAAATAAAAGTTATATTATTATACCCGTGCATACAAATAAGGCTACGGGTATATTAAAATTACTCATCCGTTTGTAACGCATAGATCTAGACGAGCTAGATATAGTGTCAAAGGTACTTATCGTAAAGTAAATTGATCTAGCTTTGTGTGTCCGTACGTCTGTCAGCACAATAGCTCAAAAACTAAAGAAAGTAGAGTTACGAAACTTACACAAAGTAATATTTAAACAATTTATAGGTTCCCTACTGTTTTTGGTTAAAACCGGACAAAAGCTTCAGGTAGCTACCATACAAATTTTTTGAACTGATATGAATATCTTCAAAACTAATAACTAAATAGAAACTAAATAGAAAAACAAACAAAATGTAGTTAAATTATTAATCGCTTAATGGTGTAGTGATTAGGACGTCGGACTCTTATTCAAAACATGTCGGTTTAAATCAAAATCGGATCATATCTTTTTTTTTAATAAATTTATCTTTTTTTTATTTATTCCTTTTGTATTGAAATATAAAAAAAAAACCAAATATTTAGATTTTTCTGTCAAACAGTTCAATTGCAAACCAAAGTTGGTAAATTATCATTATTTAATTTGTTATTTTTTATATGAGAAATTCTCATTTATTTTATACATCTTATAGTCGTAAAGTACGAGTATCTAAAAGTTGACAAGGACAACTATTATCTTCCTCGTTTTTATTTTAATTATAAAATCATTTTCCATTACTCATGTAATTACACTCCGGCTACGACTGCGACTACGACATTGCATTTTACTTTTACCAATTTTTTTTATCTGATAATGATTACAAAAGAATGAAAATACCAACATGCAATGCAAGTCTTTAAATGATATGGAATCATTACATAAAGTTGTGTATATTTAGAACTACAACTAAGAAAGGTAATGAATTAGTTTAATACAAAGTCTCCATTTTAAAATTATACTTTCATTTAATTTTTAAATAATTTTAAATTTAATGAAATCAAAAAGGAAGGTTTCGTGACATATTGGAACTTTTCAGGAAAAGATGAGTGTTTTTTAACACACTAAAGATTTTTATTAATTAAAACTCCAATTCAACGTATTTTAGCATAATTTAAGATACCTATTAAGGGAGTTCACTATAGAACTAATGTTTAATAACAACTAATAAGATTTGGAAACATTGAAAAAATTTGATGATCATATTTTTGTTTAGTTACGCTTCTTTAAAGACAAAATCAAATAAATTTTTCAAAAGTTTATGATGATGAAAACCATAAAAAAAAAGTTAGTATGCATAAAATATTAAAATTTTATAATATTAATATTAGAGTGATTGTATATTTGTTTTGATAAGTATAGTAGTAACTTATTTAATAGTTTATGGTTTTAAACTTGAAAATAATGATGATTTATTAAAAAAAAAATAAAAATTCGACATTTATCTATACTTAAATAATAATAGTGTTCATTAAAATGCAAAATTCAATAGTAGATTAAGTTAAGCGCATTGATTCTCTTTTTTTAATCATTTTCATAATGGGCGCAAGCTATAAGTCTTATTTCCATAAGTGGCACCTTAATTTAAAGGTTGAGATTGAAGGGTCAGAACTTTCGCAAAGATCACACAGTTGCGTACAGTCCAATCTAGTTTCCAAATGCTCCATTTCTCAAAATCTTAAGTAGGAACACAATATTCAATCTTGTACAGATATGTAGTATGACTTTTAATAAACGTATGACGAGGCATGGGTGACAAATAAGATATTTTGAAATTCTTTATTCAATTTATGCAATAATCAAAAAACAGTGAAAATCAAGATCTAAACGTATTGGACAAAATTTTTAAAACGCGGAAACTTTAAGGAAAATTTAATTTTGAAAATAGAGATGACACATTAGTTGAGCATTTGTAATCAAATTTTTTTTCCATATTTATTTCGAAAAGCTCAAAATTTCTACCGTTGGTCATCCATGAAAAATTATTCGATGTATATTATATAATCATATTGTATGTATAAATAGTCTTTGAAAAATAAATAAAATCTTTTTATATAAACAAGTTAAAATAAAAACATTTAAAATTTAATTATAAAACATAATTTACAACAACTATATTGACATTGTCATATTTTTGAAATGGAAATAAACGCTCTAAATAATTTATTAAATCATTTTTTTTTACGATAAATAAACAAACATTTTAATTAATTGATAAAATATATTTAAAAAAAAAATTTACACATCTTTTACGATTATTGATTAGTTTTTACGTTTGTAATAGAATCTCTCAATTTTTTTTTAATAGAAATATGCAAAAGTATTTTAATGAAAAATGAGATTTAATATCGAATTAGACCTTGAGAATATATTTCAATTAATTGGATTGAAGTGTGATATTAAACATGAAGAGTTAAAGTTCTACGAAACAAGTGCCTCTGAGTGATATTTTATGTTTGTAGAGAAACAAAAAGTCAAAAAACAAAACTCAAGTAATAGATATTAATTTCTGAAATATAAACTTTCGTTAAAACTAATGTACGAGTTCATGAGTAATAAAGTCATGAGATGTAGTTAATTGCCCAGTAAATGTGTAATATAACCCAGTTTTTCAAACATTTAAGGCAATTTTTTTAATACTTGAAATTTTTTAAATAAAAGCTCCTAAGTATATTACTTGAGTAGGATTATCAGACTGAATTGAAGATTGAAATAACAAGTGCCCTTTCTACGATCTAGCGTACTTTTCATTTTATATGAAGTGAAACTTTGAAGACATGGTTACGATGCGAGGATTAGTAGGATCTCTATTTGAATTAAAGTTTAATTCTATTTTTTATTACTTGTGTAAATCCACTGTCTTGATTGCTATAAACTATTTTTCGAAATTTAAATTCATATTGAAACTATACATTTCAGACGCAGTACATATTTATTCAACAGAATCTAGCAAATTATTATCTTACAGTTTTTACATATTTATTATATATAAGTATATATATATATATGTTCGATAATAAAAACTTCACACACAATATTGTTGTGTAATCATCAAAAAAAAAATCAGTTTAAAAAGGAAGTATTTTGTTTCGAATATTATTAAATTGAATTGTTGCAATAAAATATGTTGCACAATTTTCATTCATTTTTTTTTAATTTAATCAATCAGTATATATTTTCAATTTCAATTGTTTTTTATTTTAAATTTATACTTTTAAATGAATTAAGATATTGTTCTTTTGTTATTTTTTTTGAATTAAAATTGCAAATTTAAAATGTTTTATGAAGTATAACGTCTACTAAACAGCAGACTAATATTTATTATAATACGTAATAATAATAATAGAGTCAAAACAAGGACATTGTGTTATTTTGGAAATTTTTTTTAAAACTATAAAAGTATATAAAATTGAATTTGAATGTTTTTTAAAACTTGAATAATTTTGAAATATTTTTGACTAAATGTCATAATAAAATCCTATTTAGGTAAAGTAGGAACATATTTAAATATAAATAAATACATATTACATATTTTGAGGACATTTAGTGAGTATCTAGTATATAATAATATATCAATTTTACTTAATTAAATTTTATTCCAAGAAAATAAAGTTATATATATATATATATATATAAAATCCTGTATGTTAAATCTGACTAAATTTTATTGTTGACGCCTAAAGTAAACTTTTGATTGTCCTATTGAACACTTGCTTAAATACTTAAATTTAAATACTTTAATTCAATCATTTAAATTTTGGACATGTTTATTTAAAGAAAATCTTTAAATTTATTAAATTAGAACTGTATTTAAAGTATATGTAATATATTTTATTCTCTTTATAAACAATTTTTGAATAAGTACAGGGTGGTGCAAAACGACCGATATGGTTTGAATGTTTAATAACTTATTTTTTATTTTTATTTCAGAATTTTTTTAAGAAAACTTGGGGAATTGGAAATGAAACAGTACATAACAGCACAACGATCAACAATTATTGTTGAATTTTATTTTGAAAATCAACGGTCAATTGTTTTGACTTAGCGTGCTTATCGTCGTTTTTTTAATGTCCGTACTGGACCAAGCCAGCGACCATACCAGTGCTAAAACAAAACATTCACAATGAAATTCAAGCCATAACACCGGAAATTTTACAAAAAGTTATGGAAAATGTACTGGAAAGAGCACGAAAGTGTGAAGTCGAAAATTTTCACCACTTGCGGAATATAATTTTTCATACTTAAGCTAAAAATATTCCCCATTAATATACTGTATAACAAAAAAACAATAATAGAAATTAACCATTAAATAAAAAAGTTATTAAACACATTCAAACCATATTGTTCGTTTTGCGCCACCCTGTATAACTTTTAGATTTTTTTTTGATTATTTTGAATAAAACTGAATTGAATTGTACAAATACAACTCATAACTTATTGCAAAAGCTTTAATGAATAAGTATTACTTGTAGAATATTTATATAAATTCTTTTATATATAAACAAGTCTTAATTCTATATTTGTATAATAAAAAATGATGAACCAATTAATATATACAATTTTCTTATATAATAAAAGTTATATTAAATTAAAAAAATGTCTGAAACTTACATTGTATTATAAATTTTAAAAGTACGAGTGATTTTTTTAATTAACAATCACTTGAATTATTTCCTTTCAATGATATTTTTATCAAATATTATTAAAAAAATCAACCCAAGAATTACCTTTAATTTTATTATAGCAAATTAATCAACAAGTTTATTTTTAAAATAAAAATTTGTTTCGAATGCTTTATGCTCATGAATTGGAACAGAATCAACAAAATTATTTCTAATATACATGATACAAAGTTTTTAAACATTTATTTAAAGAAACCCAAAAGAAAAAAAAATTGGGAATAACCTTGAGTATTTATAATAGAGCTATATATCAAATTTGAGAGTAATTTTATGTAAATGAACCTCAAATATTACAGAATACAAGTTTTTTTTAAATAATTGTAAGCAATTACTATAATTCTTCCCTTCAATAGCTCTTATTTGTTTTCTTTTAATATAAACAAATCAATTTTCTTTACAATAACAACCAATTATAAATATACACTAAAAGTCGATTTCCTTTTCAAGTTGAATCCAATTCAAAAGAAAACATGTTACAGAAAACTATACAATTAATAAAAAATAAAAGAATTGAAAATGAAGTCGGAAAAACTATTTCTATTTTTCTTTTCAAACATATTTACAAAAGAAAATGAAAAAAAAAAAAAAATAAAATAAAAAAAAAAAATTTATTACTTACATATTCCTTAACGTTTTTCGTTCTCACAGCCTTATATGATGCATATGCTGGATATAATGTACCAAATACCAATCTGAAAGTAGGAAATAATATATTTTGAACACAGGCTCTTGGTGATATAAATGTTGCAATTAAAAAGCATATTCCCATCGCAGTAAATGACATACGAGGCCATGGTAAATTTGATAACATTTCTAATAAACGTCCAACACGTGTTAAACTAATTGCAACATCATCTTTAACATTATTACTACCACGACCACCTCCACCACCATTAGTATATGACAGACCATGTAATTTTTTTTGACGTAATTCAACATCACTATTATAAAAATCTGAATCAGTTAAAGAACCTAATGAATCATTTAAATTACGTCTTAAACGTAATCTATTTGATAATTCACGTTCAAAACTGTCACCACCCGAAGAAGCAATTATTTGTAATGGATCAATATATCCACTACCACCACCTCCACGTTGTTGTTGTTCTAAAAGGTACATTAATTCACGTTGTAAATTTGGTGATGTTTGTATTAATTGTAAAAAATTAATATCTGTTTTAACACCACCACCACCACCACCACCACTCATATAATCTGAATCAAAACTAAATCTTCTGGCTAATGATGGTGATATTGGTGGTGATATTTCTGAACTACTTTGATTCATATTCATATTTTCATCTGTCATCAAAATAATTGAAATATTGTAAAAAATAACAACAACACATATATATATATATATATAAAACAAATTGAAAATTTTTTTTTCAGCAAATTATGTATCTATAAGATATTTCATTATTTTAAAATTTTCACTTTTGTTTGCCGTTAAATTTTTTTTTTGATTTTTGTTTGGTTTTTTGTTTTTTTTTTTTTAATTACATTTGCAAAAAAAAATATTTTTTTATATTTTAAGATTACGCAACCATAAGACTATTTTTTTTCTATTCTTATTATTATTTCTTTTTTAAGTTATTTTAATTTCTTAATTTTTTTTTTTAAATAATTTTTTACAACAATTTTCACTAAAAAAAAAAAAAACTGGTTGAAAATTTCAGCTACGTTGAATTTTTAAAAATTGAAAGTAAAAATAAAAAAAAAAATTAAAAAAAATGACAGGAAAATATAAATAACGCCAGCAAATTTTTTTTTTTTTTTTTTTAATTTTCTATATTTTGCTTTTTGAAACAAGGAATCAAAAGCAAAATTATATGTTCTTTAATCGAAATAGAAACTGAAGGAGCCCGCAGATGACTGACTTAAAATTAAATTTTTCTAATAAATTTTCCGTCATTTCGAAATCGGAAAAACTTTCGAAGAGTATAAAACTGTATAGGAAAATTCAAGAAAATTTTCTCTTAAAATATGAAAAAAAAAATACAAACGGTATAAGAGAGAGTCATTATTACGGTGCGATCGTTTAAAAAAAAAGGCGCAAAGGCACGCGTTTATGACGAGTTGAAAAAAGCGGCATTAATATTTCTAATAAACTAAAAATAGGATACCTCATTGTGGAATGTTTGGGTTTATATTATTGTATAGCTGAATCAATAAAATTGTATGGCTAATGCATGATGATATACGTATACTCTATTCTAATAAATGAAAATTTTTGAAATTTGTAAAATTTAATTAAAAAAGAAAAACAGAATATATGTTCATGTTTTGTATGAAATTAGATTAAATAAATTTTTATGATTTACTAAAAGATTTTTGTATATAGATTTTCTTTGGTCTTGCAATGAATCTTGTAAATAAATCAAAAATGATTTCGAAATCGAAATTGGTAAAAAAAGGGTCGTTTTATTAATAAATTACAATAGTTAAGAATATCAAAATTAATAAAACTTTTATTAAATGAATGACCGATTAAATTTTGAAATTGTGCAAAATTTTTAATAAATTCAAGTTATTTTGAAATTGTGATCTTATTTTAAGAAATATAAGATGAAATAAAGTTTTTGAACTAATTATATTTGCCTAAAGATTAGAAAATTAATTATTAATTATTTTTAATCTTTAATTTTTATTTTATTCCATTAGTTTAACTTAATTAGAGTATTGTACGCATTTCTTTTCTCGATTCATTCTTGAATTTAATGCCAAACAATAACTGTGGAATTAATATCAATGAGAAAATCAATATTTAGCTTAACAAATGTCTAAGATCATGAACTATATAAGATCTAAGATAATACTACCTAAATTAACTAAGATCATAAACTATATAACTAATCTTAGATTAGATACTTTAAGTAAAACTTAGGTTTACCACTAATGACCGATAAAAATTAACAAATAAATATAAAATGTGATTCTAATTAAACAATAATTTAAAATAATTTAATCTGGAAAATCTATTTCGAAAAATTTTCATGTAACCCAATATAAGAAATTAAGAAAATTAATTAAAAAAAAAAACTAATAAATCATAAAATAACATAAACATTTACGAATAAAACATGTCTACATACAATATAAAATTTATTGTGTAAGGAAATTTAGAAATATTTCAAGTATTCAAATAAAAAACAACAGAACTAAAAATATTGTAAAATTTAAAAATAGAGGAAAAACTCACACATTTTCTAATTTTTATCTAAATATTATCAAAAAATACTTTTTATTCTCTGGAAAATTTTCCTTTATATCATAATACGTTCTCTGTCTCTTATGCTCATACCCCAAATTATATTTTTCGAAATATATACTTTAACGATTTTTCTTTAAATTTTTGAGTTTCGAAAATTTTTTGTCAAATTTTTTATTTAAATTTGAATGTACAAAACCCTATAACCCTATATGCCCAATCCTTCTCTTCCTCCCTTGCATAATGTTTATACTTAAGATGAATTTTCCGAAAAGTAATATATGTGTAACAGATGCAATTTATTTTTTTATTAGAATTTTAGCTATTATATATATATATATATATATATATATATATATTTGAACAGAACTGGTATAAATATCTAATAGAACTGAAAATAAAAACAATCTTAAAGTATCAGCAGCAATAAATTCCATCATATGATCATTTTTAAAGATTAATGATATTTAAAAGATGAAAATACATGCCCTAATTTTTATCATCCAAGAAGGTATATATATATATATATATATGTCATACATATTTGTAATTGAATTAGCTGGTTGTTTTATTATTAGATAGAACTAATAATCTTCTGGGATGATTGGGATGATATGGGTCGTCAACAAAATATACAAATTTTTCTTATTCATAATTAATTGATCTGAAAGATGAAGCTGTGGAATAGAAACGCTGTGTATATTAAAGGAGTTCACTCACTTTTCAAGATTTTTTTTATTTTATTACGGAAGTTGTTTGTGTTTTTTTTTGGCTGATACCACATCATTATTGGCACCCTAGAAGATCATTAAATAATTATGTTGAAATATTTTTAGATGATTAAAAAATTTGTTTAAGTTTTTTTTTTTATTTTTTTGGGAAATTTAAAAAATATTTATGAGTATTTTGTATAAAATTGCACATAAATTACCTATAATGATTGTGTATTATAAAGTTTCTTAAAAAAAAAAAAAAAAAGACCTAGGAAAATATTTATTAATAATATGACACATTTTCATGTCTTTGTTTTTTATTCATGTGGTTATTTTTAAAATGAAATTAATCAGAATAAATATTATTTTAAAAAAAAATACATTGTTTTTAAAGTGGGTAAAAAAATATTTCATATATTTTTTAAAGAAAATTGTCATAAAAATATAATTTTAAAATAAGTGTATATTTTTTTTTAATGGAATCGTGTAATACTTATGTTATAAAATTGATTAGAATAGTATAATAAATTTTGAACTACATGTAGGGTAGATAGAGATAATCTTAAACCTAAATTGGATAGCTCTAAACAACACTAAGTATTTTACAACAATTTTTCGAACGTAAATTCTTTAGATTAATAGCTTTAAAAATATTAAAGAATATTATAAAATTAAAAATATTATATATATTTTCCTTTAAAATAAAAAAATAAAGACAACACCATGCCAAATGTGTCTCGTCCTATTATATTATTATACTTCCGATCGCTCATTAAATTTATAGCCTAGCTACAATGACGCTCTCGTTTCGCTCTCATTACATAGACAACAAAGGATTGTCAACAATAATGACATGTACATGACAGCGTTTTTTGACATTGTGATATCGCATTGTTTACAAATTTCATGAATTAAAAAATATTCAATAGTTTAAAGTTTATTGAAAAGCAGCTATTTTGAATAATGGTTTGATATTATTTAACCCAAGACAGAAAAGAAATTCATAGTTTTATTAATTTTTTTTTTCTGATATATTATTTTATTTATCAATAAAAAATATTTTTAAAAGTTCAATTATTTTGACATTTGAAAACGTAGAGAAAGCAAAAAAGTTAAACAACTTATTTAATGATTGCGTAATGGATGAGACATGGATGCGTCTGTTGTAAACACTTTCATATAATTCAATACATTGAACTTAGTTTGACAGATAGCTACGTGTAGAGAGCGAGACGAAAGCGTTCATTGTAGATAGGCTATTAATATTATACTTTCAGGTACACAATGGCTTAATTATAAACAGTATTAAAGTTAAATATTTCGTTGTATCGCATTAGTAAAATGTATATTAATAAATAAAATATAAAAAATATGAAAATAAAAAGAGTTCTTCAATAAAATTTTTATTTGATATCATTTGTATTTAAAATTAATAATATTTACAATAAATATAAGAAAGGGATTTTAATATTAAGATAAGTAAAAGCATGAACTAATTTCTTCACTGAATCAAAATAATAAAATTATAAATAAATTGTGCGTATTTAATTTGTAAACTTATTAGAAAGATCTAAAAATTTATTTTTAGATATCATTACAAATAAACAGATGTCAGACACAAGAGTTTTGAAAAAAATTCTATAAAATATTGATAAGGAACCAAAATAAAAATGTGTTTACATGTTTTATCAATTTTATTAGCAAACGCTTGAAAAATTTCGCAATATAAATCGAATTGAATTTTTTTATTTATAAATATTTCAAATAATTCGTTTCCTTCTTGTTTTGAGTGAAAATTGATTTTAAAAACAGATTCATTCAAAAGTATTTGAACTTTATACAAATTTTATATTTTATACATTCGCTTTAATTTTGCATCTCTTATAAATTTTTCCCAACTCTATACTAACCCGATCAAATTCTATAAAAAGGTTAAATGTTCTTTCATTTATTACAAATAAAATCGTAATGCGTATAATAACAGAATATTGTATCAGAAGTACTTAACTTTTTGCAATAAATATTGAAATGCATCAGATTTAGCACATTTTATTCAATATTTTTTGAAATAATTACATTGTCCAACCGTCTGTCGTTTGTGAAAATAAAATAACTAAATCCAAACATAAGATTGATTTGACTAAACGGTTACATAAGAGCAACAGTTGTAAAGAACAAATTTTTAATTAGTAGTTCCCAACGTTGTCCTTTAAAGTGGAAAATAACACAGAGCCAAATTCGTCTCAAAAACCTGGCTTAAGAGAATAAATCTCATTTTTGTAATTTCTATAATTTATAACATAAGGACAGATAATTAGGGGCTCAACCCTGAGTATAAAAGATTTACAATCTATATTATATGGAATGATTTATATTCTCTTTTAAAAATGTGCGCCTTTAGAACTTTCGATATTACCTACTTCATTTGTTTTGTATTATTTGCAATTTGATTCAATTGAATACAAAAAAAAATAGTTGCGTGATTTATGTACAACAATTTTCTTTTATTTATACAAACTCTCAATTTATTGGTTTAATTTTAAAATTAAATATGATAAATTACTTTAATAAAAGCTGGCTTGTAAAATACAAGTAAAAAAAAAAAACACTTTCAGATTTATGATGTTATTTTATTGTAACTAAACCGATTAAAACAATTTTATGGACTTGGTTTAGTTGGAACTAAGATTATTTTTTAAATTACTTATCAATATAATATTTTAAGAAATTTCGTTTAATTAATTTTCTTTGATAACGTATACAGAATCTATAACTTCATCCGACCGATAGCTCAGTGGCAAAGCGGCGGCTTTTCAATGAAAAAAGGCTCGGGTCCAAATCCTGGCCGGATCATATCTAATAAAAAAAATATAGTTTATATTAAAATAATTTAATAAGAAGTCGAAATGTCAAAATAGGCAAAGGATTAATATTATCAGGCAATATTTACTATTGTCTGGTCCTACAAATAAATAAATAAATAAGAATCTATGGACGAATGCTGAGTTAATTTAAGACCTATTCTGTATCTGTTTGATAATTAAAAAAAAGGAAGGAAATGTACAATTTTTTGCAATAAAATAAATTAATTGAAATACTTAGAATTGAAAAATATGTATGTGTATTTAATATAATAAATAAGTAACTAAGCATTTAATTAATACCATGGGACTTGAAAAACGAATCGGTAAATAAAGAATTAGTACATATAAAGTTTCTTTTTTGAATTTTTAATATCCCATCCGCATAAAGGAATCAATTATAACTCACAGTTTTTAAAATCAATATGCAATCAATAATCACTTATTATAAATAATTAAAGGTATTAATTTTTTAGTTAATCTTTCCAATTTGAAATCTTCTTCATGGGTTTGATTTCTTTAAATAAATTCTAATTTTTTACTGTTGTTAAGCTTCCCCCATTGAGAGTAGAGCAGTTTTTAAAAATATTTTCAACTGGACATCATTTGATAGTTATACATACATACTTAAATACATCTCATTATTTAGTTTTTTATATCTTTTTATTTTTAACTTGAATAATTCGAACTTTCAACATTCAACAATTATAAAAATATTTCCTAAGAAATATTTAAAGATTCTTTGTTCATTTACAATTTAAATTTACATTTTGCAACTTCTCTTTTTCGCCAATAGTCTTTGTTCTGCAAAAAAAAAAAAAAACAAATTCATAAAAACTAAAAAAAAAAAAAATACAAAGAAAATTTGCCGGAAAATTCAATAAAGAAATTTGATATAACAAACAACTGCATTTCAGAAGTTTTCAAATTCAATTCTTCCAAATGTAAAAATAAAACTATGGCACCTATTTATTATTCTTCTTCTGCCACTTCTGCTTTTCTTTTTAATTTTGTAATGCATCTCCTGCTCCGAGTTTTTTAAATTAATTCAAACAAAGACTATAAATGGGATTATTCGTATTAAAAAAAAAAAATCCCCATTAAAATTTCTTTGTTTACACACTTTTATTTTTAAAACACACAGCAGCAAAACGACTAATATAAGAAAAAAATATCAAGTCTAGATGATTTCATCGTAACAGACGCATATTTACAAATCTTAAGATAAATCCATCCGATTTCTTTACAATTTTTTATTGATTTTGGGAAAAAGACAAATAAAAATCGATTTTTTATATTTTTTTTTAAAGGTCTCGTGCCAATAAACCGTGAAATATAGTCAAAATAAATGCCAATTCTGTATTTAAAAATATAGAAATGAAATTGAAGATGATACGATATTTACAAGTTTAAAAATATAAGAATTGATGGATATACCACATAACCATATTTGGAAAATCGAGATACAATAATCGAGAGAAAATCACAGATTTTTTTTAAAAGTTATTAATAGGAAGTTTCCATTAATGGATAGACAAAAACAAATTATTTTTTTTTATAAAATTTACATGTTTTGCTTGGTCTTTCCATAAAATGTTTAAACTTTCAATTCCGCAAAAGTAATTTGAGATTCATGCAAATTTTCGGACACCATTTACCAAAATCAAAAAAAAAAAAAACCAAAACAAAACCAAATTTAAACTTTAAAGAACACACACACAATCATACAAGGAAAAAAAAAATTTTAAACGGAATGTTTAAAGATTTCCGTATCAGCAGACCACCTTTATGTGTTCAAAGCATTCATTCATTTCATTTCAATTTAATTTCATCAGAGATCACAGTTCAGATCAAATTTAGTGTGCAAAAAAAACAAAAATTAAAAAAAACATAAAAAATAAACTTCATAAAAGTTATGTGGGTTGATTATTTGGACATAACAACTTGGTACACTTTTTCAGAACAAAAAAAAAAAAAATAAACAAACAAAATTTAAATATTGTCGTATATTGTTCTCAATGTAAGACAGTGTTTTATAAGTACATATAAGTCTATAGTTACAAGTAAATATAAATGAATACGTCTAGAATATTGTCTTTTTCTAACTTTAGCCTTAACGGATCATATTGATATAGTTACGCATTTATATCAAAGTTCATTAAACTTATTATAAATTAACATACATATAAATATTAAAATTTAAAGTAATACATGGAATATATAGGAATACATGGTTTATTTTGATTATAAATCAAAAATGATTAATTCAAAATTAAAATATAATAATTTTTTATTAATTTTATTTTTTAATTAAGTATGCATTATTAATACCACACCCGTATTCTATTCTTTATATGGTTTGAGTTCCTTGAAAGTTGTTTGATGATTAATAAAACAATTACTTATCATTTATCAATAATAGAACATTACTTGCCTGAAGTATATAAATATTAGATTAATAATACGTATTAGATTTAGAATACTTGAACCATTTTTATCATAAAATTTTTAGCACCCCCTCAAGTTTTTTTTATCATCTTCATTGTTCATTAGCAAATTATAACAAGCCTAGGCATATCTTTCAGCTATTATGACTAAGAGTGAGCAGTCATAAAAGAAACCTGTGCTATCTACTTATCGGTAAAATTAAATATTTTAAAAATGTATAGGTATATGTATATAAAATTATTATCTAAAAACCATTTTCCAGTTATAAATCTATTTTTTAAAAATAAAAACAAAATATGGTCACGCTATATAATTTAATTTCACCTAAATTAAACTTATCAAATTTCGAGTTTGGCAACAGGTTGTTTGGAATTCAACAAAGGTCAAAAATCATAATTTTTAATTTAGTCGTTTTTTTTCATGCGACAAATTTCACAAAAATTTTTTTGTATTTCAAATTATGAAATATGAAACCTGCAAAAAAAAAACCCTGATGTGTTCAAAAATTGTTGAATACTTAAATATCTTTAAATTGCGTGTCCATAGTTAATTTATTTTAATTTGTTTTAAGACTACAACCATCAAAGATTATAAACTCTTAATCATACTTCAAATAAAACATTTTTAAAATATAAATTCGAATTAAATTTAAAATTAAAAAATCTTCTTCCGATAAGTTTCTAAAAAGAGACAAAATTAGTGGTACCACTTAACTTAAATTGCAAAATTGGATAACTAATGAATCATAACACATACGATTGTCTAGTAGGAAATATACTTAAAAGTCTCATATGTATTCGTACTAAATATAATGAATTAAAGCATATTATGTGTGTCTCATCATCAAAAATTAATTAAAGAATTAAATCCAAAAAAAGAAATTTTTGAAAAATATAAAAACAAAAGATACAAAAAAATAATAAAATAAATAATTACTCCTCCATTGAACGTGTAACAATAATCATCATATTAGATACTTCCTCTATTATACGTCCACCTTTTTCATTACGATTTTTTTTTGTCTAAACTCTAAAAGATAAAAATCAACAGAATTTTCATTTTTTTTTTTATGGTTTTTTATTGTTTTTTTTTTTTTGTCATTTTACGTAACTTTTAAAAGTTACAAAGTAAAAAAAAAAATAATTAATATAGGTATAGGTTTTTTATATCACCTGTTTAGCGACCGTGAAAAATTTTTATTATTTAATTTTTTATTATTGTTTTTTTTTTGGTTTTTTCCTCCCTTTTAATTTTATTTTAGATGATTGTATCTGTAGTCCACTTATTTTTTTTTTAGGAAAATGGAACGAAAGTAATGAAAATATTAAAATGTATATTGTGCCATTATTTTGTTAAAAAAAAGAGTTGTACACAAATTTGAACAAATTAAATAAATGAAGTTAAATTACAGAGTCATTTAGCCCAATTAGATTTTGATTTAAAGATAGGTGGGATAGTTATGTGACTTTACTTTTACTGAGCAGCTTATTAAAGTTTTTGCATTCTAAAATTTTATACTAACATTTTGAGACCAGGAGCCTAGCCTATGCCATCAAATCACAAATCTACAATTTACAAACACTTTTTTTTTTTATAAATTTTTATTAATGTTTAGATGTATTAATACTTAAAAAAATTTTTAATAATTGTAAAAGTTATGGATTTGTAAATTTGGTGAAGTGAACACCAGGACCTATTTTATGATCATTAGAAGACAACAAACGTAAATATCTTCTAAATAGTTTAAAGTTTAAAATATTTGGTTTTATGGAAAATTAGATTTACAAGCAACATTCTACAAGAACTTAAAATTGAGTACTCTGTAAAATTTTTCAACTTTCTGTTCCTTAATCCTTACAAATATTCTCAAAACTTGTAACTCATTTTCTCAACTTGAATTTAAATACTTAGTTAACAATTCAAAAAAATAATATGTTAATGTAGAATTGTTTATTAGAAGTTCATTTTTCAATTAAACTAAATTTTGTAATTAGAATTCTATTTTTAAATTGACTTATCAGGGAATTTGTAAAATTTAAAGTTCGCAATAACTGAGCGTAGCATATTTGCACAAAATATTGAATACCATTTTCGTTACAAGCTATTTTTAGTCAAAATTATAGTTTGTAAACTTGTAAAAAAAGCCATGAAATAGGTCCGCAATAATGAATACCAAAAAACTTATGCAACAATTAATAAAAAAATGTTTAGTGACATATATTGATCAATACGCTTCTTGCGCATCTATTCATTTTCGCTTCAATGCATAAAACTGAACTCGGAAGTTTTTTTTTTATATTGAGATTTGAGTTTAATCATTGTTTTATGCATTATGCAATGGTTGTTACAAATTTATTCATTTATAAATTATTTTTAATTATTAATGCAAACTTTTAAAATAACAGAATTTTGATATGTTGATAAAATACAACACAACTAATTTAATATTATTCATAAGTTTGAAAATTCTTTAATATTTAATTTGATTCATTAAGTAAAAATATTCTTAAAATTTTCAATAATAATAAAGTACTTATAAAAATCAATAATATCAATCCGTAATTACTTGCTTATCAAATACTTATTTCTACATTTCTAAATATTACAATCGGTATTTATAATTAAATTTTTCTAGATAATTATTAATAATGTGCAATAAACAAAGGCGGAATGTATATAATTTTCATATATTTCATTAATAAATTATTTGTAATATATATATATAATATATATATATATAGTAAAACTCATTACATAGAATAGTTAGTGATTGGTAATAAGTATAATATTATCATTTAACAATCCTAAACTAACAAATACGTAATATAACTTTTAAAATAATAACTATTCTTCTAAATTGCAAAAAAAACCCCTCCCGCATTTAAAAAAAAAAAACCAAATTAATTACTTGTAAAAAACGTTTATAATTTGATTTGAAAACTAATGAAAAATTTCAACAAAAACTAATTTTTAATTATTTAATCACCGCAAAACAAAGCACTTAATTTGCATATTATTACTATTTAGTATATTTAAATCTCAACATTTTTATTTAATTTTAAAAAATTAATTTATGGTGAATTAATTAGATTATCGTTCAGAAAAAAAAATATTTTATATAAGTAATTTTTTAATAGTTAATTTTCCGTAGCTGTTTTATTCTATAATATAATAAGATATCATCATATCACTTTCTTGTTGTAAGTGATATAAATCTTTTGTGGTTTGTTAGTTTGTATCAATTTATTTTAATTATAAAAATGGTGATGATATCATAGGATAAGTTTTTTTTTTTTCAGTTTTGAATTTATAAATTTCTTACTATTTTTGGTATAAGTAATAAAAGATCCCTATCAATCTGTGTCGACATTAACATATACATATATATATATATACATACATATATATAAAAGTAACCAAACATTTTAGATTTAGGTAAGTATAGCTAAAAACTTATAAAAACCTTGATATAATTCTCAAAAAACTAAATTAATACATTAGAACATTTTTTTTTTACTACATTGTTAGAGTACCTTTGGGATAGGGTTAATAATGGATCTGATAGAATTTATAAATTATTCAATTTATTTATAAATATTTCAAAATAAGAACAGAATTTGTGTCTTTCTTTAAAGGACAGAATATTTAACTAGATTTTTCCTTAAAATAACTCTATAAATAATCACATTTAGGCTAAGGTAATTTATTTTTGTAAATAATTGAAAACTTATCTTATTTCGAAATGTCTTTGCATTCCAATCAAGATTTCTAACCTAAAAATATATGACAGGTGAATTAATTTGTTATAAATTATTAAACACATAGAATGACTTAACTTTTTTGAAAAATTCAATGAGTTTTTTTATCTTCTAACTGTAATTGGATTTGAAATAAATGATTCTAATATTCTATATATATTCATCTTATAAAACTACAAAATGTACTATTTACATCTTAAATTAAAGCTATTGCATAATATAATTTGTATTATCTTTCTATATTCTATATTTAATTCCAATAAAGTTAAAATATTTTAAAATTTAAAATTAAATATTACAGTACACAGGTATTACAGTACCGGTTTAGAACACTCAAGACACAACTATTTGCATAAGTTCTTAATTTGTATTTGGAATTCTCTCATTGAACACACGTTCCTTTTACTAAGAACCCTGTATTTAAATTATAGTTTTAAAATTCAAATAAAAAATTCAGAAAAAAAATAAAAAAAATTTTTTAAAGATTTGCGGTAAGAACGAACATATTGTATATTATGACGTACATATTTATGATTTCAATTCTATAAAAAAAAAAATGTCAATTAAGTAAAAATATACATATTAGAACTTTAAAATAAAATATTATATCCAGTATGGTATTGACCTTGATCATGTTTTTTAGGTGCACACTTACTATTCAATAACATAAAATGTTAAATTTTTAAAATTTTTTTTTTTATATAAAAATTAGCAAAATTAAAAAAAAAAATAAAATAAAAAAAATTAAATAAAATAAAAAACCAAAACATAAACAGAACGTAATTAAGAAAAAAAAACATTGCAGTTGAATAAAGTTGAAACATTTTGTCTTAAATGTTCTATAAACATTTGTAGGTGTTGAAGATCATTTTTAATATTGTAAATTTATCATATGGGCATATGACTTTAATATATATATATATATATATTTATATATATATATATATATGTATACTTATTGTAAATGATGTCACATGGAGAAGCTCAGTCAATAATACTGTATTGTTTATATCAAATTAAAAAAAAATTATTATAAATAAATACTTAAAAAAATATGTTTTATTTACTTGTCTGAATCATTAAAAAATTATTAAATTAAATTAAATTTTTTTTTTATTAAATTTCGTGGTTGGTTGGTTAAAAATAAGATACAATTTAATTTTTGGATGAAAAAATGAATTAATCACATTTTTTGTTTCATAATTATATAAAAAATTCCTTTGTATTTAATAAAAAAAAAAGGTTAATTAAATCAAATCAATGAAATAATTTTAGATAAATTCATTAATGAATTCTAATAAATTATAATCAAGTTTAATTCTTAAAATTTTTCTAAATTTTTTTTTTTAAATTTGAAAAAATGGGAGATCCCCATAATTTTATTTATTTTATACAATTTTAAAATCAATCTCCGCC
This sequence comes from Dolichopus griseipennis, assembly GCA_963082915.1. Lineage (NCBI taxonomy): Eukaryota > Metazoa > Arthropoda > Insecta > Diptera > Dolichopodidae > Dolichopus > Dolichopus griseipennis. The sequence goes on from OY720445.1 coordinate 2,868,553, forward strand.
TATAATAAGACAAATAATTTGCGGATAATCCAGAGAAATGGTTTTTTTTTATGGGGGATTAAAAACACGATTTTGGAAAATAGTGAATCCAGATACTTAGATTCTAGATACTTATTAAGGTTAAGAAGGTAATTCATTTTCACAATAAAGAATGTTTCCGTATTTGGAGGGGTTGTATTTTTGCAAAAGCTGAAGTAAAATTATATTTTATTTTTAAATTTATTGTAGGTACATGAAAAATATAAATACGACCCTTATAAAATTTCAAATCACTATAGCCTGTATTATTTTTAGTGTCATTTTCTTAAGCAGATCATATTATGAAAAACTAAATAAAAACTTGAGATCTCAGATTCAAAACGGATTTAGTTAAAATTTGACGAAAACTTTTAAGATCAAATTCCGTTTACAAATATAATTTTTAGCATCACGCAGATTTTTAAATCTCATAAAAAGTCGTCTAATAAGAATTTCATCAATATCTTCGAAATGAGTACCTACTATAATTTAAAAAATCAATCAAAGTTTAATTAGGAGTTTGTCTGGAGGGAATGTAATATTACCAGCTTACTGATGAGTCCAATAGCATTACAGCTACTGGAACATTCCTAAAAATTTTAGGTTCCTACATTTCTTTCGTTTTTCTGACATTTTACAAAAACAAAATTCTACAGCGATTCGAGTCGCAAATTCCCTTAAAATAGAAACAAAGAACTTATCACCTAACTTAGAATTGTATACCTAATTTTCTATTTATCTTAAAACTTTATAGTTTTTTCCTATTTAAATTTTTAATATATATATGTATATATATACATTCTAAATGACTAACACATACGATAAAAATATAAATTACACTGATTACAAAATACTGCAAGTTATTTTTTATCTTTCAAGTTCATTTTAAACTTTATTTCAAAATATAAAAACACATAAAACAGAATTAGAAAATGAAAAGAACTAAAAAGAAAAATTGAAATTGAAGTACGATGCCTTCTATAATGACAATCTGTCAAGGTCAAAGTATGATTTAAGAACCAAAGAAAAACAAAAATTAAAACAAAACAATAAAACATAATAAATATAAGTAATAGACCAAAGACATATTTCAATTAAGCATTCAAAATGTGAAAATACTTAACATAAATAATTTTTTTTTTTTTTATAATTTTTATTGTAATTTAAGTATGGAGAAAATAAAGAGGGGCAAATAATAATTTCATAATAATATGTACTATGTTATATGTATATCCAAATGTAACGAAGTAGATATATCCAAACATTTTACGTCTTAAAATTATACTGAATAATTAGCATTCTATTGGTGTCTATTTGTGTTTTCGGATCCACTTAAAACTATAATTATATGAAGGAATAGTATTAACCTGTTAATGTTTAAAAGATTTCAATATTACATTAGATATTAAATTTAAAAATTCCCAAATTTTAGTACTTCTGCTTGTATATTAGAAAAGATTTATTAAGTACTATTTGTTCAATACCTTGAAAATATTTACGTATTCGTTACATTATGTTAGAAAATTCTTATTGATCACGGTGCGACATAATTAATCCGTCGATTAATTTACAAGATTATTAAAAAATATATACAGGGTGTCCAGGACTCAAGTACGCGCACTACACTCAGTGATTGGGGGCATTAAAACATTGGGATCATTAGTACACAAAAATTAAAGCTGACAACTTACTCTACAAAATGGATTTTTTTTATCTCTCTTACAGTAAGCTGCTCAAAAGTTATTGATTTTTTTATGAAAAGTCTCCTTAAATCTTTAATTCCTCATATCTCGAAAAGGGCCCGCAATAGACCCCCCCTCCAGTACAATTTTTTGTTTGTTTTAATGCCCCCAATCACTGAGTGTAGTGCGCGTACTTGAGTCCCGGACACCCGGGTATATATGAATTTACTTATAAGTACTATTCTGCAATTTAATTAATTTCACGATATTCTGAAGCTAATTAATAATTATCTAACTGAATAATGGATGATTGTTCATTGTAAGTATGTATACATTTTTAAAATTTCTTTTATGTATTTTGTAACAATAAGAAAATACAGGAATGAACATCTTATTTTTCAAAATCTTTTAAAATTTTAATTTTTGTATTCGACTATGATTTTTATAGCATTGCATTAATACGAATGATTCTTCCTTCCAAATCGCTTTACACAGTAGAATTATATAAAACTGTTTTGTCTATGATTTTTATAATTAAAAGCCCATTTTCTTTTCAAATATGTTCACAAAATGTTATTTATTATACGCAAGGGACGTTTTAGTCAATTATTTTTTTTTAAATAAATATTTGGATTCAATTTAGACTTTTGATAATTTATAGATGAGGTAGCTATATCTAAATGTTTTGTTAAAATTTTAAATTTATATAAAAACAAATGTAATTTTATAGGTATAGCAACAAAATATTTTCTTTTCGTTTTTGGCACGTTTTATTACAAAATATAAATTTAATTTTTCTTTGTAATCACCAGAATCATATTGGTTTATATATATATGTGCATATATACTATTCCTTAAGAACACAAGTTTTTAATATAATTCGTTCAACTAAAAATTCCAAAATTGAAAAACTTTTTGATATTCCTTTTTATTTAATTCTAAAAAAAAAAAAAAAATTGATAAAATAAGTTCATTCTTTGAATGTTTGTATATTAAATAAGTATCCATACATCTTATACTATGTTTATAATATGTTATATACCATATGCAATGAAAATCAGACTTTCCTTTTTACTTACTTTTTCTTTACATCACGTTTTTCATGAGTTTTTCTTTTATTTTAAATTTATTTTCTTATTTTAAACTTTTATTTTCTATTGAATAAGAAGAAATAAAAAAATAAATTGCACAAAAGAACAAAAAAGCAACTGAAAATTTAAGTTTATTTATTTTTATTTAAGATTTTTTGAAGTTTTCACATAATCTTCATAAAAAAAAACAAGACAAGAAAATTCAATAAAAAATCAATATAGAACCTTACAATTTTGTATTTGATACTTATGTATCTTAATGTCTAATCATTTATGCACATGCATGTAAATAACAAAACATAAAAAAAATGTATCTACAGGTTAACAGCCTGAATTTTTTCAAGGGTATTTTTATTACTAATTAGTTTAAATTGATGTACAATAAGAGAAAAAAAATAGAAGATATAGAATTTTTTATAATTAAGTAAGTAAGTACTTAATAATAGTGATGTGAACTATCGAACGATTTGAACTATCGATAAATAGTAACTGAATGATTTCGACTATCGAACGAATTCGTTCATTCATTCATTCATTCTGTCATTTATTTCTGTTTCGAACATATATCCATGCTTGCGTAATATTAAGTGTATTACCTACTTACTTAGTACTTATAAGTTATACTAAAGAAAAACAAGGCACAATGTGAAACCAAAGGTTTTTAAAGTAGCACATATATATTATTTTTATATATTTTTAGAAAGCTAATAGAAACAGCCGTTATTTGGCGTTTTCAGATACCGTATAGAACTTAAGTTATAAACATTTAAATATAGGGCTTGCTTCAAGTTTGAGGGGCTGTAGCTTTATAGCGGGTGGGGCTACATAAAAAAGTTGTTGTAGCACTGGTACTTTTTTTTATAAAATCTATCTACGTTTAAAATTTCATGTCTTTATCTCAAACGTTGTAGAAGTTTTGTAAAAAGACGGACTAAAAATATAAACAAAATTCAAAATGTCTAAAATTCTAAATTCCAACAAAATAGCGTTTTTTTCCATGTTTGTATTTGTTCAATATTCATTCTATTTACATATATATTAAACTGTTCAGTTATTTGAACTGTTCAGAAAAATTATTAGTACCTACATAATTCCTAAAAAATTGTAGTTCATAAAAAGTAGTAATTCATTCAACTGAATGAAAGAAATTTGAACGAATAAATGAATGAACGATTTTCAATACTGAATGAAAGAAATTTGAACGGATAAATGAACGATTTTTAATACTGAATGAAAGAAATTTGAACGAATAAATGAATGAACGATTTTCAATACTGAATGAACGAAATAATGAATGAACGATTTTGAAAGGATAAATGAACGATTTTTAATACTAAATGAAAGAAATTTGAACGAATAAATGAATGAACGATTTTCAATACTGAATGAAACGGATAAATGAACGATTTTTAATACTGAATGAAAGAAATTTGAACGAATAAATGAATGAACGATTTTTAATACTGAATGAACGAAATAATGAATGAACGATTTTGAAAGGATAAATGAACGATTTTTAATACTGAATGAAAGAAATTTGAACGAATAAATGAATGAACGATTTTTAATACTGAATGAACGAAATAATGAATGAACGATTTTGAAAGGATAAATGAACGATTTTTAATACTGAATGAAAGAAATTTGAACGAATAAATGAATGAACGATTTTCAATACTGAATGAAAGAAATTTGAACGGATAAATGAACGATTTTTAATACTGAATGAAAGAAATTTGAACGAATAAATGAATGAACGATTTTTAATACTGAATGAACGAAATAATGAATGAACGATTTTCAATACTGAAACAAAGAAATTTGAACGAATAAATGAATGAACGAATTTTAGTTAAACAATCGAATGAATGATTATTTTTCAACTATCGAATAAAACGATAGTCTTTATTCGATAGTTCACATCACTACTTAATAATGAATTAATTAATTCTTTTTTGTTTTGTTATTTAAAATGTGTTAAATGGACGCTAATTATAATCATACGAGATCTATATATTATACATATTTAACATAACTTTATATATTTATATAATTTTATTAATGCATCTTTGTTATAATTTTATTAGTTACTAAAGTCTGTATCTATTTCAAATCTAAGTAATGCATCTTTGTTATAATTTTATTAGTTACTAGAGTCTGTATCTATTTCAAATCTAAGTAATGCATCTTTATTATTTTATTAGTTACTAGAGTCTGTATCTATTTCAAATCTAATTAAGAAAAATCCAAAAAAAAATCATAATATAAGTACTTTTATATTTTCAGATTTATTTGCGCAATTTCAACACTTAAGTGTAAATTTATTTTAATAATATGCTAAAACTAAAACCTCAATTAACTTTTTATTTAAAGGTATTTTAATCAACAGTTTCTGTGTTGTAATATTTAGTTGCACCCATATGTGATTAATAATAAATTTTAATATGTCTATATACAATTAAGTAATTGATGAATTAACATTTTTGAATCCATCAAATTTTAAAGTTGTAAATAATTAAAAGTATTCTAAATAAACATAATTTAATTCTTAATATAGAATTTTTTAAATAAATGATAGATTATTAGTTATCTTAAAATGGAAATTTGATATAATTTGAATGAAATAGGAATGAAGGTTCGTATAATTAAAACATGGAAAAGGATAACTTTAATGCCATTTTCACAAATATCTTAAAAGGAAAAAATTTTTTATATACATATATCCTTTTGTATAAGTTCTTATACCTATATGGAAGAAGATGACATAAAAGTATTTAGTACAATGAGGTGAGATTAGGAATTAAATGATATTTATTTTACTATAAATCCTTGGCGTATTTAAAGAATGAAAAATTTATTTCAAGATAGGATACCTGAAATATTATTCTCATTGTACACTTAATTTCTTAGGATAAAATAACATTTTCTTTGTCTGTTCCTAAAATTAAATGTAATAAAAAGGTTCATACAATATATTACAAATTACAATGCATTTGAAAACTACACTTTTAATTTTTAAATTCAAATAAAATAAATCCACATACCTATTTCTATAGATATAAACTTTTCAATTGATTATTTAAATATTTCATTATTAAAACAGTAAAAATTTTTGAAATGAAAAACGCGAAAAAAAACAGCTTAGAATTTTTTTTTTTAAATATAAAATGACCTTTTAACAGTTTTCATAATACAGTTATTTATTAATTAATTATTTGTTCAATTCTTATTACATAAGAACATTTTTAAAAGATTTAGTGTATACGAGTATGTGTGTTCAAATCAAGTTTAAGTTTTCAAAACAAATTTTTATTAAGTAGATCAAAACCCCGTATTAAACATAATTTATAACATATGTATCTAAATATGTATACATATATACCTATTAAATTTCTCTCGACTGCTAAAGGTGTTTTTGTTTATTTTATTGAAAAAGTTTATTTCCTTTTTATGGAAGTTGTTTTGTTTAACCAAATAAAGTTATTTATTACATTAATACATATTTTCAAACTACTGACAAGGCTTTTTTTTTTTTGCTGTTGTTTATTGTTTATATGCAAGCTTATTAACATAATTCTGTTTATTTAAATAAATAAAAAGTTGATCATATTATTTTAAAAGAGAATTTAAGTATCAAAGAAAACTTCCTTTAAAATAAAATATTAATATGTGGAAAAAATTAATCAATAAATCACCATAACAAAACTAAAACAAAGAAATCCATTAAAAGAATGGAAAAATGTATTATTTAGAATTTTAGTTAAATTTGCAATTAGATCATTATACACACACACACAAAGACAAATAAAAATATACTCCTATTAAGAGAAAATTACTAATAATGTCCTTCTTCTTTGCTTAATTTTTAATATTGTAAAGTGATACATATATATATATATATATATATATATGTATATATATACAATATAATAAAATATAGACACCCTAAAGGACATGCCACACTTTTGTCTCATTAATATGCTCTTCTTTACATTTGCAATAAGATTCTTTAAAAATTAAGAATTAGGTTTAGAAGAATATGTACAGGAATTTTTCTTTATTTCCTCTTATTACTCAAATCATCTGTTATTTGTTTTTCTTTTCAAATATTTTCAGACAATAAACTCAAGTATTTTGTATAAAATATTTATGTATATGTAATTAAGGAACTAAAAACAAAAATTAATGTAAATTAAGATTTTTAAATACATTTAATTAAATACCTACTTTAATAAGTTCTTTAATTGTTTGTATACTGGAAAATTAAATTCATATAAAATTTCTTCCCTATTTTAAAATAAAGGAAAAATCGATGATGTTGAATTCTTAGTTTTTTTCGAATGATACAAAACTAGGTATATACATTTTTAAATTCTTTATTCATATACTATGTATGTTTGGATGTTCGTATTAAATTTTCATAGGATTGCGATGGATATATGCTTTTTTGTTTCTTTATTCCTTTAACGAATTGTAGTTTAATTGGCTTGACATGTATTTAAAAAAAAAATTGATTTTACTTACATGGCTAATCGTGAAAAAATTGCAGTTATCATTTTAATTTTTATGCTAGAAGAGGTTTAATTTAATATTTAAATTTTATGAACTACTTAAATAACTAAAAGGAATCTTAAAATTCTCACTATATTTTTTGGTAAAAAAAATTTTTAAATAGAATTTAATTTTTTTTCAAATAGAATTGCACCCAACACAACAAGTATTTGATATTACTTTTCTTCTATTTTTTTTTTCTCTTTACCAAGGCATCCTAGAATGACCTAGGATGCGCTTGTACACTAACTTTATTCTTTTCCTTTTGATGTTTTTTTTTTTTCAACTTTTTAACAGATCTATAAAATATTATTTTTATTTTTTTTTTGCCTTTTATAATATGAAAAAAATCACAAAAATAAACTCTTTATTTTATTTATAGATTTAATAAAAAATATTTTTTTTCATTTTTACAATTTAGACAAAAAATTTTACATTTCACAACGCGCGCATTAAATAAACTGAAATTATTTGAAAAACAAAACCGATAATCGTCTTGTCAATTGTCAACTGTCATTTTTTATAATAATTTATTGCAGCTGTTCTCATTGTACTAAAAACAGCTGAAAAATAGGGTTATGTATTTCAGTATTCTTTGTTGTAAATATGAGAATATATAATATTTTTCTAATATTAATAAAATAATTAATAAATAGATTTAATTCAAAAAAAGTTAAATAATTTAAAAGTTGATGTAGTCTTAAATATTAAAAAATTATTAAAATTGTTTTATAAGATTTGAATTTGATAAATTTCGTTTAAAATAATGAAATATCCTGTAAAATTAGAACCGAATTTCTGAAATAAAAATTATAATGCAAATTTTGTCTCAAAATACGAATTGTAGAAATAAATATATTTTGAGATAATAAACTTAAAATAGCTTATTTAGAATTAATTACAAAATATATTAATTTCTAAATGATAAAAAAAAAATAGATGTCGCTTTTTTCCCAAGCTTCAACATCTTTCAAAACATGCCGAAGTTTAATTCTAAAAATGTCTAAAACGTCAAAAATATATTTGTTTTTTGTCAAATTGTTGCATTTAAGATGCAACTTTAAATTTCACTTTATATTTTTAGAAAATTTTTGGGCAAATATTATTTTAAAGTTTTAAATATACAATATATTTTGTGTTACTATAAAAATTGAAAATTTTAAACCCTTAGAAAATTTTTTAAAATAAAAACAATTAAAACTTCCAAAATTATAAAGTTTGTTTACATTTTAAGCAGTTAAAAATTTTATAATTAATATTTAATAAATTTTTAGGAATTCAATTCAAATATATTTATTTTAAGGGTGTTAATAGAATATATATTAAAAAAATTAAATAATATATTGTATAGAAAATGTTAAAACCTTTGCCACAAGATGCTTTTTTTCGTGTGAGACCCCCATCTGAGTTAATGATTCCACAACATTTTATTAACCAACAAAATACAGCAGCTTTATTTCAACAACCACACGGGCATGATGTTTTTTTAAATGCAAATAATTTTGAAGATATGCAAAATATTGTGGGAATAGATAATTTACCTGGATCAATAAATCCACATTCAACGACAACATTAAATACAGAACCAAGCTTTTGTCCAGTTTGCGGTCAATCTTTTATATTGCCAAGTTTATTACTTGAACATATGCATTTAACTCATCAAAATGAACTACTGTTACCAGGTTTAGAAAATAATGTAAACTATTCTTGTCAACAGTGTGATGAAACTTTTCGAACTACAATCGAACTTGATGATCATGTACGAAGTATGCATCAAATTTTAAAATTTTCAAAGTGTTCTAATTGTGGTTTATATGGAGTGTCAACTGCTCCCGGTGGAGAATCAAAATGTTTACATTGTGGTGCTCCAATTATTATGCAGTCTGGTGGAAATCTTAATTTAAACAACAGTTTACCAAATGGACTGCCAACTAATAATAAATCTTCTTTAATGGAATCAACTAATTTAAAATTATTAAAACCAAATACAAAACCAATGGAAAGAAATCACAGTAATGTAAATAACAATCATTCAATAGAAAAATTAAGCACATCCAGTCATGCATCTGCTAATAACTCATCAAAGTCTTTAATAAAAGAAGTAGTTGACCATAATATTAATAAATTATTTCATCACAAGTTGCCATTACAAAACAATCATCAACAACAACCACAACAACAACAACAGCAACAACAACAACAACATCAACAACAACAACAATCACAACAATTGGAAAATGAAATAAAACCAAATGCAGGGACGCCTACAAATAGACGACATAAATGTCCAGACTGTGATAAGACATTTAAAACTACAGCAACTTTAAGTTTTCATAAACGTGTTCATACTGGAGAAGCTGAGTAAGATAAATTTTTGATTTAATATGTATATATAAATATACCCAATGACTTAATTTTTAAGGTTACATGCTAAAGAGCGGCCATATATTTGCGCATATTGTAGCAAAACCTTTACCCAAAGTAATACTTTAAAACAACATACTCGAATACATACAGGGGAGAAGCCATTTCAATGCACATATTGTGAAAAATCTTTTAGCGTAAAGGATTATTTAAGTATAAAATTAAATAAATTATAAATATCTATTGATTTATTGTAATTCTACAATTTTAGCCAAACATATAAGGACACATACTGGAGAAAAACCATACAGTTGTACTTATTGTGAAAAAAAGTATGTATTTATTTTTTAACCGTTTATATTTTTTACTAATGTTTTTTTAACGTAATAGATTTACGCAAAGATCTGCATTAACTGTGCACACTTCAAAATTGCACCCCATTTGATGCGGACCAACAGTGTCAACAACATTTATTACAAAAACAACTTCGTCTTCATCTATATCAACGTCTAAGATATCAGAAACATCCAAAACTACAACAACATCAAAACCAACAACAACCGCAACTACAGAGATAATAAACCGACAAAATGTTCAAAAAACATCCTCTGTAGATAATGAAATTAATATAAATAAAAGTGATATTACCTTAAATAGTAACCTGAATAACAGTAGTATCATCAGTGTTAGCAGTAGTAGTAATAATAATAATAATAATAGCAATAGCAATAATAACAGTCATAGAGCTAATAATAATGATAATAATCATCACACATATATTAGTCCAACAACAATTAAAAATAATTTCCATACTTATACAAATTATAATTATGGTTGTTTGCCATCGAATTTTTCTAGTTACAATAATTACTCTTATGACTGTTGGCGAACAAGTATTGATCCTGGTGGCCCGGGAGCACCTAGTTCGGCAACTAGTAATTATGTGTACTTTTATTAATTTTATTTTAATTTAAACTTTAAAAAAAAATGTGCAGAAAAAAAAGTAAAAATAACAAAATTTAAAGAATATTTTTAATAAAAAAGTTTTTGTTTCAATATAAAAAAAAAAAATAAATATATTTTAAACAAATTTTACTCAAATTGAGAAATTAATTATTATATTCAATACCTGATTAAAGAAAACACAATTTTACATTTTTATTGAAAGTCAATACTTAGTAGTTGTTTTTAATATATATTATATATTTTAGGTTGTTTTAATTTGTAAAGAAAAAATAATTAAGATCGTTCAAAGACTAAAACAAATTTTTAATGCAATTATAGTAATTAAAAAGAAAATAAATAAATTAATTTTACAAGAAAATATATTTATATATATAAAGTATATATAAAAAACATATTTGTTTATTTTTATCAAAATACTAAAAAATCTTTTTTTTTTTCATTTTAATAACAATTATTTATAAGTAAAAAGATTTAAGGAAATTATATAATTTACTTATTTAATAATGTAAACATTGAAATAAAAACAAAAATGATAGATAAATTTGTATAGTAAATTTTTACTTAAATTTCATTTAATTTAACGGAAATTTTATTGATTTTACAAATCTTTAAACTTACAAAGAAAATTTATTGTAATAGTAAACAAATGTAAGCAAACGTATCTTCAATGGTACCATTGCACATAAAATTTATATTTATAATTGATTTAATCTATTAAATTCAAAACTAAAAATTCATATTTTTGTCTAAATTCTTTATTCTCACTCTCCCTTAACTATCAATGTTATTTTGAGTATTCTTTGCTGCTTCGTTTATGGCTTTTAATTGTTCTGGTGGAGGAAAATTACGACTTGATATTCTTTCACCTTTTGCAACCATTTCAGCAAATTGTGTTGGATGGGTTGATTTTAAATGTCTACGATATGTCATGTCATGAACAAATTTTTGGTTACATATTCGGCATTCAAACGGTTTAATACCAATATGAGTTATTAAATGATAATTCAATTCTTTTGATCTTTTAAAATACTTAAAAAAAAAATATTTTAATTTTTGTTGAATTTAAATGAAAAACTCACCTTGTTACAGAAGTTACATTTAAAATTTTTAACATCTGAATGAACAATCATATGTTTTTTAAGTAATTGTTTTGTATTTAAAAGAACACCACATATTGAACATGGAAATGACTCCCCATGGATTTCCATATGAGCCTGTTATTAAAATAAAATGCTTAAAATAAAATTGAAAATATAAAATGTTGCAAATATTTCATAATTACTGCTAATCCAACTTTTCCTTTAAATCTAGCAGGACAATTTGGACATTGTAAATTTTTCTCCTGCGTGTGGCTTATTTTATGTTTCACTAAATGATGTTTTGTTGAAAATTCTTTACCACACTCCTCACAAATAACAGCTTTTTTCTTATCATGAACCGAATGAATATGTGACCATCTGCCACTTTCCGAATTGAATTTTTTATCACAATGTGGGCAAGATAATTGTTTTCGTTCTTCTGAAGGTAAATGTGCATTTTCATGATTTTCTAAACGAGACAGTCTTTCAAATTTTTTTCCGCAAAATCTGCATGTATGTGGGTCTTTAGCTATAGAATGTTTAATTTTTAAATGCGTTGTTAGTCCTCCCTGACTTGAAAAATCTTTTTCACATACTTTACATCTAAATTTAACAATAGAAATTTTCTTTCCGTCTTTTACAAACTTTGATTTATTTTCTTTATTAGGTTTTATATGCTTCTTAGCTTCTGTATCTTCAATTTTTATCAAATTGCTGTCATTGACATTCAAAATAGAATCGTTTTGTTCACATTTAATATTATTGGTATTTAAATAAGGATCATCAATTAATTCCTTTGAGCTACTTATAGATTCGTTATCACAATTATTATCTACTAAATTTTCATCAATCAATGATGTAAAAATATTATTTTTTTGTAAAATACTTTTTTGTACAAATCCTTGTACTAGAGATTGATCTACAATGATTTGATTACTTGCGGCTACGATATGTTTGAGTTCAAAATTAAAATCAGATTCTACCGATGGAAAAATGTCGTTCTTTTCTTCTTTAATTTGTTTATCAGAATTTAATTTATATTTTTTTTTTACACAATAGTAATCATTAGGTTGGTTATACTGAAATTCTGTAAACATTTGTTGGGCTTTCATTGAATTATTTAAAAAATCTTTTAAATTTTTTATACTCAGTTCACAATTGTTACATATTTTGGATGGTAAATCGGCTGAATTTTCTAACTGTAATTAAGGGTAAAATATATTAAAAAAAGAATGGTAATATATTAGAATGTACTTTTAAATTGCATAATCTCTTTAAATCTTCTGCTATACTGGGGTTGTTTTCCATTTCATTTAAAAAAATATCTACTTCATGGATACCATCACTTGCACAAAGCCTGCACCAACTTTTCCACTCTTCCATTCTTTTAAAATAAGATCAATCAATAATAATATATAAATTATATTATGGACTTAAATTTTATTTGATTAAATAGTAATTAATTACAATGTAGATTTGAGTTTTGATAAATTAAAAAATTATGTTCTATTAGTTATTTTGAATTTAATTAAAAAATACTAAAAAGTATGAATTAGTACTTATTTTTTAAGCATGATTTCTCTAATTTAATTTAATAAAAATATTAAGTACTATTTCTAACATAAAACCTTATTTTGTTTAAAATTATAAATAAAAACAAAATTTTTGTTTACACTTTTATTTTAATTTTGACAGCAATTTAAAGTGCTGCCGTTTCAACTTTAAGAAAAAATTGCTCTATGTTGAACGTTGATTGAAAAAATTAGTTCAACAAAATTTGTTAAAAAGTATTTGTCCTTTAATAGTATTTTTAAAAAACATTTAAAAGTTAATGATAAATTATAATAAACAAAATAATTTCGGAGGAGCTAAAAAATAACTAACAATTATTTTATTATTAAAACTATTCTTTGTTTCTTCTTGATTTGAAAAATATTGATTCAGTTTATAAATCTAATGAATAAATTAAAATTTAAATTCGCATATAAAAACTGAACTAAGAAAAGTCATTAAATACTAATAAATTTTAATTTTAAATATTTTGAAACTAACCTCTTTTTTTAAATAAATAACGGCTTAACGAAAAAACGTTATATTGTAAAAAATAAAATTTGACGAATCATTTAAATATTAATATATAAATACGTCTCTAATGAGTTCTACTAAATATTTTATATCATATATTCATATCTGCCGTTAATATACTAGACACCTGTTAAGTTTCTAACCTAATTACATACAATACACAGATCCTTAGTTTTTCTTTAATAAATTTTTTAAATAAAATTTTACCGTAATATGGAAATACAACACATTTACATATTCAAAAGAGTTTTTCAGAGAATTTCTCAATATAATTTTAACTCTCATATGAAAAAAATATTAAATTTTTGTTGTATAAGCACGCGACATTTAACTTTTTTTTTTTTTTTTGTTATTATTATTATTGTGCCCATACTATTTGAAAATTATTTAATTACAATTTTTCTAATATTCAAAACAAATGAAATCAAACTGAAACATAATGAAATATATACACAGAACTAAGAAATTTTTAATACAAAATTAAAGGGTGCTTTTATTGTATCTGATAGTGGTTTATTACTATGTTTACATGCATTATTCACAGTCTAATAGGAACAACCTTTTCAAAATGAATACAATGAATTAAAAACATTGATCATAAGTTAAAAAATTAAAATCCGATTACAAGAACGGTTTCTTATACAGAAATAATAATTAAAAAAAAAAATTAAGATATAAAATTTAAATATTTCTACAAAATACTTTCCCACTACTTAGTTTTAAATTGTATTTTTTTTTTTTTTACACGCTAACTAAACGCTAGGAATGGATTCCTGTATACATAATATGTAGGTTTAGTTGGAAAGGGAAGGAAAGTAGGATATTAGAGGGGAATTAAGAGGTAGGTTGGAAAAGAATCTAAAAAGATTGGTTTTGAATTTATGCAAGTTGTAGTATGGGACATTATTAGAAGAGGGGAACACATTAGATGGGAGCATGTTCCACATCTTAGCAGTTCTCACGACAAATGAGTTTCCATAACCAGTTTTAAACCATCTTGGAATTTCCACGGTGTAGAAATGAGCACTTGCTGCTCCTCTGGTGTTACGTTTGAATTGTTTAAGAGGAGGCATAATTCACTTTAGTTCAATAGAGCAAGTGTCATTACCTACAAGATATTTATAAAACAGAGAAATCACTTCAATATTTCGACGAGAGCTAAGAGGAGTAAGTGTTACTTGCTCGACAGAGTAACTAATGAGGAAGGAGATCGTATAAAAATTAAATAAATAAATTGAATTTAAAAATTATCAAATTTCTTATTTCATAATTTTTATATTTTGGATAAACAAATAGACACTTGCACTGAATCAAACTATACCTTTAATCTAACTAAAAAATCATACTATCAAATCCTTTTTCTTTAAATCCTTTTAATATTTCTTAATGTAAACAGCAATTTACAGTTTATTTACATTTCTCAATGTTAATGTATTGTTTACATTTTTTTTATTTTGAAAAACCATCAATACATTTGCATACCAAAAACAAAACTACCTAAGAATGACCATTGGAGATATGTTCATTTATATGTATATATATGTCTATATACATATAAATTTACCATTAATGTGAGAATTTAATTTAATGACCAGACCAGCTACTAAATAAAATTAAACTTTTAACCATTAGTCAACATTATAAAGGATATAAAGGACATTGAAATTTGAACTTGAAGCTCAGTTGGATTGATTTATTCGTTGAAAACGTTTCAAAATAAAATGTAAATTTATATTTACCGTTAATATTAGTTTTTTATATAAATTAAAAAAAAAACATTGCGCGCTTTATTCTCAATTTATATTTATTGATGATTTTTTTTTAATTTTGTTTTTTTTTTTAAAGTAATGGTGTAATTAATTTGTGTAAATGCATATTTTAATTTTTGTAATTTGTGCACAACATTTAAATAATGTTTGTATTTATAATAAAATATAAAATAATTTATTATAAAATAAAATAATGTATTTTTATAAATGTGAAATTAATATTTTATAAATGAATCATAAATTGATTTAAAAATCAATAATTTATAGATATGAATAATCTATATTTAATTAAAAATTAATACAAGAATTATTATACTCTATACATTTATATTGTAATAAAAGTGTTAAATTTAAATATTGTGATTAATGTTAAAAAACTGTTAAAAGAAATTTATAATTAAAAATTAATTAAAAAAAAAAAAAATTAATTAAAATCAAAAAAAAAAAAATATAAAAATGGTAACAAGAGCATCAAGTGTCCCAAGTTCAATAAATAAGACTGGTAGTGAAAAAATTGGTCGTGGATCAAATAAAACAAATACAGCATCAACAAAAACAAATCGTAATAATGTTATTGCCGGTACCGGAGTTCGTGGTCGTAGAAGTAATACACCAATTAATAGTGGAAATAATACTAAAAAAACATTACCAAGATCTAGAAGTTTAACGAATGGTATTCGAAAACCAAGTCCTAGTCCAAATTTAAAAGGAAGCACCAGTAATATATCAAAACCTCAACGTAATGCACCAATTGTTGTTAGATCTAGAGGAAATGAGTAAATATATTGATGATTTAACTTTTAATTTTAATATAATTAAAAAATAAATTCTTAATTATTTTTTAATTCATTTATTTTATAAATAAATTTATAATAACATATACTCTTTTCACATGAGTTTGGTCCTTTATATACAATACAATTTATCACAAATTTTTAAATGAAATAGGTCTCTTTTCAAAACAATTTGGTTCGTTTTTTTAACCTTGTGATAGTTTCGAATCTTGTGATACATAAGTCGCAATGACATAATTTGAAAATCCTATAGACCCCAATTCTGTGTTAGTAGCTCAAAAAGAAAAACAAAATTAAGCTCCAAAAAATGGAACTTAGATTTTTGTGGGCTACTTTTTAGAGTAAGCTTAAGAGTCGGACTCATTTAATTTCTCTTACTGTATCTGCTATAAAATCTGTGACTACTTTTTTCCAATATGTTAATCCGACTGCTGGATGCCAAGATACGGGGTCGAAGAAAGACCAATTTAATTTGAAAATTTAGGATTAATTGTATTTTAATGTGAAAAAGGATCAAGTCCACGTCAAAAGAGTATATTTGATGAATTATTTCGAAAGAAACGTATTCCGTAGAAAATTATACGATATAATCAATTTAGAAATATCGAATAGAATTTAGAAAAAATCAAAATATCAATAATGATAAATTAATATATACTTATAGTATTAAACATGTGTTCCTAAAACCTATAATTTATATTTTCTAACATTTTACATATTAATATTAAAAAAGTTATATATAAGTATTTTCTTTTAATTTCATAATTTATTTAATATTTTTTTAATATTTTGTTATTTTATTGAAAAGTTATTATAATTCTTAATATTTATTTTGATGATAATCTTGTAGGATTATAAATTAGTTAAGGTGGGTAGGTTCAATCTTTTACATGTTATTGCTTCACCTATATTATCTAGTCTGAAATCTATCCTTAAAATTTTTTTCTAGTTAAGTATTAATTACATATAGTGACCATCATTATTAGGTGATTTTTCCAGGTATCGGTTCCAACAAATTATTTGAGTCATCACACTCACTTTAATTTTTATATGGATAGTCGTTAAAATCTTAAGATAATTTTAAGTTTAAATAGAGTATAAAATTTTTGAAATTTAAAAAAAAAATCAAATTTAATATTTTGTTGAAGTTTTAAAATTTTTAAATATTTTAAAAAGTCCAGGCAGTTATATTTTCTACCATTCCTGGATATTATAGAACTTTCCTATATTAAACTATTCTACACTATTCTATATTAAATGAATTTCAATGTAATTATCAAGTTTATATAAATTATTCAAATTTAAAAGTCGGGGCGAGTTCATACATTGATTAAATCAATTATAATTATTTTATAAAAATTGTTTTTAGAATTTTAATTTGTTTAAAAGCTTTCCAATTGTTATCATATCAAAATTTAGAATAAAAAATATCGAAAAATTATTTAATATCTTGATTAATTATTTTTATATATATATATATATATTTTTTATTTATTTTATTTAATTTTTTTTATGTATTTCTTTTCTATATTTTTTTTTTTTTGGAAATTATATATTTTAATCCCACGTATACATAACAGAAGAATGAATAGATTTGGTTTCCCTCCTTTAAAATTTCTCACAAATTTAATTGGGTGTCTGAATATTGAAAATTTCATGTGTCTTGTTATACAATCAAATATATACTAAAATATTTTTGTTTTTTGGAAGGGTTTGAGTTTTTTTTATTTTGAAAAGTCAAGGACGAATTTAATTTTTTATATATTTAAAAAAAAAAAAAAATACAAACAAGAGGGAGAAAAAACTTAACAGGTGTCTTGAATAACATCCGGAACATTTTGTCTTGAGAAAAACTGTTTAAAATTAAATTTTAAAAAGTCTTTTGAAAAAATTCAATGTCGAATGTCGAATTAAAAAAAATGAATAAAATTGGTCTTGTGTATACTTAAAAAAATTTGGTAATTTATTTTAATTTGAAGGGTTTAGTTTTAAGAGTGTAAAAAAACAAATCAAAGTTTTTAAATTATGTAATAATAAACTCCTCAGAACGATTTTACTCATTTGAAAGTTCTTTAAAGTTTTTTTTTTTTAATAAACAAATCCTTTGACTGAGTTCAATTAGTGTATACTTATCCAAATATTACTCTTAAACTTTTTTTAATTATGTATATGTATCTTGGTAACTTTTCAAAATTTATCGTAACATATTTTTTTTTCAAAAATTTGGAATCACCCTATTCTAAAAATAAAAATTTCGAAAAAAAATAATTGGAAAAGTCATTCCAAATCAGGGTATTTCCCACTCTCCTTTCCACTGAACTCAAAATTAGAGTTTTTATTTATTTATGTAGTAATATTTGACGACCGGTTTTTATGATTTCAAAATCAAATAATTTTTATTCAAAATTTAAAATTTCCAGTCTCTTCAAAATTTTTGTAAGTTCGGGACTATTTTGTTCAAACATGAGGGATGCTCCGAAAACTTTTCTTAAAAAAGAATACCTAATAAAACTATAATTAACACACCACATTTAAAAAAAATCGCAATTAAAACAAATAAGGGGAATTCCCAATTCATAAATATAACACAAATAATAAAAAATTATATACATATACATTAAAGTATATACCATAATAAATATTACAAATAATTTTACATATTTATCAGAAAAAATTCCTTAGAAATTATTTAAATTCCTTCGAATGAGTCAAAATTCCAATGATATTAATAAATTCTCTATTTTTCTTTTATAATTCTTAAAAAAATTTATAAACTGTTAAGTCCTTTCCGGTAATTTAATATTTTTTGTGCTATAGTGTATTATTAATTAATTTTATGCCACTTATACATATACATACATATATAATTATTTACTAATAACATGTATTTAAAAAAAAACCAAACGAAACGAAAGGAAAAACAAGTACCCAAAAATTCTCTATGTCCTTATAAAAGGAGAAAAAGAAATCAAGTCCAAGGTTCTGTTGTATTTCATACGTCATATTTTTTATTCTAATATAATTTATGTATTTATATATCATGCAGAAGTATATATTAAATACTATATATTTACATTTTATATAATTCATAAATAAAAAAAAGTGAAAAATTTCGAAAGCAAGAATCTGGAATTGAAATTTTCATATCCTGCAAATTTTTTTAAAGGCCTCGCAATTTCGCTAAAGTTCGCAAAATTTCTTTAAAGGAGGTAAAGGGCCCATATTTATTTACAAGTTTCGAAAGTTTTTTAGATTTAGAATTGGATCAGTTGAAAATATTATACATTTTATTAGGAATTAGGATGTACTTTGCAAAAGGATTGCGTCCGATTGCAATGAAATTTATTATGATGGTAATTGGTAGCGTCACCAATATTGCATAGAAGATAATTTTGACAGACATTGTAAAAATTGACGGTCAAATTGATTGTTTTAAAATTTTCCTAATATTTTGATAGTATTTAACCGTTATATTTTTCTCCGAGATGGAAAAGCGGAATCCATTTCCACAATAATTTAGAACGTAGAGCATAATACTATCTTGAATATACATTTTTTTCATCTAGGTGTTACCGTTTATGAGATAATGAAGTTGCAAAAATATAAAAAATTTGAATGCAATTGATCAGCATCCGCATCCTAATTTAAAAAGTATTTCTTATTCTATTATTGGCCTAAATGAGTCCAGGGCCTTATTGCACCAACACTAATCAGTAATCGAATAATCATTTTCTTCATTAGTGTGTTTTTTACTAACATCATATGTTTGATTACAAATATGATGTTGGTGCAACTAAATTTTTGATAATTTTAATTTTTAATTTCATTAATGATAAGTTGTTGGTGCAATTGGGTCCAGTTCAGAGCTCAATTGAACTAACTACTTACATATATAATAATTTTTTGATAAATGAGTGTTTTTAATAATCAATTTTTTATTGAGTCATTATCAAAAATGGATTTGGTGCAACAATAACTTATGTTGTTGCAATTCAGATCAGTCATATCTTTTGTTAAATTGTTGAAGTCAAAAGAAAATAAATAAATAATTATTCAAAAACAAATAAGTACAATTCAATAATACTTTAGAACCCTTGGAACAAATAAAAATGATATAAAATAATGAGTTTATAATTACTTTTAAAAATTTTGTATTTTCGAAATAATTCGTTTTTGTCCCTTTAAATTCTTATTTACAACAACATGTTAGATTGTCTTTTAAGTTGATTCTTATTTTATGTTTATTATGTGTTTATTATACGGTTCCCTTTTAAAAGTTCATTCAGTCTGATTTGTTTACGAAAATCTGCTCACCCTAAAGTGCCAAAATGAGAATTTTAAACAAACATTCTGTTTTTTTTTTTGGGAATACATATATGTAAGTTTCAAGGTTTCTTAATGCCAATGTAGATAGGTATATACTTATATATAAATAACGGTATTCGTGCATAAATAAAATAATAGTATATGTAACATGTAGTATATTATATATATACGTTATATCAAAATAATTTTGTTGGAATCCATAAGTCACGCACAATTCCAATGAAATTAGTATTTAATATAAATGTTATACTTGAAAGAGGTTAAAAGTCACATTTACGCAGTTTTACAATGTATATATATATATATATATATATATATATATATATATATATATATGCATAATGATGGACAGAATTTTGAATTCAAAGAACTTTTAAAATGTATAATTATTATTAAATTTATTGATTGATGGATTTTAAATTAAGCTAAGAATGATATATCTGTCTGTATAATTTCATTGAACTCATTGAAACTTAATCTGGTTGAACTTATATATGATTATTTATATGTTGAGCAGATTAATAACATTATTATGTCTCTGTTTCTGTTATCTTTTAAATATAACTGATAATTTGAATAAATATATTTTTTTGAATTGTATATAATAACAGTTAATTAATTAAGCTTATTGTATATTTAATTAACTAAAATTATATAAAAAAAATTTATTGGAATTGATTTAAAACGCAGTAAAATGATTAATTTTATATAAAATATTTTTTACTGCATTTTTTTATAATAAGTATATATTTATAATAAATATTAGTTATATACAAAAATATTAAATTAAATGTAGGGTTTTTTCTTCTAATAATGTTGTATATAATAAAAGATAATAAAACTAAATATGTCCTCCCCATCAATAAAAAAAAATGTTTAAATTGCTTTTTTAATTTTAATATAAATAAATAGAATATGATTAAAATTTAAATAGGATAGTGTTATATATCCAATTGTTTGTTTGTAATACCTTTTTTTAATAATTTTAGAATTTAGAATCAATATTTTTTTTATTTTAATATATCATAACACAGCTGGGTGGCATAGTGGTTGAGTGCCAACCTTTCATCCGGAAAGGTCCGCTTTCGAATTCTAGTGAAAGTGAAAAACTTTTCCGGTTTTCGACTCGATTCAGCTACCATTCTCCATTGGGTTCAAATTAATGGCATAATCAATAATTAATAATTATATATCTTTAATAAAAAAAAATACATATATATATCAATATAAACAAATGCAAAATATAAACAAATAATTTAATTGAACAATATAACTCGCAGATATAGAATACCATATAACTCAAATACAAAATATTACAATATAAACAAAAAATAGAACTGTAAATATTGAAAATCTAAGACGTTTCTACATGTTATAAGGCCTAGTACTATCTCATGTTTAAATTGTATGTGGAATTCAATAAGACCAATTGTAATAACACGAATATAATATGACCCTCTGTTCCAATATGTACCTATGGTATAGACAGGCTTATTAGCCTAACAGTTGAACAGTTAGCGCTTAAAAACAAAAAAACAAATAAAAAAAGTCTTAAATATTTGACATAAGCGAATTATCCTGTCTTTTATAGTTAGAATCTGTTAGTGTTAACAAATTCTATATTTTAATGATTTCAACTGGAAAAACATGGGAGAAAGCTTAAATAACTGCTCCGAATAGAGTCAGATGGAGATGCCTCGTAGGTATCCTATGCATCCAATAGGAGCATTATGAATTACAATTCTATATATTTTCATTTTTAAAAGTCATTAGAACTGGATAATGAAAGTCGAATATATTACAGTACTTAGTACTTACTTATGATACTAACCCCTTTGACCTTAAAAAAAAGGTTCTTTGAATTTCAATTGTACAATTCAAATTTATCAAAACTTATATAGCTTATTAATAAAACATTTAAATAATTATTACATTCTAAATATTGTCTTATTGTTTCGATTTAACAATTTTATTCATAATTTATTTACAATTGTTTTTTATTTTTTGATGAAAAAAACAAATATGAATTTTTAAAATTAATATTCTATTATTCAAAGTTATATATGCAATTTTGCATCATTATTTATCAAAAGGAAATTCCTAGAATTATTTAAAATAAAAATTATAATATAAAAATGTAATATTAATTTTTGGTTTTACAAATGACTAACAAATTATATATAACTAACCATGTAACGAGCATTTACATACTTAATAGAGGTTCGAAAAATTAATTATTAAAAATTCAAAATAGGGACAAGGTCGAGAATGAAAAATTTTTATTGCAATTATTTTGAAAATATAAAAATTTAGAAATTGTTTAATTTATTTAGACGACAATTAATTAATA
This sequence comes from Dolichopus griseipennis, assembly GCA_963082915.1. NCBI lineage: Eukaryota > Metazoa > Arthropoda > Insecta > Diptera > Dolichopodidae > Dolichopus > Dolichopus griseipennis. Next base: position 2,891,628 of record OY720445.1, read on the forward strand.
AAACAGTTCGTAAATCTTATAATTTCAATATTTGTGTATAACTTGTGAATTTCAAACATAATTTTAGGCCTAATTATATTTTGTTTTCTATGATTTAGTGCTTTAGACTTTTAAATTAAGATCTACCATTATTAATTTTAAAAATAAAATCATTCAAATTTGTATCCAAAAATTCCATATAAAAATTCGTATATCTATTATATTTGATTATTTGAACTTTATACCTACCAAATACGAATCAATAATTGCCTTTTAAATTCTATTAATTTCAAATAAACTACGATTTTATGTTTATCATGTAAGTAAAATTAATACCGTTTTTTTTTAATTAATTAAATTGTATTTCTTTTTGTATTTAAATACAAAAATTTGCATTATTAATTTAATGTAATTTTGGACAAGAATATTAAAATATTCTACAAGTAATAAAACTTTTCGATAACAATTTTAAACTTTTCAAGAGACACATGTATTAACTTTTTCTTTAAAATTTTTTATATTCGTCCTTTTTTTTTTATTCGTCCTTGATTTGTTTTGTATGTATTTATTTAAATAAATCCATCTGATGGTAGAAACAATCAAACCTAAATATTATATATTATAAAATATATTTTTAAAATTTTCAATATAAATTTTTATCTTCGTCCGAATACCTCAAATCCTAGTCAAAAGTTTGGGTGTACAAATAATTTTATTGAATAATTTGCTTTTAATTATTTATAATTTAATTAACGTCTGTAATACATTATAAGTATTAACTATTTTAAGATTGTTTGAATAAAAGAGGTCTTGTATTATATTATTACTTATAGGTTTAAACAGGGAACACTTATTTTATTTAATTTACTTATATGTACATCATATTTACAAATAACAAATTTTTTTTTGACGCCTATGGTTATGCAATTTGAATTTGTAAAAGTTTTTAAAAGTGATCTACAAACAAAATTTGTAAGTATTGGAAAAAGCTATAATTTGTCCATTGTTTATAGTAAAATATTTACAATAACCTATAATTTAAATTAAATATTTAATAGATAAAAAAATTTTATCCAAATTATAGTACTAACAATATTTTAATAATGAAAAATAAGAACAATTAACGTAATAAATGTCAATTGCCTTAATTACTTTCGTGTTATAATTAAAATTACATTATTTAAAAAGATAAAACTTGAAAAGAAAGGAATGAGGAAATTAGAAGTTATACTTTTTAAATTAATATTTGTATTTTCTTAAAACTTTATCAACTTTATCAACTTATTAAATAAATTGTTAAATATCAAATTTTTTATCCCAAACTAAAACTGTGATCAAAAGAAATAGAGTTCCGGTAGTATTTACAATACTTTGAACACTTTGATCTTCTCATTTAGTTTCAGCGTTCTTGTGGTCTAGCACCTTAAAAAATATTATTTAAATTATTAATAAATTGATAATTAAATATAAATTATAAAATTATTGTAAATAATGTAATGAAAATAGGTTGGGATAAATACGAAAAGAAATAATTTGAATTCATTCTTTATAACTCACAAATAAATTTTGGAAATAATTTACTAATAAAAAAGGATTGAAGTAATTTTAGTTATTTTAGAATGAAAATACTAATTTTTAATATTTTATCGATGAGGAATTCCAGCCTCTACTGCTTAATATTAAAGATACAGACAAGATTTTAATGAAAACACTGCTTTTTATACAGAAAAGAATATAATATACGATAATTAGTATATATTAGAATATTAGTTAGTATTATGAACTAATATAACTTTGTTGAAAATCTTAATATGAAACTAATATCGATTTAAATATAAAAAAAAACTTTTAAAATATTTAATAATTTTTTTTTTTTAATTTTAAAGTTATTATTAGGTACTAAATACCCGTTATTATATATCTAAAATGATAAATACAAATAATAAAAAAACCAGAATAAATTTTACGAAGGTTCATTAAGTTCAAAGGAACTTATAAAATTTTAATTAACACACAAAAACAAAAATACCCAAAGAAAAGTAATTTAATTCAAGAGGTTATTAAATTTTTCAATATAGATGATGAGACTTTGACTTATTTGATTATTGAATTATTGGTTATTAACTTAAAACTTATTTATTATATTATAAATTATAACTTATAAGATATTCGATTTCCATGTAATAAAAAAATGAAATAAAATATGAAAATTATACCTGCAATTTCCGGAGGTCAATCGATTTTCATTTTTCCCCCTTACATACAAAAATTCCTTCACTTCTATTTTGTGTCTCATGTTTGAATTTTTTTTTTAAATATAATTTAGATATAAAATCGAATGGATGCACGATATTTTTATTTATTTTAAAAGTTTGAGAAACTCTCTATTAAAAAATATTTATTGACAGAATTTCTAACAATGGTGATGCGGCAGTTAATTATTTTTATTTAAAACATGAAATTAAATTTTTTAAAAACAAAACCAAATTTTTATAGATTTGAAAAAAAAATAACAAATTAGGCACGATACACTTGAGTTTTCTCACCTTTTAGTGATTGGGGTTATTTCTTGAAATATCTTTGGTGTCAAATAGAACTTAAGTATTCTATTTAGACTACAGTTACTTCCGGGGGGAATATGATAGTATAGTAATATAAACTTTAAAATTGATTATAATATCGTAATTTTATCGTAAATTATTTTTAAAGGCAATTGTCATCTTAAAAATTTTTTTATATTTTTATTTTTTTTTTAATTTAATGAAAGAATTGGAAGTGCAGACACTTTAGAAATCATTGCAACAAAATCCACTGGTAGTGATGAACCATCAACACCAGAAGATAATATTAATGTTGTTGTACGTGTACGTCCATTAAATGATAAAGAACGTAATGAACATATGGTATTACAATTTCCTGGAAATGGCCAAATAATGGTAATAAAAATACATTATTATTACATATATATACATAAATGTGTAGACGCATTTAAAAAAAACAATTATTATTGACAGGTTGAAGGACGTGGTTCTGGTAATCGTGGTAGTCAAAGTGTTAAATTATTTTCATATAATGTTGTATTTGAACCGGGTGCAACACAAGATGATTTATTAGAATATTGTGGTATTAAAAAAATTGTTGAAATGGCTGTTGAAGGTTTTAGTTGTACGGCATTTTGTTATGGACAAACAGGTTCCGGTAAAACACATACATTAACAGGACCTCCAGATTTGGTATGTATATATAATATATAAGAATAGATTTTAAGAGAAAAATTTAAATTAATTTTTGTGGTTCGAGTGAATTTTTAAAACTTGTGTATCTCAATCGAGTAATACAGGTTCAAATCCCACAGAAATCGCAAGAATTTTTAATAGAAATATATATATAAATATTAATTAATTTTCTAATTATTAATCTTTTTATTTCTAAATAGTTTATAGGAAAGCCAGATTTAGCTGATACAAGACATGGTTTAATCTTCCGTTCATTTTTATATCTCTTCCAAATGTTAAAAGAACGTGAAACACATTTTGTATTGAAGGCTTCATTTTTAGAAATTTATAATGAAAAGGTAAGTAAATAATCTCTACAGTTTAATAATCGATCTAGTTGAAGAAGAAGATTTGTTTTTCATAATTTTATAAAAGTTATCCTTATAACTCATTGATATAAGTTATATTCACTTAGAGACTTATTATTCATTTAGTGGGACACAAGTACTTAAGAGATTTAAGACTTAGAGCAATGAGTTATAACTCCCTAGGGGACAGAAAGGTGGGTCCGAAATAACTCCCTTAGTTCTCAGCTGAAGGGTTATTAGAAATTATTATATATATAACATCAGTGAAGGGATACAAATATATACAGAACTATAATATTAAAAATTAATTTTGCACACATTTAGGAGTTGGATTCGAAATCAGGGTATTCTCTTTTTCCTAAATTAAGAAAACAAAACAATAATTTTACATATGTATAAGCTAAATTTTCAAAGGCTATTTTGAAAAAAAGGGCAATCCTGTTTTTGTAACCAAAGTCTCGCATTCATGAATTTATAAATTGTATATGCTTAAGTTCCCAAAGGAACTTATGACCCACTTGTTAAGGGACAATTGTTCCCCTAAATAAGTCATAAGCCGCTAAAAAACCGCGGAAGTTATGACCCTGCACCCGAATCGATACTTCGATTTCATTTTCTTTAATTATAAGTTAAGTTTAATTATAATTCTTTAATTACAAAAAAATCAATCTTAATTGAAAATCTAATATGTTTATTCTACTATAATTTAAATTGATTTGATTTTTCTTTCTTTAATTTAAATATTTGATTTTCAATTTTCATCCATTTTAAATATTCAATTTTCTAAAGAAAAATTCCATTAAATGTTTTTTTTTTTAAATTTTAAAAATTCAATATATGTTCTAAATAAAATTAAATAAACATTTCTTCAATCACTGCAATGTCTTTCAATATATTGCAGTAAAAAAAATAGTGTAGTGTCCATCAAAATAAATACTTAATAACATACTTTTTAAAGTTAATCAGAATAATAAATCTAAAGATATATATTGCATATTCACTAGATACAATATCCATTAATATTTATTTTTTTATTTAAAGCAATTTTTTAATTGAAAAAGAAAAAAAAAATGATTTTTAATTTATTTTATAATTTTTATTTTATCGTCCATTAATAATAATAGGTGATAGATTTATTAAATCCTGGTTCAGCAAGAAAACCCTTAGCTGTACGATGGTCTAAAAAATCTGGTGGATTTTTTGTAGAAAATTTATTTACTGTCGATTGTGAAGAACTCGATGATTTATTGGCTGTATTAGAAGAAGGTACGTACAATTCAAATTTTTATTTTTTTAATGTATATGTATTTTAAAGTAATTAAAAAAAAAGGATCAATAAAGAATTGACGTAAATCATTTTGATTAATGTTTATTTAATATTTATTTTTAAATATAAAAAATATATGTTTATTGAATATATTAAATTATATACCTTTAGTAAATCTTTATTTGTCTTTTTTTTGACTTTATTGTGGTAGATTTTAGAGTTTGCATAGATAATTTTATAATACAATTAATAGGAGTCGTATATGTCGTATATATTTTAAGCGTATTGAAAGGTTATAATCTTTCTTCATATCCTAATTTTTCCATTTACAACGTTTCCATATAAAATATATTTCAATTATTTACTATTAAACTTTACAATTTTATCTGAATTATGCTAAGTACATATTAGTTTTAATATTAGCACTGAGTTTTCAATTTTTAATTTATGGAAAATTTTTTTGAGTAATTTGGATTTTAATAATTAAGTTGTTTGAAAGAAAAATATTTTTCAAATTTTAAGAAGCATTTATTGTATCCCATCTTTCTTGTAATCCCATCCCTTTTATAAAAGTTAGACCAAAGATCATATTAACTATAGTCATAGTTAATATGATCTTTGGTTAGACGTTCTGAATGTCTTTATTCTTTTTTAACCCATTTTCGGCTAAATAAAAAAACATATATTAATTGTTGACGAAGCTATACGATTAAGGATAATCTAGGCCCAAAAAACTCAAATCCGTTGTCAGGTTTGAGCCAACTTGTTCGTGAGCCTAGAAAAGTGCTGTTCGAAAAATCTAACACTGGTTATTATTATACTCTTAGAAAGCAAAAATAAAAATTTGCTTTCATAAAAGACTTAAAACTGCAAAAAAAATATTAAAATGTGTGAAAAAAATGTCGATATTTCGAACAGCTGCATTTGTACGAATGCCAAGGAGCTTGGTATGAAAAAATCTTAAACTAATTAAAAGAAATGGAAAATTTGATCTTTCACAACAAAATGTCGTCATTATTTTTTTTTTGAAAATAAGTTTTAAATTAGTTTTAATAATTTCCAAAATATGAGTAAATATAAGGGTGTTTTCGCCCTTATCTATCTCGAGAAAAAGTTAATCAATTTTGAGTTATTAAAACTCTCATTGGTAAGCTAAAAGTTCAAAGCTTCTTATTGGTTACAATTTTAATGTAAAATATTCAGGTTTCTTAAAAAAAAACGAAAAATCGAACAGTGGCCGAAAATGGGTTAATACAAAAAAAAACCAAAATAGGAACCCATTCATCTAATAGCTTCATTTTTCGGTTTTTTATGAATAAATTTTTAGTTCTGTCAAATTTCTTTTTTTGTGGACCTCTACTGAGGGCCATAAATAGAAGATAGTAAAGACGTTTTTGAAACGATGAGACGATAAGTATATGCGTATATAATTTATTAAATATGTTTAAAACATGCATATATGAATCTATACAAGAAAAATGATTTAAATTAATTAACTAATTTGCGTGATTAAATATTTGATTTTACCTCTTATTTCAATTAAATTTTTAGTTAAAATAAAGCAAAATATACCACAGGTATACCAAGTAAAAGAATATATAAAAGAGTTTAAAATTTAAATTAGTATAGTTTTTTTTTAACATGGAATTGTTGGACACGTGTAAATTATAATTTGGTTAATGAAAAATTCAAAATTTGAAATTTAAAAGAATTTAGTTTTTTCAAGCATGTTAGTTTTTTTTTTTAATAATATTAAAAATAAACTCTATATTGTATATTTGCTTTGTGATAATTTGATATAAATGTTTATTAATAATTATTACTTACTTACTTACTGGATCCTAGAACCCCTGGTGGGACATAGGGCGTCAACAAATCCTCTCCACCTTTCACCATCTTTTTAGCTTTAACCACGTTTTGCGTTGCGCTTCTGCCTCTTTCAAAACAGTATACTTCTCAATGTTTTCCTTGGTCTACCCACTCGTCGTCTGCATTGTGGATTCCACTCAAAAAATTGCCTTGGAGGTGTGTGTTGGTAATGATTTGCGGCCAACGAACTCTTAAAATAGTGTTGCGTAGACAACGGTTTATATACGTCTTCAACTTCTTGATGATATTGGCGGTTAACTTCCATGTTTCACAGCCGTATAGAAATACTGATTTGACGTTTTTTTCAAATATAATAATTATATGATTAACTTATTAAAGTTGGAAAATTTCAAGAATGTTCCACTTTTGTTTGAAATTTCAATAAATAAACGTATAGAGTTTGCTATTATATCAAATATATGCCGAGCTTTAAACCTCTGAAACCGGGTGTAAAATTTAAAAATGCCCTTGATATATTTTATATACATACGTTTAATTTGATTAAAAAAAGTTTCATCATGGATTACTATTGGACTCTGATAAGTGATTACCATATTTTTTTTTATGAAAAAATTCTATAATATTTCTTTACATTTGAACTTTTCCCTCTATTGAAAGTTTAAATAAAAAACAAAAAAAAAAAAAAAATAAAATTTCCAAATTTTTAACATTAATTTATAACAAAATAAATTAATAAAAAGTTAGTATTAAATAATTTGACATGGACATTCTTCCATATATAGTGAGATAATTAGCCATAATAATCATAAAATTATGTGTTTATATTTTATTAAAATTTATTATCCTAGAATCTATATTGAATGCAATATCCATATACCTAACCACCTACATAACCCTGAAGATAAAATTAAAAAAAAAAAGTCACCATTGGTGTGTCGTTAGTTCCAATGTCATGAATGTAATTTTAATTTAATACATTTTTATATATAAATAATAATTTTATTAATTTCCTATATATTCAGTCACTTGTCATTTCTTTTATTTTATTGATTTTACATAAAATTTTTATATATGTATATATACTTTTTTTTTGTAATAAAAAGTGTATATATATATATATGTATATATATTTTATATAATTTATTAAAAACAAAATTAAAAATGGACAAGTTACATATTTGTAATTGATGTATAAATACTTGCGTATATGTAAATGAGTTTAATTTGTTTTGGAATTTACTCAGGACATTTTATAATGAACTCAAAACAAAAATGTTTCCATTCAATTCCTTATAAATTTAATAAAATAATGTTTTTAATTTTTTCAAGTTTATGAACTCGATTAGAATAATTTTATTTATTAAATAATTGGTTTCAATAAATGAATTTTAATTCAATTTTTTCTTTTTTTTTTTTAGTATGTTGACACTAACAAATTGCAATGTGTTTTAAATTTTAATAATAAAAATTAGGTCACGCGTTTAAGTAATTTAATATCCATACCTATGTAGTTCTTAAACTATATGTACATATACATTTCTTATATACTCGAAATATAATATAGGATATGTATACTCGGATACATATTAAATTCTAGTTCATATATGATTTATGTACTAAATATGATTTAGGATTAAGTTTAATTACACATTAGTGACTAGTAACTGAAATATTAAAAAATTCAAATGTAAGTTGGAATTGAAACCCCATTATTCACTAGAACTAATCCCAGTAAAATAGAAAATATATAAAAGATATATAAGGAACATTATACTACTCTTTTAACTATAATGCTTTTTACAATTACTTGAAGCCCATTTATATTAACTCTAAAATTGGTTCTAATTGCGAATGGTTTTAAGAAAATGGGATTAGGTCTGACGGTAAATCATACCAGTTGATTTTATTTAACTATACTTACTACTAAATACTTTTTATTAAATAAATATCAAATTGGAATAATAAATTTAGTACTTTCTTTGTTTTTCCCATTATTAAATTTTAATTTTTTATTTGTTTAAAGTAAAAACTCATTATTTTTTAAAGCAATAAATAAAATTTTAATTTACTTTTACTTTTATTATTCAAATTTTATTTACGTAACAAATAAAATGTCATTTTATTTTTTAAAATATTATATTTTTTTTTCGTTTATTTTAAGAGATATTAAAAAGTAATAATCATTTTAATTAATCCTAGTGACTTAAAATATAAAACATTTTATGTCGCAGGGTGGCACAGGGGCCGTTTGTAGATGCTCAATGATCTAGAAATCTTGTTGTACTCTAAATTTGGCAGTATTGATTATTGGCATATTATTATACCCCTTACTATAATAGACATATGATGTCATATGAACTACGAACGAACTAAATATTCGTTATGATTACCTATGATATACAAAATCAAAATCTAACTATAATAGTCATAACCAATCATACGCATAAAATGTCAAACATAAACATTTAATTATTAAAAATTTATGTATTTACCTTGTTATGTTTGATTTTGAAATTTTTTAATTCTTTTTAAGTTTAATTTAAGTTATTTTTAATTTCTTTTCAATTTAGTTTGTTTGTATGTATGATATCATATGATATATACGCTTCGTTTCGTATGCCTGTTACTTGACGAATGATTTCTTAATGATATCGAATGATGGCTATGAGTATTCTAGTAAGATATATAAAAAGTCATACAATCGTACAAAATCATATGATATCATATGACATCATATGACTATTATAGTTAGGGGTATGAGATTGTTCAAAAAGTTGGCATTTCCATAACATATTAAAATTTATATTATAAATTTTATAAATTTCTTTCTTATCTGCAAAAAAACAGAACTTTTAAATTAAAAATAAGCATTTCAACTCAGTCGTTTCGAGTTGCCCCCAATGTGACATTTGCATTCTTATGACATTACATTTTTACTGTCAAAAATAAATTTATAAAAAACTTGTTATGATGAGCTTGCAAAATTTTGCAATAGAATTCAGATCTTGCAAACTTTTAATGTCAAAAGTTAACAATTTTGCCAATAAATTTTTAACGGTATTTTTGACAGGTGAAATTATTTTTAAATTTATTAAAAAAACGTTATTGATCAAACTTTTACTATTAGTTAAAATTTAATAATTAATAATTTTTATTAATTTAATTTTTTAAAACTAATCAAATAGAAACATTTAACTTATCAATAATTTAGTTTTATTATAGCTTTACCATTATAATTTATATTTAATAAAAATTAAAAACCTTGAATTTGGGATAAATTTTTTTTTTTTAATTTGTTTATATTTTTGTTAAAAAAAACGTTATAACTTTTATTTACGCACTTATTTAGATAATTAATTTCTTTTATTATTTGGATTTAATTATTTATATTGAAACATTATTTTTTATGTGGAAAATTTTTTAATTACTTTAAACGTTTTTTTATAATAATAGACCCAAAAATCAATTTGTTTAAGTACAAAGTATAAATAAAAATAGGATACTAATTTGTTATTCTTTTGAAAATCATATGTATGTGTTAGTGACATATAATTAAATTATAGAGTAAAAAAATTTAATATAGAAAGTATAGTAGATTTTCAATAATTTAAAATGAGTTAGAAAAATACTTAGACATCAATTTTAAACTTGTCAACAATGTTTCTAGCTCCATATAATGGATTACACGTTGTCAATTCATTGGAACTAAGCTTTATAGAAGCTAAAATCAAATTTAGATTTAGAGAACTAAAATCTGAAGCCCTTTTACTCAACTCTAAATATTCCTCTAGTCTATATTAAAATTTTGATAAAAATTAATTTAATTTAAAAATTCTATAAATATAAAACATTAGATAATTAGTTTTATAAATTTGTATATCCTTGGTTATTTGTTTTATAAACTATTTAATGAAATATAATTAAACTTGTACGTTTATGTTTTCTAATTAGAATCTTGTTTAATTAAAAAAATCTATTTTTATCCGAAGAATTCTTTGTCTTCTAGAATTGCCATAAACTGCGTCTAATACAGCTTCTAAATATGATTTATGGTGTTCATAAAATATGTTCTTCCATTCAATCCTTACTATTAACTTTAATTAAAATTCAGCAGTATAACTATTTAATATCCTGCTATAAAATTAAAATTCTAATATTCTAATCATTTAATTTACTTTATTAACAAATTTAAATATATATAGGAATGCGTAACAGATCAGTAGGATCACATCAAATGAACGAACATTCATCAAGATCTCATACAATTTTAACAGTTCATATTATATCAGAACAACAAGCTGAAAATGGTGTTTTTCTATCAAAACAGGGTAAAATAAATTTTGTTGATTTAGCGGGCAGTGAAATGACAAAAAAGACCTTAAGTGAAGGAAAAACTCTTGAAGAAGCGAATAATATTAATAAGAGTTTAATGGTACTTGGATATTGTATTGCATCATTAAGTGATTCAAAAAAACGTTCCGGACATATTCCATATCGTGATAGTCAATTAACAAAACTATTAGCCGATTCATTAGCTGGTAATGGAGTTACTTTAATGGTATGTTTTTTAATGCTTTTATTATTAAAAATAGAAATAAAAAAAAATTATTATTTTTTTTATTGATTTTCTTTTACAACTTTTCTTTTTTTTTTTAGATTGCTTGTGTTTCGCCAACAGAATTTAATTATTCAGAAACATTAAATACATTACGTTATGCATCCAGAGCAAAACGTATTCGTTCAAAACCAATTATAATAATGGATCCAAGAGAAGCTTTAATATTAAATTTAAAGCGTGATATAAATGTTTTACAAATTGAAAATGAACATTTAAAAGCAGCATTAAATTTAAATCAAGAAACTGTTAATGCAGTTACTGTTATAACACCAAATGCCGCTGTATCAGATATAAATTATGAAAGAGAACCAATACCACAAGCACCAGAAGTTAGTTTAGAAAAATTAGCCCAACTAGAAGGAACTGAATTAGCAGAATTAGTTAAATTGTATATGCAAGAAAATCATTCATTGCGTGAAGAAAATTCAACATTATTTACAGCACGTGAAATTTTATTAAGAGATCAGGAATTAGTTAGTAGAGAAAATGAAAGATTATTAAAAAAATTGGAAGATGTTAATAGGTATCGAAATCTTTTAAAATAAATATTGTTTGTTTGAAATTGAATAATTTATATTTTGTTAAATTTAAGTTTTTTTTTTGTAATTTTGCTTTTATTTTATTTTTTACTCTGGCTCTATGTTGTAAATAAAATTTTGCATTAAATGTTTATGTGTGAATTTAATAATTTTTTGATTTATTTTATTTTTAATTTGGATTTTTAAATTGTATTAAGATTTTTTTGGTAATTTTGATTTTTTAAATCTTTACTTTGACAAAATTCAATGATTGTATTACACGTTTTTCAGTAGTTATACATGGCTATACATTTTTTAAGGTTTTATCAATACACAATTTAACATATCAAGTTTTATTATACATTTTGAATCATTCGTGTACAACTTTTCAAAATTAAAGATATTTAAATATTAGAGTTAAAACCCTGGTTGGATCATATCTAATAAAAATATAAAGTGTATATCATAATAGTTTTATGTCCAAATTAAGAAGTCCAAATGCCAAATAGGTAAAGGACTAATATCAGGTAATATTTACTATTGTCTGGTACTTTTAATAAAAAAATATTACAAAATTGTTCTTTTAATAAGAGGAACTGTGGGAAATGTCAAAACGTTCCCATATTGAGCCTTAGGCACACAAAAAAATCTATAACTTTATGATGAATCCTTTTATTAAAAGGTACAGTGTCATTTCTAGGTAATATTGGGTTTGAAAAATTAAGAATTAAAGGGTTAAATTATATGAACATACGTAATAATTAACCATTATGCTGCTTATTCCGTGATCAGAGACTTGAACAATCAATCTCTGGTAGCCATCTTTTTCATCCGGATCTGTTAATATCGTTTCTTCTGCGTTTAACCAATTCGCCTTTAATTCGACACTAAAAATGTTTAAAATATTTTAATAATTATAATTAAATAATAATGATTCTTTAATTACGTAAAATAGAATAATAATTAATAATGGAAATTATATAAAATTTGTAGATTTTGTTTTGTAAAGTTTTGTAAATGTTATTTTTAATTTCAATGTGTTCATAAAAATATAACTTTGTACAAAATATTGCTATCTAATTATGTACAAGTCTTAAATGAATTGTTTTCAAGATTTTGGTAGTAAAAATTGGGTCATTTTATGTCGAAATTTAAGTAAAGTTTTCTAGAATTAAGCATTGTATATATTACATATGCATATACATTTACATAATTATTTCATTAAAAGGTTTTGTTTAATATAAATATAAGATTTAACAAATTTTTACTCCTGATAGTTTATTAATTTTTTAAAATAAACTTCTTATATTTTTTTTATTATCATTTTAGTGAAATAGAATCTTAAATAAAAAAAAATAAAATGGAATGGCTTTTAATGTATAACAGTGGGGAATTAGGGTATTTATTTTATATTATTAAAATAATATCCCTTAACAAAAGCCCCTTTAAAAAATCTCAAAACAATTGGATATCTTTTAAAGAAAACAAAATTTAAAGAAAAAGCAAAAATGTATACCAAATATATATATATATATATATATACTTTTTTTCAATATTTACATAATATACATATAATATGTTACTTTATATTTATAATAGTAAGATTTTTAATTTTTTTTACAATTTTTATATTTTAATTATTTTAAATATAAAATTGAAGAGTTACCTTCACATTGTTTAAAAAAATTTAATTTATAATTAATATATTTAATAAATTTAAAATTATTTTATGAGCACAAATGTTTATTTGTTTTTTATTTTAGTTGGAATGGAAAATTTAAAAATTGATTAAGTTAAAAATTTAAATATATTTTTTTAGAGTTTGTGTTCGATCACCTTTAATTACTGGAACAGCTAGTGGAGCACATATTACCAATTCAAATAGTAATAATAATAATAATAACAATTCATCAGATGCAAGATTATCATCATCCGATATATGGACAAATCCTCATAGCTATGATTTGTTAGGTAATTTAATAGTAAGTAGAGAATAGTATATTTAAATACATATGTATATAATATTTTCATATTTATTTTTAGACCAATGAAAAAGAAACAAATAATAACAAACTAATTGGAGAAAATATACTTGAAGTTGCTTCACAATTTGGTGTTGGAACAGATGATAACTACAAAACTATAAAATCATCTCAATTTTAAATAATTTTATAATTATTAATAATTTACTATTTTTTATATATTGTCTGTATATAAAAAAAAAAATAGAATACTGGGAAATGGCTCAATTTAAAAATATTTTTCAAACAATATTTAAATATACAAATAAATAGATAATAAGTTTAAATATTCAACTATATTTTCATATAATTATTAATAAAAAATAAATAAATAATTATAAATGTATAATAAAACAGAATTATTTATTATTTAATTATCAAAACTTATTTAATATTTAATTAAAATATTTTTTAAATAGTTTAAGTTTTAAAAATCTGAGCCCTCGCGTTAAAAAATCTTATAGTTCAACAACTCGAATATAAAATATTACAATGGTTAAATATAATTTTATTTTTTAAAAATCTAAGACGGGTCTCCATGTTATAAGACCTGGTACAATCTCATATATTAATTGTATGTGGAATTTATTAAGATCAATTATTCTAATATTAAGAAATAAGAATATAATATGTCCCACCTGCCTGTTCCAACATGTACCTATGATTATTAACATTCTTATTAGTCTGACAACAGTTATACTCAAAACTTCTTCAACAAAAATGCATATCTTGCATAATTTCTTAAAACCACAGTATCTGAATTCTATTATTATTTTTACACTTTACGTTTTATTTGTTAATTCCCAAAGTTTTTAGAGTTTTTAAGAAAAATAAATGATTTAAAAATTGATTCGTTAAGTTTTTCAATAAATATTTTCAATTTAGCATTTACCTTTACAAATTTAGTGACATCTTCTGGGCAAATACAATACAACTCAACGTTCGCCATTTCAATTGTGAATGATTTCTTGATTATTTGGTAACCATGTATTTCAGTTTTACAGGTTATCCAACATTTAATAAAAATAAAAATTTTTGACATTTTAAATTATTTTAAGCAAATGTCAATGTCAAGTCAACTTCAACTAAAATTCTCCGTTCTTTTAAAAAAGAAATCTCTGTCGTTCATCCATTTAGGTTTTGGTCGTTGGTTGCTATCGGAGGTTTTAATACATTAAAAAATTTATAAAGAATTAAAGTAAAAATTTATTTTAAATATATTTTTAAAGTGAAAATTAAACATATTAAGTTTTTATTTTAGTTTTTTTTTTTTTTCATATATCAAAATTTGTGAAATTTATAAAAAGAATACACCAACAAATTAATGGAATTCATTCTTTGCAATTGGATTGATTTCTACTAATTCGTACAATCCTTTTTACAATAAATTGTATTTTGTGTTTGTGTATAGATAGTAGTCGGTATTCGCTATTCAGTAATTCAATATATTTTAGGGATAATTTTTTTGCAACAGTGATTCCATCCCTTCATTTGAAATTGTATTTTTGACGAGACGGAATTGGAAAGTTATGAGTCGTATTTCTTAAATCATTAAAAGAATGTGGTTTATGTAAAGAAAAAAAAATTGCTGAATTTAAATTGATTCGAAATTATGTTAAACCAAGCAATAATTTGTGATCTTGTTGCAAAAAATATGAAAATTAATTTTTTAAATTATTGAATACCTTACCCTACCTACTACAAAAATACCAGTAAAATAGAAATGAAGATAATTTACATAAATGTTTGATTTTTTTTTTTTTTTTATATTAAAAATATAAATATATTTTAATGTATATTTATATATATATGTATATATGAATTTAAAGTTTTAATCACATATGCAAGTGTGATTTTTTTTTTTTATTTGTGAATTTTTGTCATTTCTTCTGATGGAAGAATATTGTTGCAAGACAGATTTTTATTCTATACAATTTTCCATTTCATATGTATTTTCGTTTCTAATTACGAAGTAATAATTATACAGAAACACATTTTACTAAATATAGTTTTAAATTTTTTCTAAGAACATAATAGAAATTGAAAAAAAGTACATACAACGTGCTTTTTTTTTTAAATAACTTAAAAATAGAATCATATTTTTAATGTGACGTTGAAAATTTTGTGAGTGTATTTGAAAAATAAAAAAAAAAAAACATTTTTGGCTAAAATTACAAATTAGAAAAAAAGTATTTTAATTGAAAATAGTTCTAAACAATCATAACTAAAGCAAAAAGTTACAACATATAAATTATATTTTCAAAGTTTTTAATACATTTTTAAAGAACAAAAGAACGAAAAAGGGCCATCCTTTTGTGGCCACCGATGTCTAGTGCTGATATATTTGATAGTTCGGTTGAACCCTCCCCCGCTAAAAAGCGGAAGCTGCAACAGCAATCAACGAAAGACGACGAATACATTGATAATAATAAATCAGAGGAAGAGAATAATTTTGTTCAAGGATCTTCTGCTGATACAACACAAACAAAAACAACAACACAATTAGCAACAGTAACAACTAAACATTGTAGTTTAAAACGAAGTCAAGAAGATATTTGTAAGTTTTTATTTTGTTTTTATTTGTTACCAATATTGTTAAAACGCATCTACGGTTAAAAAGGTTATTTTTTTTAATTAGAAAATTTTTTCCCAAACAACCTCTGTTGAAACCGGCTTTTGTTTTTTATTTTATTTTTTTTTTTAATTTTTTATGTATTGTCAAAAATACTGAAAACTGAAAACAAAAAAAAAAAAAAAATCAGTAGATACGACTTTACGGGATATATTTTATTCCTTAATCTTGACTGTCAGTTTTTAACTTCAGTAATAATTGCAGCGGGTATGATTTTTGCTAGTTCTATTTTTATTAGAAATAATATATTTTATTTTTTAAATATGGATATATTAAAATTGTTATTCCCTTAAAATTAACTTTTCAAAAAATTTTTAAAAATTAACTTTGAAAAAAGAATTTATTTTAAAAAAATTAAATATTTCATAATCATTTAAAAAAACAAAATTGTAACAAAATGCGCTGAGACAATTACTTAATTGTTTTTTTATTTATATTTAAAACAGCTGAAGCAGAAGATTTATCATCACCTAAGAATAATCGCGTTACCGGTCACCAACAAAAACAACAACAAAATAATAACTCAACAACATCAACAACAAAACTATCGTCATCTCATTCTAATAATTTAACGAAAGTAAATTGTGAAGGCAAAAACAGTGCTGAAAACTTAACAAAAAATATCGGCATTTCACAAAGTACTTCGTCATCTTTAGAAGCAGCAGCTAGAGAAGGAGGAAAATTATCACTGTCGTCGGAACCAAAAGCAAAAGCATTAGGTGGAATAGGATCAAATAATACTACTTCGTTAGAGAAAAAGAAAACAAAAATATCATTGTCGTCAGTTGAAAAAGAAACAATAGAACGAACAGAAGCAGCAGAAAAAAATTCATCCAGTCAACAAAGAAATAATAATTTACAAATTTCATCAACAATAAATTCAGAGAATAATATTAACTTGAACAATATGGCTAATAACAGTGCTGGTGGTAATAATCCAAGTGGAGATATTGATGAGGCACTTTATTCGCGCCAATTATATGTTCTTGGACATGATGCTATGCGTCGAATGGCCTCATCGGATGTATTACTTTCTGGTCTTAATGGTCTTGGAGTAGAAACAGCTAAGAATATTATATTGGGTGGTGTAAAATCGATAACATTACATGATGACAAGAATTGCACAGTAAGTTGTAAAAATTAAAAATAGAAAATTAAATTAGAAGACTAAACTAAAATAATTATTAAAATTTATTAAAAAATATAAATATTTTACAATGTAAATGGGTACGTTTTAATAAAAAACTTCTCACTTCAGTACCCTCGTCCAATTAATACCTTTTTATTCTTTTTTTTTCTATAACAAAAGAATAGTTTGGTTAGTTCAGATTTTGAGGTCATGAAATTTTTTGAGGGAAAATGGGAAAGAAAAAAATAGTGTTTCTTTGTTTTAAAAAAATTGTGTTAAATTTTTAGAAACTTTGAAATTTGGTTATCGATTTACTTAATTTAAAAATAAATAAATTTAATTTATATAAAATTAAAGCATAACTTATAATTTGTTTCTTGATGATTCATTGTTGAGGTTATATGAAATTCTTATTTAAAAACTGTCAGAATTTACTTAATATATATAATAGAATAATCAATTAACTAATCAATAATATTATCTATATAATAGAAATCTAATAGATACTATGTATCTACATATATATAACTTGATTTTATTTTCAAAGTATTTCATAATATCTTATATTAAATTATTTTAAATTAATTATAGCAAAAGATAAAAATAAGTTAAATTTATATACAAAAAGTCTTTAATAACAAAAGAAAAATGTTTGTAAATTAAATTTATTTATAAAAATTTTCAATTCTAGATCAGAGATTTGTCATCCCAGTTTTATTTAACCGAAAATGATATCGGTCGTAATCGTGCCGACGCATCAAGCACTCAGTTAGCTGGATTGAATAGTTACGTCCGTACAACAGCATATACTGGACCTTTAACAGAAGATTTCCTGAAAAATTTCCGTGTTATCGTATTGACGGATTCAAGTGAAACTGAGCAAAAGCGTATCGCTAAATTTGCTCATGAAAATGACATTGCCATTATAATTTCCGAAACAAGAGGTCTTTTCTCTAAAATTTTCTGTGACTTTGGAGAAAATTTTGTCGTTTATGATACAAATGGTGTCCAACCAGTTTCTGCTATGATTGCTGGTATAACAAGAGACACTGAAGGCGTTGTAACTTGTTTAGATGAAACCCGTCATGGCCTAGAAGATGGTGATTATGTAACATTTACTGAAGTGGAAGGTATGACCGAATTAAACGGTTGCCATCCAATTAAAATTAAGGTTCTCGGACCGTATACCTTTGGTATTGGGGATACAATTAATTTTAGTGAATATATTCGTGGTGGTATAGTTACGCAAGTTAAAATGCCTAAAACAATTCATTTCAAACCGTTAGAAAAAGCCGAATTAGAACCAGAATTTTTAGTAACCAATTTTGCTAAATTTGATCATCCAGAAACATTACATATCGCTTTCTCAGCTTTACATCAATATATCCAACAAGCCGGTCGTATGCCCAGACCATGGAATAATGAAGATGCTAATAATTTCTTACAATTAGTGAAATCTGTCAAACCAGATGTTAATGAACAATTAGTATTAACATTCGCAAAAATATGCTGTGGAAATTTATCCCCACTGGATGCAGCTATTGGTGGCTATATTGCCCAAGAAGTATTAAAAGCTAGTTCTGGAAAATTTTCACCAATCCAACAATATATGTATTATGATGCTATCGAATGTTTGGCTGAACAAGAAGTGTCTGAAGAAGATGCTCAACCATTAGGTTGTAGATATGATGCTCAAATAGCAATCTTTGGTAAAACATTCCAACAAAAAATTGCTGATCAAAAGTAAGTTTCAAAATATACAATATAAAACAAATTAAGAAAAATTCAGTTTTTTTATCATAACTTTATTTTACACTTTTATTTAAAGGTACTTTATTGTTGGTGCAGGTGCAATCGGTTGTGAACTTTTGAAAAACTTTGCTATGATTGGTATTGGTACTGGTGGAAATGGAGAAATATTAATTACCGATATGGATCTCATAGAAAAATCAAACTTGAATCGACAATTTTTATTTAGACCTTATGACGTCCAAAAACCTAAATCTCATACTGCAGCAGCAGCTATAAAACGTATGAATCGTGATTCTAAAGTAACGGCTTATGAATTAAGAGTTGGTCAGGAAACTGAAAAAGTTTTCTCTGAAGAATTTTACGGAAAATTAAATGGAATTGCAAATGCATTAGATAATGTTGATGCGCGTATTTACATGGATCGGAAATGTGTGTTTAATAGAATACCAATGGTTGATTCTGGGACTTTAGGGACAATGGGTAATATCCAAGTAGTTGTACCTTTTGTTTCGGAATCATACAGTTCATCTCAAGATCCACCGGAAAAAAGTATACCAATTTGCACATTAAAAAATTTCCCAAATGCTATTGAGCATACATTACAATGGGCAAGAGATAATTTCGAAGGGGTCTTTCGGCAGTCTGCTGAAAATGCTTCCCAATTCATTTCTGATCCATCTTTTATAGAAAGAGTTTTAAAATTAGCTGGAGTTCAACCGTTAGAAATATTGGAATCGGTTAAAGTATTTATAAAAATTAAATTACCTTAGTGAAATTTTAATGTAAATTTATTTTAGTCTGCTTTAATTGATGAAAGACCGAAAAGTTTCGCTGATTGCATTAAATGGGCCCGTTGTCATTGGCAGGACCAATATTCAAATCAAATTAGACAGTTATTGTTTAACTTTCCACCAGATCAAATGACATCAAGTGGACAACCATTTTGGTCGGGACCAAAACGTTGTCCAACACCATTAACATTTGATGTAAATGAACCACTTCATCTGGATTATATTTTTGCAGCCGCTAATCTTAAAGCTGCCGTTTATGGTATTCCTCAAGTTAGAGACAGAAGCGTTGTTGCGCAACTTGTATCTCAAGTTCATGTAGGTTTACATAATAAACTAAATAACAATGATAGGTATTAATTTTACTATTAAAATTTTGAAGGTGCCTGAATTTAAACCACGTTCCGGTGTTAAAATAGAGGTAAACGAAAATGCAGCACAAGCTAATAGTCAATTTGATAACCATGGTAGCGATGATATTGATCAGGATCGTGTTAACAGAATTTTAACTGAATTGACAAATTTGGGCAAAATAGACTTTAAAGTTCAACCATTAGACTTTGAAAAAGATGATGATAACAATTTACATATGGATTTCATAGTCGCATCATCAAATTTGCGTGCAGCTAATTATAGAATTCCACCTGCTGATCGTCATAAGTCAAAATTGATTGCGGGAAAAATTATACCTGCTATTGCTACAACAACTTCAGTTGTATCTGGTTTTGCAACGTTGGAAGTAATTAAATTGATTCAAGGGTATTATTTTCTTTAATTTAAAAATTTTATATATTTTTAAAACATGAATTTTTATTTTTAGATATCGTACATTAGATCGCTTTAGCAATGGCTTTACTAATTTAGCATTGCCATTTGTTGCCTTTTCAGAACCAATATCAGCTGTTAAACAAACATATTATGGCAAAGAATGGACACTATGGGATCGCTTCGAAGTACAAGGTGAAATGACCCTGTGCGAATTTTTAGATTATTTCAAAAATGAACATAAATTAACCATTACAATGTTATCACAAGGAGTATCAATGTTATATTCATTCTTTATGTCCAAACCAAAATGTGCTGAACGTTTACCGTTACACATGACTGAAGTTGTTAGACGCGTTTCAAAGAAACGTATTGAATCACATGAACGTTCTTTGGTTTTTGAAATATGTTGTAATGATGAAGATGGCAACGATGTTGAAGTTCCCTATGTTAGATATACATTACCTTAAACTTTTTAAGAATGAAAAACATAAAATTAATGTTTTAGAAATAATAAAAAAAATTAATAAAACAAAAGTATTTAAATTATACCAACATTACGAAAATGAGATTTTTTTTAATATCGAAAATCGAAAAAAAATTGAAAATAAATTAGAATATGAGAATATCAAATAATTTAAAGAATTTTAATTCTATATTATATATTAATTAGTTACTTTATTTCTAAATAAGATGATTCACAATAAATTATAAATCTTAAAATAAATTTTAATTTAAAAGAATTATGTTTTCATTATTTTAATTTTCTTTATTTTCTTTTTGTTTCATAAAGTGTAATTTAAGAAGATTTAAACGAAAAAAAAATATAAATTTCATTATTTTGTCCATTTAAAAATTAACTTAATATATATTAAAAATTCTGGGATTAATGCAGAGAAAAAAAAAAAAATAAAAAAAAATTTATATTTATAATTACAAAAAAAATTAAAAAAAAATAAATAAAAAAAATTAAATAAAGGGCATTCGTATTGAACTTTTAAAAAACTTTAATTATAATTTATTTCAAAAACTTTACATTTTATTAGACTTGTAATTTTGAGGATCTAGTAGTTGAAAGCTGAACTTATTTACTTTCATTATGAACTTATTTAATTGAACTTTTTCTGGTAAAGTTCAAGGAGTTACTTATGTTGTTTCTAACTACACATTAGCACAAAAAAACATAATCGGATGGCTCATTAATTTAAAAACTACAAAAAATTAGCTTTTAAAATGAATATTTTAACTTAAGTAATTGACTTTGTTTTGATTCTTCTTGGAGATCCCTGTAGAAAACTGAAATTAATCTTTACGATTACCATCAAATCTAGAGTTTACAATGACACAATAAAAAGTATAAGGAATATAAATATGTGGAAACAAATTAGCTTAAAACAATTTATATTTTAAAAGTAGTTTTAAAATTTTTTTCCCTCTACTTTTTTGTGTTATCAAAATTTGCAAAGCGACATTAAAACATTTTTTATTTTTATTAAATCTTAAAATTTATTTTGATGAAAAGAGTACAAAATTTCTTTTTTCAATCTACTGTTGTCTCATCTTTTTTTGACATACGAAAATAAAACGAAAAAGCTTTAGTATTTTCATCTGAATATCTTTTAACAATGTTAAAAGGTAAGCAAACACATTCTCCATCATTTAAGCGTTTTTTAATATTATCAGCATCAGAAAAACATGGTAATGCAAATTTTATCTAGTAAAAATAAATTAATATGCAAAAATAATTTTTATTTTAATTAAAAAAATACCTTCATCGAACTATCTTTAGATGAAATAATATTAAAATGGTACATATATTTTTTAGCATCTTTTTTACGTCCCAATAAAAATATTATTATATAAATTAATCTTTGTTTATAATCAACTTCATATAAAAATATGAAACTTTTATTAAATGCATTAATTAAACGAATTTGATTTATATTCTTAATATTGTTTTCATTAAAATAAACAGATGATTCTTCTTTAAAATCAAATACTTTTATTTCATTATTGTGATTTGTTATAAGATGATCATCCAAAAGATGTTTAGAGTTTTTCCAATTACATCTTAAAAAAAATATAAAATTTTAAAATTTGTATTATATTTTATACACTAAAATAAAAATATACTTCCAAAGGTTTAATTTATGACCAATGCACTCATATGGTTGAAATTTACATTCAATACTATGCAGACCCATTTCTATGTGTGATGAAAAATTTAATTCACATCCACGATCCACATATTTACATGGTTTTTTAATCAATATCTTGGTTGTTTCTTTGATGAAAGCTTCGTTTTGTTTCTCTTGGATAAGCCGAACACCACACTAAAAATTTATAAATTAAATATTAAATTTGTTACAACCATTCTTTATGTTAATAATAAATAAAAAGGTGAGTATTTAATTTAATTATTCCCGGATTTGTTAAACAAAAAATAATAGGAAAAAATAAATAATCATTATGTATGTTCAATATAATATATATATATAAATATAATTATAAATAAACATTATTTGAATATATGTAGATATTTAAGTGAACAACCAATTAGTTTAGTTTTATATTATTTCCTATAAGTAGGTATTGATTTATATTCCAATAATTTTATTTTAACTGGATAGTTATAGAAATTTATACCTACATATGTACATATGTATGTCAGTAAGTTAATACATATGTATGTATGTATAATTTGATAAAGTGAAATTAATTTCATTATTTCAGCTGTTTTTAAAAATGATTTTGTAAATCAAATGGAATGATTTACTAATTACTATGGAACATTTTTCCTTAAAAATAATTTACAAACCTTTTTTATTATAATTTTATGATTTTCTTACCTTTGGACAACTTTTTGTACTTTTTGCGCATCCTGAACAATAAATATGATCATTAATACATTTGAACGTATTTGCCGTTGGAATGTTATTGCATTTTTTGCACGCAAATTTTTTATAGTCCATAATTTTATCGATTTTAATATTTTATTTAAAATTAAAATAAATGTAAAATACTTTTAATAAATACTTTATATTACAAATAAATAAACCGACTGATTGAATAGTGAATACTGGTTACGGATTATTTATTTATAAAATTTAAAAATGAGTCAAATTAACTGAATACTATAATAATAAAGAACATTTTACATATATGTAGGTACCT
This sequence comes from Dolichopus griseipennis, assembly GCA_963082915.1. Taxonomy (NCBI): domain Eukaryota; kingdom Metazoa; phylum Arthropoda; class Insecta; order Diptera; family Dolichopodidae; genus Dolichopus; species Dolichopus griseipennis. The sequence continues at coordinate 2,915,684 of OY720445.1, forward strand.
AAGTATGGATATTGCATTCAATCTTAAGAACTTTTTGTTCTTTATGATATTGTGTGTGAATGTAAAATTTTATTATATTTGTATTCATAGTGTACATACATGTATACAATAAAAGTTTTTTTTTATCACTCAAAATTTTAATAAACAAACATTTTTAATGATATCATTTCATAACAATAAAGCAGTTAATACACGTTCGAATATAATCACTTGACTTTTTTCTTCTTTTGGTATACAATTTAATTTAAGTAATAACATTTTAGCTTAAAGAATTTAATTACATTTTTTCCAAACTTCGTGCTGAAAAGGGTTAATAAATATCAAATCTCTTATATAAGCGACCTCACGTCTCCACATACTAAAATTTTTAAGGCTTTCGCTTTAAGCGAAAAAAAATTCTTAATTCTTCCTATAAGTTAACCGAAACAACTTTGTGTTCTTGCTTTGTATTTCCTACAACTTTGTGTTTCCATGCCCATCGCGAGGCAAACGGAATCTAGAGTACGCATACCTACACAAAATTTGAAGTTGCTCAAACAGTCGAACCTTTTTAAACGAATATTTCTGCAAAGTATAGTGCCAACTGTATGTCATGCGAATGAACGTTGAATATATACTTGTTTTATAGCGCACAAAATAATGCGCACGCCGTCCGCAAAAGAAAGATTTTTAAGTCAAAAGAGTAGCGATTGATAAATTATATTGTTCGAGATTTATAGATTTATCTTCAATATTTATTCTAATTTTGTGAATTCACTGATCACTCCTTTTGATAAACTTGTAAAAATAGTTTAATTGTATTCTGGAAAACTAGATGTACAGTTAAGATGAAGGTTGACATGTATATGGTGCCCTTTAATTATTTTTATTAATGGTCAATTGGTCAGCTTTTTAATTTAATATTACAGAAAAAATACTTACTTTTTTTTTGTAAACGTATTTTATGTGAGTTCGTATTCGGTAATTCAATTCCCACAATATGTAGGCACGTATGTACACTTTTTTTTAAATAAATATATATACCTATTTCTTAAGTTATTATTATTATTTAGAAATTTTATATTGTTAGTTTTCATTTTAATTTATTTCTATTTAAAAGTATTAATTAATACAGTCGGCAATTTAATCAGTACTTCAAATATGTTAAAATTAGATTTGTGATGCGATATCATATAAAACTGAATCTGTAGTAGTATTAGTTTATTATTATAAATGTTTGACTGTATATTTTACAAAGTTAAATGCAAAGATAAACAAAATTTGGTTCGAAAATCGAAGTTAATAATTATTATCCTATAGTAAAATAATTAAAAAACAAAATAACATATATATCAACATAAATATGTATGCAAATAAATTTGTATATATAAACAATATATGAATTATGAACACACCCACAGGCCTTAAGTAAATATTGTTAAATTTATAAATACGAAATATAATTTAAATATGTGACATGCACTTAAAATCTTGAAATACTTAGTTAAATGCTTCCAAAATGTATTTCTGCAGAACCATATATAAACTACATTAACTCCGTACTTCTTTTGAAAGTATTTTTGAAGGTATTTTTGAAAGAAATATTCTACGTAGAATATATGGTCCTGTAAACGATGACGCGGTCTGGCGGAGAATATATAATGCCGCACTCTACGAACTGTATAATGACGTTGATGTAGCCACGAAAGTCAAAATCAGACGTCTTCATTGGCTCGGTCACGTCGAGCGAATGTCAACCGATCCTCCAGTCAAGAGGATATTTAAAGCCAGAATAATAAAAAGGTTGTGCTGAAAAACTACTTCCATTCACCACTGAAAAAAGTGCTGAAAAAATACTTCCATTCACCACTGAAAAGGTATTAAAAATTCAGCACTTTTTTAAAAACTGATGAATTTTTTTTCACCATTCATATTAAATTCAGTAGAAAAGAAATACTTTCATTCAGTACTTCTCCATTTCTTGTGCACGACTTCTGGGTTATCAGGGCTATGTATACTCTACATAAGTTAAACAAATGGAAAAATTCAATTAAACCAGATATCTATATCACTATACTATTAATATAGACTAGACTACCAAAGCTACGAGGATTCAATTTTAGGAAAACATATACATACAAACATATTTTTTTTAGACCCAACAATTAACGAGTGATTTGCGTCGCAATTTTAGGAATGCGACTTAAAAGATAAAATAAAAAAAAAACTTCGTTGGTCATACTGGATTGGGTGGGCTAACAATTGATACACAGCTACTTAAAAGTCAAAATTTGTAACACATCTATTTCGTAACAAATTTGAAATGAGAATACCTACTCTAGCTATTTTAAATTTGAACCTTTTTAATTATTCCAATAGATTTGGATGCTTCAACTACATTTTCGATTACAAACATAATATTATATTTCTTAATAATCGTTTTTTTTAGAATTTTTAGAAGTAGTTATTTATCACTATATTTTAAAATATATAAGAAATAAGATAGAAATTTTATTTTAAGTACGCAAACATAGCAATATAAAGATAATAAATCAAATATTGAAATAATTAATATAATTTTTTTGAATTTTCGCCTTTGATTTCGTCATCATTTGACTTTTTCTTAATTATTTTAAAAATTAGGTTATGAAAATGAATTAGAAAAATGGCGCGAATCGTTTGAACTTTTTTCCGAATTCTTTACATAATAAAGAATTATTAATAATTCTTAAATAAATTACAATGATCGGAAACTCAATGCATTGCCAATTGCAATATTATCTTCCGAATTTTAAAGCTGCAAATTATAATGTAATTCTAATAATATATAGGTACTTACTATTTTTTTTGATTTTTAGATCGTTTTAGAAATTCAATATTTGAAAGAATTTTGAGTTTAAAGACAAGTGCTCACTGAGTAGTGTCAAGTAAGTATTTATAGAAAATTAATTAAAAAATTTATAAAATTATGTGTACACCAACTCTATTGGGTTCTTTGACTTTGACTTGTCATTCTTATTTTTCAGTATAATTGTTTATTTTGTAGAATGCAATTTTTTTTGGAATAATTGTGTCTTACGGTGCGTTTATGTTGAAGCATCGATGAGAGCGTCCATAAGAGCATAGAAAAAGCTATAATTATTTTAAATGAAAAATAGTTTTAAAAAAATTCAGTTAATATACTATTAATACAATAAACTTAATTCACTATATAGAATGTTAACTTGAATATTAATATAAATTATTTTTCGAATTATTACAATTAATACAATCTTTTCATTCTATATCCTGTTCAGAATCAATCTTTTATGGTGGTTTCTATCCACCTGGTCCCAAAAAATTGTCTTATATTTCACTGATCAATCCATTATAATTTTATTAAAATTTTTAACAGAATTTAATTTAGGTATTGAAAATTATTAAAAAAAACAATAATTTATCAATTAAAAATAATATTTATTATTTTATTATATTATACAATGTATAATTATTGCACTTGCTTCAGATTTTGTATTAAAAGAACAAAAATAACACAAATTTATTTAAAAAATTGAGTAAAAAACGGGAACAAAATATTTATTTAAAAGTTTTGATCATCGATAAGAGTGTAGAAAACTGAACAAAGAGTTTTCTATGCTCTTATCGTTTATCGATGATCAAAGCGATGCTCCAATATAAACACCTCTATTTAAATCAGGTATATAGTTTTCGACGCTATGCTCTTATCAACGCTCTTATCACTTATCGCAGCTCCAACATAAACGCACCCTTATAAGAAGATGTACAAAGTTCAAGCTAAGATACAATTATATTATTTAAAGCCCATTAAAACAGTATAAATTTTTTTTATTTAATTATATTTTATTTATTTAATTTTATAATTTCTATTCAACATATAAATTTTTTTTTTTTGTTTAAATTTTATCAAAAAAATATAAACTATAAGTATACAATATTTAATATAATATAATTTTTCTTAAATTTTTTTATAATTAAATTTATATTTTTGAAATAAACGACTAAATTATTATAAAATATAAGCTAATTAATAATTATCAAAAAAAAAAAAAAAAAAAATAAACGAATAAAATCAATTCAAATATACATAAAATATTTTTTTTTAATTAAAAATATTCTTAATGTTAAAAATCAAAATTAAATATTGATACAGTACAAAACTTTTTATATTTATTTTATATATTTAATAATTAAAATAATTTTTTTTTTTTTTTTTGTAAATTTTTAATTTTTATTTTATTTTGAGTATTTAACTTAAATATCACAGAAACAAACATTTAAGTTGTTTTTTTTTTTTATATTTATTTGTTTGAATTCTAAAATAACTTTGTTACAAAATATGTATTTGTTTTTTAATTAAAATATTATTTTTAAAATATAAACAAAATTAAAAAAAAAAAAAAAAAACAATAATTAATTAATTAAAAAAATTTAATCTTGACGTATGCAAATATTCTCTTTAATAAGATTAATATAAATGTTAAGTTCTGTTTTGTAGGATTAGAATTTTTAGTGATTTGGTAATTTTGTGACATTTTTTTATTAGTTTTTTACTCTTTTCATCATTTTTAAATTTTTAATTAACGGTACTTGCGATAAAAAGTGTCTAATTTTATTTTTAGGATTTCTTTTGAAAAATTTTAAGAATGTCAAATACAACATTTACAAATATTCATAAGTCGGATCGCTCTGATTTCCATAAAATGGTAGTTTGAATGTTTAAGATTTGGTTTATAGTAAATATTTAAATACAAATAAAATTAATAAAATATTTAAATATATTTAAATTTTTAAATACAAATAAAATTAATAAAATTAATTATATTTATTTTTGCTACTTAAATCTGAAAAGAACCCTGTAGTTTTTCTTTATAATATAATATGTCATGAAGTTGTCAATAATTTTTAAATGTCAATGAACTATGTATATGTTATCAGTGGATCATTTGCTTTGGAATAATTTATCCATTTTTTATTTCTCAAATATAAAATTACAAAAATTAATTATTGTATTTATTTAAATTTTTAAAATTTTTTTTTTATTTTATATAATAAAGAAATTTCACCATAATTTTATTTCATTTGATATTTTAATATATAATTTAGTTAATTTAGTTTTTCACATGGTCATCAAATACTTTTATTAGAAATTTATTAAAAAAAAAATCTAAAAATAAAAAATTAAAAATCAAATATTATTTAAAAAGTTATATAAATAAAAATCTATTTATTTTTATATATAATTATATAAAATTACTTTATATTTATCTATGTAGGTTTATTTAAAGATTTTTTTTTTTATAGTGCATGCGTGTCAATGCATTTATTAATATTAAATACCGATTGCATAAAATATGCAATACGTGTAACGCGTAGCCCTATTAAACGTTTTTAAAAGCAATTAATAATGAAAATGTGAATAAAATTATTTATTTGGAATTTAAAAAGGTGATAAATTTATATTTAATTTTTAAATAGTAATGATATTTGATTGCAGGGTGAATATTGTCCAGATGTTGAGTGATTTTGAATTATTGAAATAATAAATAAAATCAAGTTAATTTTAAATGGACGCTGTGTAATGTTATATAGTAAGTTATTAGAAAAACTAATTATATCTATAGTAAGTTATTTGTAACTCATAAATTGAGGGTGTATTTAAATTGTGAATACGAATTATTCTTTCGAAACTTATAAGCTCTTAATATTTTTTTTTATTGTACTCCAATTAAAATTGTAAAGGCTGAGCGGTGATTAGTTTGTGTTTTTAAGTAATTTTTGGTTGCATTTAAAATATTTTATTATCAATTATTAGAAAATTTAATAATCTACTTATTTATAAAAGTTTTTTATATGTAATAATAATAAAAATAGTTATTAAAATTTTAAATTGTGGAAGAAGTCTTCGGCTGAAAAATAATCGTTATTATTTTAAATAATATTTTAAGTTTTATATAAATTAATTTAGAAGTAAAAGAATTTTATTATTTTTTATTTTGTATTAAAAAAAATTTATTTTTAAATTTATTTTATTTAATTATTTTATAGGAATTAATAGAAATTTTATTCACATTTTTTTTTTTTTTTTAATTTACGTATACTATAAAATTTAAAACTTAATTATTTATAAGCATTTGTTTTTCAAATTGAATATTTCTTATTTAGGATCCATACAAATTCAAATATTAATTATTATTTATTATATATTTAATATAAAAAAATAATACTAAGTTTAGTAAAGAAGAGACCATAAATAATTGTCTTGTTGCAGTGATTTTGATTATTTCTTATGAAAATTTTAATAAAAATTATATTTATAATCGGAATTAGTATTTGAATTTGTTTTACATAATGTATATATATGTATGTGCAAATTTATTTAAAATATGCAATTCAAAAAACATATTTTATATAATTAATAAGGCAGTTTCTTTTTTTTTTTTTTTTTTTTTAATTTAATAATAATTGATTATTAATTAAATTGATTAATTTAGTTAATTAATTAAAAAAAAAAAAAATTATATATTTGATATTATAATTCCTAATACTAAACTAATTAAAATTTTTAAACTTATGTTAAATCTATTTGATGTTGTTGAACTAGTTAAATTTCCATCAGATATTAATGGTAAATTTTTTTCTATAAAATATTGATGATCATCACTTTTGCTACTATACTCTTGAAGATTTGGACAACGCATCCATCTAATTGCAGATGGTTTTGGTCGTAAATGCCTAACACGCATCATACTGTCATTAAATTCCCAATATGATTTTCCTTTAAAGAAATATGTTTTACCTGAAATAAAAAAAAAATTGAAATTAATGTCAGTGTTTTTTAAAGTTAGTTAAAGTTTATTCAAAAATCTAGTTGTAGGCTAACAGGTTAATGAAAGCCGTAAAAAAAAAAATAGTTTTAAGTGAAAGAAAAACAATTAAATAATTACCATCAGAATATTGGAATGCAGCACTAATATGATGACCAATACCAGCCCATATTGCCATATCTCTAGGATAATCTAATTCAACTTTTCCTTCATCTTCATCAAATCTCCAATAAAGAGTTCCACTATAAAAGTATGTTTTATTATTATGACCCCAAACTAAAGCGGCATCAATTTTCTCCAATGATTCTGGTAGTCCAAGATTTGTTAATGGTTTCGGATATCCATCCACCAAATTATTCGAATTGAAAACGTAATATTTTTTACCTAAACAAATAAATGTTTAATAAATTTGTAAATTTTAAAATAATATTTTTTTTTAAATATATAGACACTTACCAATAAAGAAAACAATATTTCTTTGTTTATTTTCATAAACAGCATCTACATGGGTGAAATCTAAATCGTCAGGGAATTTCCATATACGATCTATTCTATACGGATAACCTTCCATGGGTTCACCATTTTTGAATCTCCACAAATACTAAAAAAAATAATTCCAATTAAATTTTTTTTATAATAAACATTAAAAATTTAAATATTACCTTATCTTTAAAAATGAATAATTCTCCACGATACATTGAAATTGCATCATAATCTGTATTGCATGTATCTGGTTTTGTTGGTGAGTAATGGGATCTTGTTGTATATGGTGTTCTTATTGTAGTGGTTGTATGAAGTCGGGGATTATTTGAACTTGCTGTTGGTTTTCTTGGTGATGCAGTAGCATGATGATGATGATGATTATGATGATGTCCTCGATTATCGTGATATAAACGTTTTGTGGCTTCACGTTCACGATCACGTTCTTGTCGTTCACGTTCTTGTTTTTCGCGTTCCCATTTTTCGCGTTGTTTTTGTTCTCGTAGCTGTTTTTCTCGTTGTTGTTGCCTTTCCCTTTCCCATTGTTCTCGTTGTTGTTGTTCACGTTCACGTTCTCGCTCCCATTTTTCTCTTTCCCATATTTCTCGTTCTCTTTGTTCTCGTTCTTGTTTTACGCGTTCCTGTTCTCTTTCCCATTTTTCTCGTTCTTGATCTCTTGTCGGCTTGTTGTTATTATAATTTGGATTTTTTGAATTAGGATAATGGGGATATTCGTTATCGTTGTAGGGAGGAACACGTTTATTCGGATACAATACTATCGGTTTCATTGTAGTGGTAGTTGTTGTAGTTGTTGTTGGTGGTCTTTCTGGTCTATTTACAACACCCCATTGTTTTTGTTTTGTGCCATATAAATATTGTATACCATGACGATCATCATCTGGTAATTCTTGATCTGTATCATATCCTTGATACCACGGAAACATTATTGAACCTTTTACGTCGGAATGTGCCAAACCTAAAGAGTGACCAAATTCATGTACAGCAACTCCCATTAAATTTGTACCTGAAAATTTGTAAATAAAGCCATATAAAAGGTGCATTGTTATAAATTCATAAAAAAAAATTAAAAATTTATAAAAGATAATCTAAAATTTCATATTAATAAGTTAATTTGCAATTGAAAAATAGATAAAGTTTAATAAAAATTCTATAAATATTTTATCATTTTATTTAAATTAATATTCATATATTAAGTTTTTAATTTAAAGAAAGAATGTTTCAAATGAAATCACAAGGTTTTCCTTGAAAGAATATTCCAATGTTAAATATTTAAAAAAACCAAATTCAATTAATTCATTTTAAATAAATTATAGCGCCTGTATATATGCAATTAATGGAAAGTTAATAATTCACTAATTTATCTTGTATTTTACTTGAGTCACCTTGATCTCGATGACGTAGTAACTATTAGATATTTATTTATTGAATGAGTGTGTGTTCAAAGTTTGTACAATTCATAACAACCTTTTCTAAATAAGCCCTCTTTGCCACCAAATATAAAACAATTCTTATTCTTATAACTGATTGTTAAATAATATTAGCGGGCCTAAAATTTATTTTGATCCGCCAAAGTTTACATTCATTACAAACTGCGCCTTTAAAATTGTCAATATATTAAATTTAATGGGAATAAAATCAGTTTTTTAATATTTTCATTATTTTCTGAATAAAAATTTAATTTTGTATTCCATTGATAAAATAATAAAATTTTCTTCAAAAAAAAAAAAATAACATTTCTCTGAATACATTTTACGGTACGCAAGTTATTATCGGAAATCATGTTTTTCATTAAACAAAATTATAATAATTTAATAAAGTTCAGAATTGGTTAAATCTGCAAATTTATTTAAGAGAACGTTTATGCAATTTTTGGAAAATTGAATTTTCATTTTTGCCTGTGAAACGTAATTATTATCAAAATATTTTTTAATAAAAATTATAATCTATATCATTAATATGTATTGCAAAATAAATTGTATGCATTTTATTATTTTTTTTTTTCGTCCTTTTTATAAATACAAATACATATATACATACACATACATTTATAAATAATGGAAATTTTTAAATAAATGAATATCAATTTAAAAAAAAAAAAACATATTCGAAAGCGTTTTATTCGGAATTCGGAATATTAAGAAAATAAAAAAAAAACGAAAGAAAACAATGAAATATTTGATATTCAAATATTTTTTCAATTTTTTTTTTTTATTTTGAAAATAAAATATGGAAAAAATAATATATAGAAAGTTTAAGTGATAAAAAATTACATCAAATTATTTATTATTCATGGACAATTACATATTTATATAAAATTTTTAAAAATAAATAAATAAAAATTGAATATGAATTTATTTTTTTATGGAATTTAATTTTTTTTTTGTAAAATATGCGGGTAATTTTGTATTTTTATTTTAAATTAATATATTTTACGGAAAAGCCCCCCAACTTTTGAAATGTGGTAATATAGAATAATTTTCTTTATTTTATAAATGTGTTGATTTGATCCTTGCATCTCTTTAATTTTCACTAACGAAAAAAAATTGAAATACTTGAAAAAATCAAATTGTAGAACAGATCATGTAAGAAGACAATTTCTATCAGAGCGAGAGAATTTTAGATGATACTCATTTGGAGGGGGCAATGAAAATCCAAGTTTTACCGGTAATCACAATGAATGAGTTTTTATAATCAGTTTAAAAACTCGAAGGAATTTCTGCAGTGTTGTAATGTACACTCGAAAGTTGAAGCCCTTCTACCTATTGTTACTTAGAAATTACTAAGAGATATCATCACAATTCACAATTGTTATTAAATATAATTTAATTTTTATAACTAATTCAGGTTAATCGATTTTAGAATTTATTTAATTTATTTGGGTTTTAAAGGCATTTAAGGAAATAATCGATTTTTAGAATTTAAAGTTTTTATCAGTTTGGTGATTACAATACGCACTTCCAAGTTTGTATAAATCTAAAATCGATTTAAAGTCATTGACTATATTAAATATACCTAAAATGGCAAAATTATTTTACAGTAGGTTCGTTTAGGGTTTATTAAGATTTTAAAAAATATAATTTCTTTCTACGATCTTAAGTATCTATTAAGTCAAAATATCATCATAGTAGCACCTATCTTCTAATTACCTTACTTGCATTCATCAAAAAAAAATGTTGTTTATTTTCAGCTTATTATTAAGTTTGTTTAACTTTTCAGTCCTATTTTTATTTAGTTTCATTTTTTTGAATAAAAACATCTTTAGATATTATTTCTCCCGCCTGTCATTGTTTGTGTGCATTTTCGTTCCTTGTTACTTTTTTTTTAATACAAGGTATCATTCAACTTTAACTCAGCATAAACAAATGGTATAACATATAAAGTTTTTTAAAGCTTTCATTTGTATAGCCTGTGTTTTATTCTTTTGTGCCTTTTTTAGTACATTATAAATAGTTTCAAAATTATAGTCTGTCAATTTACATTCTGTCTATTTGTTTATTAAAAATTTTTTTTCTAAATATGCTTTGAAATAAAATCCAAAAACGTGGGATCTTCCAAAATTTTTACGTTTCTAGAAGGTATCTGACAATTTTTTATATATTTTGCAAGAGTTTCAAGAGAAATAGAATTAAAGTAAGTAGTGAAGCCATTTTCTTTCAAGCATCGCAGGATTAGAAAACGTTATATTTTTTTAATTTATTCAGTGGATTTGTTAAGAATAAATACTTTTTCGTAATTTTTCACCTAATTTAAAATTTGTGACTTATGCAGCATTTGAACTCGAACTCCCTTTCTTAGTTAATGCGTTTACAAGACAAACTTTTGTAAATTCCATTAGGGTTAATCTCTTCTAACTACAAACTTTCATAAATTATTTTAATTTAATAAACATCCAAATAGACACTTGAAAACTAAAATATATAGAAACATTTTAAATATGTGCACCTTTAAAAACCTGGTTATAAAGTTAAACTTAGTTTATTATACTGTCTAACTACTGTCTTTTTTTTAATTCTGCAAAATAGCAGACAGCTTTCTGCTTAATTTCTTTTAAATACCATTCGTTCTATCCCTTTCTCACAATTTATTTAGATAATAACTAAAGAAGTAAAAAAAAAAAATTGAAAAAAGAAAGGTTAACGAACAAATTACTAAAATTACCCATCTACCCCGTTATTAAGTCATCAGGATTCAAAATTGCCATGTTTAGATGTAGATAGGTACAAAAAAAAAAACGAGAAGATGACAAAAGTGTATGTAAAAAAGTGTAGAAAAAAAGGGACAGAGAATGAGAAAAAAATTTGATTGAAAACTAAGAAGAGTGAAAAAGTGAAATAGCAGAAAAAACAAAAAAAAAAAATGTGTAAGTTTTTGTTGAATACTTGTGTCTTCAAGGGATAATCTTATTGTAAAACTGGAATAAATTAATAAATATATAAATCTCATGATATTGGGATAAAACATTGGACATATGTATTTGGTTTAAGTGTTAACGTAGGGCTAAATAAAATATGTGTTTGATTTAACTTAAATTAACCACTGTTAATATAATTTTCTATTTATGATATCTTAAAAACGATTGGAGACTTTGTTTGATGCTGTGAATAAAATCTAATTTTTTTTCAAACTTATATTTAGATTTGAATTATTATTGGCATTGAGAGTAGAACTTAATCAAGTATCTTAAATTAATATCTAAAGGCGACTAATAATGATGCAGTAGTGCAATTTCGATTATTTTAAGTACTCGTTAAAGGATTACCCTTTCACAATGTTACTTAAAGAACGTATAAACATTTAAAATTTTCATTATAAAAAAAAAATGAGTAAATAAAGAGGAATATAAGATTTCAAGTATACAGAGACCTATACTTTGTGTCTAATCGGAGGGGCTAAGAGAAAAAATAAATAAAATGAATAACTTTCCAAGTTAATAGTCAATCAATCACAATTAATCGATCGAATGTATATAGGGAAAATCGTGGTTGACAAAAACAAAATAATGGATATTGATTAAGTCAATGTAGCTATTACTTCTTATTTCTTGCTACTATTTTCTGTTTTTTTTATGGATTACTATCTCTATATATATATATATATATATATACTACCTATCTATAACTATAACTTGCTTCGTTATTGTTAAACTGATTATGTAATTGAGTGTAAACGAGGATTAAAAATGCTGAATTATGATAAGTAATTAATATATAATATATAAGTTTTTATCTATATTCATATATTTGTATATCTTTTAATTCTTCTATTCTTTTATTTTAACTTCACTACATTTCAATTAACTTATTACTTATACTTTTTAATTTTTGATTTCATTAAATCTACAGGGTGGCGCTAAATGTCCGATATGGTTTGAATGTTTAATAACCTTTTAAATTTATTTTTATTTTTTATTTTTATTTTAGAATTTTGTGAAGAAAACTTGGGGAATTTGCAAATGGAACAATACACAACAGAACAACGATAAAAAATGACGAAAAGTTATGGAAAATGTACTGGAAAAAACACGATAGTGTGTCACCATTTTCGGAATATAATTTTTCATACTTAAAATATTCCCCATTAATATACTGTATAACAAAAAAATAATAATAATAATTAACCATTAAATAAAAAAGTTATTAAACATTCAAACCATATCGTTAGTTTTGCGCCACCCTGTATATGGTGTTGATTTATATGATGTATAAGGTAACATTAACTTACCATCATCTGTATCTTTATTATCGGTATGCCATACTTCATCGGCATCAAAATGTGCATCTCCACCACGACCAGTACCCGGATAAAATGCATGTGCTAATACTGAACCAGGACCATCAAAATCATAACCATCACCATGATGTCCTCTAATATAAAATAAAAAAGTCGTTTAAAATTATAATATAATATTAATTATTAAATAATATTTATTTAAAATTTAATATTTTTTTCAAAATTTTTGGATTAACAAAAATGGTTTTCAATGGAAAACAAATTTATTAAATTAAAATAATTTAATTAAACAATTTAATAATTTATAATAAAAGTATTTGGACAATATAATAATATTTAATAATAGTAAATTATTAATATTTTTTTATAAATTTTGTCAATATTCGAAAAATTTTAATTTATTAAAAAACTTTTTCAAAAATACAGAAAAAATTGATAAAAAGTGGTTTTTCCACTAAGTAATTTAATTAATAATTACTAATATAAAATTATACAACTAATTTAATTAAAATTAATAATTTATTATTATAAAATTTTATTATGCAACTGTGTTAAATGCATCTAATAAAATAAATTAGATAATTTAAAAAAAAATTTAAAAAATTTTTAAAGCAAAATTAAACAGAAAAACTTTGGAATTATTCAGGCCAGGCCAGGCAAAGGTTATTATAGAATTAGGTGACAATCTTTAAAGATTCGTATATTTTAATTTAATTAGTTATATAATTTAATAATGTATTTAAATCTAATAAAATATATTAAATAATTTAAAAAAAAAATTGAATAGAAAAACTTTGGAATAATTTAAGCCAGGCCAAGGTTTTTATAGAATTAGGTGATGTCTTGTAATTTATATTAGATTATTATAGATATTTGCTTATCCAAATATTAATTATAGTATTATATAAAAATTTTACCTTGCAAATAATACTTGAATATCAGCTCTTTCATCTAACACTTCTCGGAATGTTAATTTGGAATTTTTAGCCCAAACATCTAAAGCATTATGCAACATTCGTCTTACTTGATGAACATCCATTTGTTCCATTGTTTGATTAACCAAACTGTAAATATGAATAATAAATATGATATTAATAAATAAAATATATTAAAAATAAATAATTTAAATTAATTAATTAATAATTTTCACAAAATATAGTTATAATTATTATTGAAAATCATATTTTAAAATTAATTTAAATTAATATTTTAATTTAAAAATTTTTTTTAAAATATTTATATAAAAATTTGAAAATTCCATATTATAAAAATTGTTTTTCTTGCACTTTTGTTGTTAAATCTAATTAGCTTTCGCTCACTCAAGGAGGTTGTGATGGATACTTATTTAATAAAACATCACACCCAGGTTGAGTGAGTAAAAGCAGAATAGAATCTTTCAATGTTATCCTAAAAGGATAACTTCATACTTCATTAAAAACCAAACCTATATTTAAAATTTTCTATATACTATATTAATTTTACATATACATATATAACTTTATACAATATCTATATATACTTTAAATACAATTTCTTTTAATTAAATTTAATTTTATTACATGCTACATTGATATGTCATTACATTACAAAAATAAAAACTAAAAAAAAAAAAGAAGAAAACAAATAAAATAACAAACAAACAAAAAAAGGACACCTATGTAATTATAGTGTTATAACATTGTGCAACACCTTATTACATAGGTGAGAATTTTTCTTGGTTTTTTTTGTTTTTTTTTTGTTTAAATTTAATTAATCTATAGAATAAATAAAGGTGAGGTGTATAAATATCTATATAAATATTTTATATGTATATATAGAAAAGTAATGAATTCTGGTGCCTAATCATCTTTTTGCTTCGTTATTACAGTTTTTTTTGTTTTTTTTTTTTTTGAATTATAAAAATTAATAAATAAACAATCATAGTTTGGTGTCGTCGTTGTAACAAATACGGATATATTTTAATATTAATCCTAAATGAACATTTTATGTTTTTTTTTCACAAATAGATACTATAATCTTGTAAATGGATATTTGTATAATGTTATTATAATTATAAGTTTCTATATATTCGCTTTCATGTATTGGATTAGGAATAAAGTGACCAGCTTTAATAAATTATAATTTCATTAATTAACAAATGTGTAGGTAGAATGGAAATCCTTATATTAAATTTCTACTGCAAATTTAAACTTCAACCAATATAATGTCAAAGTTATGTTTGGGAACAGCTCTTTTTTTCAGAAAACACTTATGAATATCAGGTAAAGATTCAGTTTCTTCAATAATTTTTTCATTAAGTCGTTGATTACTTTACTGAAGCTATAATAATTATTACGATATAACTTACTACTATTGAATATTTAATGGTTGAAGGCTAATGGTTGAAGGCTAAAGCTCTATGCCATTGGTCTGAAACATTTATATTCTACAATCTTCTGTTGTTCTGACTCATAAAGTAATTGAGAGACTCATAAAGCAATCTCCTGTTTAAGACATTAATTCAAATAGCAAATGATCTGCCTACCTTAGTCTTAATTTTTTAATTAAGTTCTCTATAGTACAGAATTTTATGAAAATGTTTTAATTATGTTATTTAATATAATGTTAAAAATATTATACGAAAATTAGTTGACCTTCCTGATATGACAACATATCATTTAAAACTTTTAGAAATCCTATAATTAGCATAAAAATTAGTAATCATAAGTGTTTGGAAACTTTGTAAGGGATTACAACAACTGATCACTTTATAAAATTATCATTTATATATTTATGTGTATGTGTATATATAAATGTATAATGTACATGTATAAATGTTAATCTTTTAAATTATTTAAATTACAAATTGAACATTTGAAACAAATTCAAACAATTTGTTTTCTACATAAGTTCAATTTTAATAGAACATATATAGGACCCTTAAATGTAAAAAATTGAAAACTTTTTTATTCATTTACCTTCGAATATTATTGTATAACGGGAATTGTATAACAGGATAAATATCCTGTCATTTTATTTTATTTTTTTTTTTATTTTCACACTTATTAGTATCCTTTTTGTAACCTAACAAGTTGTTATTTTAAGGCAATGATAAAATTTAACTTAAAATTTGTGTGTGCGACTACAGAGTTGTTAACTAAAAACAAATATTCTTTAATGCTTTATTTTTTTTTTTAATTTGTGTATTTTCTGTTATAGAATGTCGAATGTCCTTACACACATGTATATATAGTATATTATGTTAAATAAACAATAAAAAATATATATATGTAATTTGTATAGAGAGAAAAAAATAGGTAAAAAAAGGTGGGAGGGAATCAACAAAAAAAAAATAAGTAAATTAGATAAAAACAAATACATTAAAAAAAAAAATAGATATGAAAAAGACAAAATCAAACAAAAGTTCGTTTATTTTATCAACGAATAATAAAAAAAAATAATAATAAAAATAAAACAAACAAAATACAAACAAAATGAATGAATAAAAGTAAAGGTACTAAAATTCAAACGTTTTTTATTACTATTTTATTTTTATTTTTGTTGAAGTCGACAGGTACAACTATACATATACATATATATATATAAATACATATATAGAATATTATAATCTAAAATCCTTTTTATTTTTTGTGAACTTTAAACATTTATTCAAACATATACATATATATATATATATATATTTATATAGGAACAAAAATTAAATGAATTTTAACATTGAAAATGACCGGTCACATTTATTTCAATCGGTGTTCGGAATTTAGATCGAATGAAATAAGGTTATAGAATTTTGTTCTAATGTTGAAATTTGAAAGTTTTTTGCTTTAATTAAGATCTTCTATTGAATTTTTTATAAAGTACATTTTCTAAACTAACCGCCATTTTAGAAGTTTCTATAACTGTTATATTATATATAAACTGTTATATAGCTTTTATTTTTATATTCATTTACTAAACTGAACCAAAGATATCAAAACTATTTAATGTTATTTCATTTTGAATTCATTGTAAGATCCAATTTTAACGTGTTATAAATTAAAAATTGTTAGTAATTTACAAAAAAAAAACTAAATATAAAAAATAAACAGAAACTATAAAAAAAAATATAATAAAAACTGAAAAGTAAAAAGAAAATAATTGTTAATAGTAACGTTTAAACAAACACAAAACTCTGATACTCTTTCCAATCTTCAGTTAAAATTACCTTCATCAAAGTCAAAAACATTAAAATGAAATGATTCTCATTTTTAAATTTTTTTTTTTGCTATTTTCTCCTATCGGAATATAGGACAATAAACAATTTATATTAAGTTTTATAAATGGTATTTGTAATTTGGATTTTCGTTTATAATTGAAAATTATTAATTTGTTTTTATTTAAATTTTTTAAGAAATATTTAAATTTTGGAAAACTTTATGTTTTTTTTTTTAAATTCTAAAATTTAGTGATAAACGGAGCCAATATTAAAAAAGAGCCATATTATTAATATCATCTATAATATCTATTATTTAAATTAAATGACAGTTAAAAGAGCTGTTATATTAAATTAGATCTAAAATATTGTTAATATCTGAAAGTTATATTAAAAATGAAATAATTGGATATTTATTTCTTCATTTATTATTAGTACCCAGACTTTAGTGCTTTGCCTGTTTTGTATTTAGACCTCTTCGTTAAATATTTTTAATTTATAATTACAGTATTATATATTTTGTTTATGTTATCTCAAACAATGTGATAAGGGAGTGAAGCATGCCTTTCCTTTTCAGGCGGGCGTGGCAGATTATACTATTTATTAATTTTATTAGTAATATTAATTATTTTGTTTATATCATTAAACAGCTGGGTGGCACAGTGGTTGAGTGCCGAACTTTCATGCGGAAGGGCCCGGGTTCGGATTCTAGTGAAAGTGAAAAAACTTTTCTGGTTTTGACTCGACTCAGCTACCATTCGCCATTGGGTTCAAATTAATGGCATAATCAATAATTAATAACTATAAATCTTTAATAAAAAAATACTTTAATATAAAAATATAAACAAATGCAAAATATAAACAAATAATTTAATTAAATAATATAACTCGCAGATATAGAATACCATATAAGTAAAATATAAAATATTACAATATAAACAAAAAATAGAATTGTAAATATTGAAACCCTAAGACGTTTCTACATGTTATAAGGCCTAGTACTATATCATGTTTAAATTGTATGTGAAATTCAATAAGACCAATTATAATAACACGAATATAATATGACCCCCTGATCCAACATGTACCTATGGTATAGACAGGCTTATTAACTTAACAGTTGAACAGTTAGCGCTTAAAAAAAAAAAAAATATATATATATATCATATATTTTGTATTTTAAATTATTTTTGGTCACCAAGGTGATTTGTAAATGAATAATTGGAATATAATTGAATTAACTTTTAATGTTAAAATCATTTTTTTCGCAAGCAAATTTTACTTTTTCTGATGATTAAATTTTTTTGTGTGTTTTTTTTTTAAATAGCATCTATTTTGATCCAGTATTCGAGATATACAATATACCCTACACTTAACAAGTTCAAATATTATTCTATATAGTAAAATTTTAATATATTTTTATTTTATTTTTTTAATTTATTTTATTTTGATTTTTTTAATTAATTATTAAAAAAAAAATACATATTCTGATTTTTTTTCATCTTTTACTATTTTTACACTGCTATGAATTGTAAAATTTTCATCATTCTGTTTATTCAATATTACTATACTTAAGTCTGTAGTTGACACGAGTTGCTATGTTCTGAAAATTTATTTATTCTATGTATCAATTCATGTTTTTTGTTTTGGGTTCCATTTTTTAGCACATTTTCAAAAAATTTTGTAAAAATGTGCCTATATAGCTTCACTCTGTCCGTCCGTCCGTCCGTCCGTCCGTCCGTCCGTCCGTCCGTCCGTATGTTTACAAAAACTTTTACACCGTTTGAAATAGAGAAAAGAAATTTTAACCATGGGTAGTTTTTGCAAAAAAAATAATTTCGTAGAAGAATTTTTTTCTGTAGCCCCACCTGTTACGGGGCTACAGCCCCCTAAAGTTGGAAAAAGCCCTATATTTAAATTGTTATAACAAGAGTTCTGTTACATATATTTTCAATCTGAAAACGGCAAATGATAGCTGGTTTCATAAACTTTATAAATTTTTACAAGGCAAATGTTTAGGGTTGCCATACGGTACTTAAATTTAACATTACGCAAAACTCAATTTTCGCAAAATTTTTGGCCACACATATCTTTTGAACGGTTCAAGCTAGGGTCTTGAAATTTTGAGACAAGTTAGATACTTAGAAATTAGTAGGAGTCGGTTAACAAAATTTTTTTGTCAAGCCCCATGTTTAGGAGCTATAAGGGCTCGAAAATTGAAATTTTGCAAATTTTAAACACCTGTAACTTGAATACCTGTCCAAATTTTTTTTTAGTGATATACAAAATTCAAAGCTCTATAATTATATTAAAACATGTGTCAAAGGTTTTTCTTAATTTTGAAGGGTGACGAAGTTACAGCCCCTGAAAATTCCAAAAAAGCCCTGTATTTAAATTGATATAACAAAAGTTCTGTTAAGTTTATTTTTAATCGAAAAACGGTATTAGAGAGCTGCTTTTATAGGCTTTACAAAAATATGTTGCCTAAATGTATAGGGTTGCCATACGGTACTAAAATTTAGCATTATATAAAACTCAATTTTTGCAAAATTTTTGGCCCCACATATCTTCTAAACGGTTCAAGCTAGGACCTTGAAATTTTTGGAGAAGTTAGATCCTAAAAAAATAGTAGGAGTCAGTTAACAAAATTTTTTTGTCAAGCCCCCTGTTTAGGAGCTATAAGGGCCCGAAAATTGAAATTATGCTATTTTTAAGCACCTGTAACTTGAATACCTGTCCAATTTTTTTTTTATTAATATACAAAATTTAAAGGCCCAACATTATATTTTAACATATGTTAAAGGTTTTTCTTAAATTTAAAAGGGGTTCCTTAAATTGAAGAAAGTGTCTCTTAGTTTTACCCATTTTTGCTTAGATAATAAAATTCTAAGTAAAATTCCAAATTTTTGTGTAATTCACAATTTAATTCCTAGAACCTAAAAAACTAGAGGATGAGGGGGGGGGGAGGGTTGAAGTTTGATTCTTGAGAAATTTGCCAACCTTCCCCATTGAAGGGCTATAACAACTTTTAAATAAAAAATTTACTGTTAGCAGTAAATTTTATAAGTCAGTAGTAACTATTTCCAACTACTTAATATTTCCAAAGTTAAACTCAGTATGTAATACAATATAATTTTGAAAATGTGCTTTTTTAAAAACCCTTGGTTTTTTTTCATCACTTGTTTTTTTAATGCTTCATTGTTTTTTTTTTTTGGGTCGTTATTTGAATTGGGAGTTCATTTAGTTAGTTAAAAAAAATTAAAAATAGATGAAAAAATATAAAATTGAAAATTGAAATGTTTACTTCCATTTATTTATTTCGTTTTTTTTTTTCGTGAATTTTGTCTTCTGACGTACGTACCTTGGACAGTGGACAAAAACAAAAAAAAATATTCTATAGTTTGTTACAGACTACAGTATTGTAGTAGATCACAAAATTACCTGTAATGAACTGAATAAAATATATATACATATATATGTATATAAAGAAAAAAACAGTTAAAAATATAACAAATGAAAACAAACGAGATAAAGTTGTTACAAGAGTTAAGTTAATTGGATCTATTGAAACCCATTTATTTGTAAAAAAAAAAAATGGATTAAAAAAGAATGAAATGAAAATCATCATTGAGTATGGAATATATGTATGTATATACATATTAAAATGTTATCTTTATTTTATAAATTTAACATATTTTTGCATTTTATATTCATATTTTATAAAAGTCTATTCAATTTATTCAAATTATTAAAAGTGTTTCTTTGTTTTTCATGTATTGGCTTTTTTAAACGTCCGTTTTAATTCGTTATTTATACGAGTGTATAAAAGTATATATATATATATATATGAAAATATATAGTATAATATATATATATATATATATATATACATATATATATTGTAATTAAATCCAAATTATTAAATGAATTATTTTTTATCACTTTCAGTCAAATCTAACCAAATTTAAGTTAATTTTAATATTTATTATATTTAAATTTAATTAAAAACGCGGAAAAGTGTTGTAGAGTAGACTGTGTCAACTCTGGGATACCCGTATGACCGTAATATATACATTATATCATCCGGTTAATAGGTTTTGGCAAAATTTCAAACACCCATCTTCATTTGGTGTAGTGTAATCCTCATATAAAAGAAGGAGTTGTATGGCAGCTACTCGAACCCTCAGCAGTAGACCAACCAAATTTTGCAATAACTTTGGCCATTATACTAAACTATTTTTGATCAGACACCGACCTTCATTTGGTGTAGTGTAATAATCATATAAAAGAAGGAGTTGTATGGCAGCTACTCGAACCCTCAGCAGTAGACCAACCAAATTTTGCAATAACTTTGGCCATTATACTAAACTATTTTTGGCAAATTTTCAGACACGCAGCTTTTATAAGTATAGAGTAATGTTCATATAAAATTAGAAGTTGTATGGCAGGTACTCGAACCCGTGGACCAAAATGGCTGGATGTAAATAGCGATTCCGATTTTATATAAAAACGAATTTGTGAAAATTTCATAATCCTAGCTCCTTTACTTTTTTAGTTATCGTGATGACGGACGGACGGACAGACATAGCTAAATCAATTTATTTTTCGATTCTGATCCGATCCATACACTTGAGTCTATATCTACCCCCCCTCCTTCTCTGCGCCACAAACGTAATGGCAAAATTATTACACCTTTGACTATATAGTCATACGGGTATAAAAATATCAAATCGTTTATTAAAGTTACTATAAATCGATTATAGCAACATATGGGTATTATAGAAGTATAGGTATTTTTTATTAGTATTAATAACTAAGGTATTCATAAAAACTTATGTATATATACAAATAGTATATTGACTTTAAGCTGAATAATGATAACTTGGCTATGACTAAATAAAAAATATACGTATTTTAAAAATAGTGAATAATTAGTCATCAATTTTTTTATTAAAATTAAAACAAAAACAAACATAGAGTTGAAAGCTTTCTCTATAATATTTATTAATCAGATATACATATATATTATAAAATTTTTAAAGTCGAACTTTTTTTTTAACTATAGATACAATTAATAGATAGATTCTACATAGTAAAAAATTTTACTTTATTTTTTATCGACATTCCACTTACATGTAAAGGGAGAACTAAAGTGTTAAAACATTGATGAGATTAATGAATAAAATAAGTTATGTAAGGCTGAAGAGTTAAGAGAGTTCTTCATAAATAATTTAAATTTGAAGGTCATTTGAGGTCAATGCTTTAAAAAATTGGTTTAGAAAAACCGCTTTTATTATTTTGCCGCTTTGTGTAAATGTCACAATGTTTTAAAATTTACGTGATTCAGTAGTTAGTCGAAAATTTAAAATAAATTTAAATTATTGAAAGGTAATAAATTAAACGCTCTTTTTATCAAATTTTAAATGTTTAGGGAATGATTTTAAAATACATACTAAACTTAGATTTTATTTATAAATATATTGAAAAACTGAAATTGTTATCACACAAATAATTCGTGACAGTAAAAATTGTTAAAAAAAAATTAAATTAATTATATTACTACTTTTACTATTACTATATTACTAATTTTTTTTTAATATTAATCTATAACCTAAAATTTTATTAAATATAATTTCAGTAGACGACAACGACAACGACTACTCTATTAATAGCAAATGGTGGGTTGAACAAACTTGTAAACACGCTGTTTTTAATATTCGTATAAAATTTTCAGTTTAATAGACGCCGGCTTTCCAAATCGACTGGTTGGAATTAATTAAATTTCGTATATGAATTGTTTACATTCTATTCATCTGTATAATATACTTATTCTATTTATATATTATTCTATATATATATAGTATTTACTTTTTAATTGAAATGGAAAAGAACGATTTGAATAATAAATATACGTGTGAGCAAATGTATCAATCGAAAAATAAAAGGTTTTGTTCATCATTAATAATATTTCAAAGTTTTCTTATCATATTAACAATTTATACGTTATCTGTAATTTATGATAAACGTATTTATGAAATTTCAAAAACAGAACAATTTTATAAATTTAAAAAATTTTGGACAAATACTGGTTTTTGTCCATTAGGTGATGATGTTTCAAAATATCTTTTAAATGATGATATACGTTTACATTTGAATTTAATTGGGGCCTTATCAAATTTTGGTATAAATACAATAAGAATACATTGGCTTTTAGATTTGATTGATGTTAAGTTCAAAGATGATAATTATGCAATACAATATTATGATTTTACAAAATTGGATGCATTTATTGATTGGATTGATGAAGCTGGCCTATATTTAGGTTTTGAATTTATGGGAAATCCAGGAAATATATTTTCCAATAAAACAGATAATTATAAAACCTTAGTATGGGAAGAATTAAGTACTAAAATTTCACAAAGATATTTAAAAAAATATGGTAAAAATAAATTATTAAAATGGAAATTTGAAACATGGAATGAACCTGATTTAAAAAATTATAATCGTATTAATTTTACAACAGACAATTATTTAGCATATGCAATTGCATTACATAATGGTTTGAAATTTACAGATCGAAAATTAAAATTGAGAGGACCAGCTGGTCTTTTTAAAAATCAAACAAAACATCCATTGTGCTGGAAATCATTAGAATTTTGTAATGAATATGTAAATAATTGTCCATTTGAAGTATTATCATTTCATCGAAAAGGTAATGGAAATTCAAGTGCAGTTGCTTATGGTGGTAAAACATTATTATCAGAATTATTTTCGGAATTTCCTAAACTTAGTAATTTTGCTGTATCAAATGATGAAGCAGATCCAATTTCTGGTTGGTCAACAGCAAGAGAATTTCAAAGTGATATTAATTATGCTGTAGATTTAATCAGAATTGTTTTAGAACATTGGTCCATGAAATTGAATTCAAATGAATTTTCCAAACTTGAATCAATAAGTCATGATAATGCTTTTATGAGTTATCATCCATATGAATTTAATCAAAGAACATTATTTGCAAGATTTCAAATGAATAATAGTAATCCAGTATATTCACAATTTATAGCAAAACCAGTTTATATAGCCTTGGGAATGCTTGGATATTTGGGTGATTTTGCAAAAGATGCAATTTTTGAAAATAATTTATCATATTTAACAACAACTTCAGGAGCACAAGAAAACTTTTATTTAGCAATAATAGCAACATCTACAACACAAACAACTTCCAGAACATCTGGGAAAACAAAATTGTCATTTTCAATTTTATTACCAGAAATACCAGATAATCAAAAGTTTGCATTATGTGTTCAAGCATTAGAAACAAATGAAACAAATCCAATTGAATTATGGAATTCATATGGGAAACCACCATATCCAACTAAATATGAAAGAGAATGGATGAGACGTGTTCAAGGACCAAAAACTTTAGAAAGTAGGTATATATTACAAGATGAAAAAACAATAAAAATAAAATATAATTTAAATGCACCATGGGTTGGACTTATACGAATTTGTAGTTTAAAAGAAAATGAAAAATTATCAAAACCAGAAAATATTCGATTTTTAAAAATAAAAAAAGGTGAAGTTATGATATTTTGGGAACAAAAAATATATAATAATTGTATTAAAACTTTTGAAATAAAATTTAAACCAAAAATACCGAATCAATTGGATGGAGTTGGAAAAGATAAAAGTTGGAAATTTATTAGTCGTGGTTGGAGGGTACCATTTAGATATTTCCAATTTGTTCCAAAAAATCAATATGTAACTGGACAATATATGGTAAGAGCTGTATATATAGATGGAAAAACTGCAAGCGAATTTTCGGATATTGCATATTATGAAGAAGAATAAAAATGATAAAAATTAAATTTGTATTCTACAAAAGTTAGTTGGCACAGTCTAAATTTTGCACCTTAATTATATTCAAATATTTTATTGTATTCTACTTTTTTTTTATAAAAGTTTTCAAAAGAATAAAGTAACTAAACTATATTTAATATCATTGAACATATGTAAATAAAAAATAATTTTAAAAATATAAACTTTGTTTTAAATTTATATTTTAGCAATAAGTAGATTTTTTTTAGAATTAATTGATCTGGCTATTACAATCACTTCTTTGCGTTTAATATATTTGCTTTTAAACTACTATAATATAAAAAAATAAGTGTTTTTAATTTTTATAACAAATTTCAACATAATTAAATATTAATATTTTTTATTTAATATTAGGGAATAGCTTTATAAACACGCTTTAATAAATATTCTATCTTTCGTTTAAAATGTCTGTTAGTTTAGTAAAGGATAAACGCCTATAGTTATGCAATTTATTTTAATAAAAATTAAATTAATGACATTTCAAAATATATAAACGTTATATATATAATATATTTCACTATAAATGAATAAAAAGGAAGTTATTAATGACATTTTAATTATTTTAAAGATATAATTTGACTCTAAAAGAAGTCTAAAAATCTAAAAAGTATATACTGTAAAAAAAATCAGTAGATTTGAATACTAAATTATTTTTTAAATTATTTGAATGGAAAAATTTATAACAATGTCTATTAAAAATAATAATGTGTAAAAATATGGAAATAAAAGATATATGGAAATCGTTAAATTCTAGGTTACATATTTCATCGTTTTTTTTATACAAATACATATGTATCTTTATATTCCTTTTAAAAAAATGTTAGAATAAAAAAAAAATAATGATAATAATAATTTAACAAAAGATAACAATGGCATTAAAGGAATTATCCTTAAAAATAACAATAGTGAACAAACGACATGAAGAAATTTCATGGTACTTTAAATCTTTCAAGAAAATTGAAACCTGACAAAGAATATAACGACCTACCTACCTATCAACTAAAATATTACAAAAAAAAAAAATATTGATTTATTTGTTTGGTTGTTTGTGTGTGTGTGTTTCTAAGTATGCATATTGTGCAATATAATAACCATTTTGTTTACTTTTCACACTTTTCCAACTTTAAGAAATAATTCTAAGAAACGGATTTTAAAAATAGAGAAAATTTTCTAAAGGTATTATTATTCATAAAAATAATCTACATTTTTTTTTTAGCTTGGTATTCTTTGGCTTTGTTATATTCAATAGAATCTAGTTACTAGATTTTATATATATTTAAATAAAAGTTATTTTATATTCTTATTAGATTAGAATCTATTGTTAAAAAGTCTTAAAAAGAAGTCAGATAACTAACAAAAACGGATTGAATATGTATGTTTGTTTCTTTTTTATTTCTAATTATTTTGTATATATATAAATAAAAATTATTAAAGTTAATATAAAATAAATATTTGTTGAAAGATGCGTATAATAATTAGAAAATATTACCATGTGATTTGAATTTTTGTTGGATTTCTAATATTTAGTGTATATTTCTTAGAAGCAATAGGGTTTACAATTAACCCTTTTAAGTAGGTTCAATTTTTACATTTCTATCTATTTATCAATTATGTATTACTAGTTTTTTATCTATAATCTGCAGAATATTCTGGTCTAGCAGAATAAGCAACGAAGACCTGTGGAGACTTACAGGAGAGGAACCCACACTGAGGTAATTAAGAAAGAAGAAATAGAGGTGGATAGGCCACACGCTAAGGAAATCAGAACAACATTAAGCGAGCTCAATCAGTGCAACCTCACTTGGGAGAATGTAAAAACAGCAGCAGGAAACTGGATGAGATGGCGATGTCAATTGGAAGCCGTATGCTCTCTCGGGGAGTGAAAGGACAAAAAAAAAATAAATTATATATCTATTATATACTTTCTTTAAAAATAAATTATATAACAACTTTTAACTATAATATTGTACTAACAATATAATATACTAATGTTTAAGTATATTAGTAAGTACATATATTATTTCAAGAACATATTTGCCCTCTGTTATTTTTAATAATATTATTGTATTATAATATACTTCTTCTTCTTCTTCTTCTTCTATGGCGCTACAGTCCGTTGTCGAACCTTGGCCTCCTGTATTTATATTATAATATACTACTATTAATTATTTAAATTAATATTTTTACTTTATGTGATTGATATATGTACTCGTATATAGTTGTCAAATGCAATAAATTAATTAATTTATTCCATATATAACGAAAAATAAGGAATTCTAAGCGTCATTCAAATTATTCTAAAGCATTTTTAATTGATTATGCATTTAAATATCATTCACAGTAGAATAAACATATACATATATATATATCATTCACAGGTGAAATAACTGTTGCATGAAAATTTTCTAACTATCACTAATTATATAATCCTATTTAACTTTAAATTAATTAATTATTTGTTTTAATTGTTTTAATTGTAATCATATTAATATTAAAATTTAACTGAAATTTAAAAATTAGATTATAATATTATATAAATAATAAAATATCTTAATTATAATTAAAAATATATCTGAAATATTTTGCATAATTTCTAATAAATTTAATTGAAAAATAGAAAAAATTTACTAAATGTATGACTTCTTGATTGACATTATGAACATACCTGAAAAATAAAAGAAAAAAAAATTATTATTAATATTTTATTTTAAAATTATCATAAGAAAATTAATTTATTAAATAATCCAAAAGATAGTTTTTCCTTTAATATTTTTTATAAATTATATGACTATTATTCATAGAATTAAAAACTTTTAAATTTTAATTTGACGAAAGAAATATAGTTGTCATAAGGCAAATGCTATTTTCGGAATTCATTTGCGAAATATTACGTATAAGTAAAAAAATAAATTAGTTCTATGGTAGTTTGTTTTGGAAATGAAAATTTTCTGAATGGAAACTAATTATATACTTTTATATGAACTTGCCTGTGTCTATGGCTTTATTTTTCATTCTGTCAGTTGTATGGTTCAGTGGTTAGCAAAGTGGCTTGGGGTGTAAATAGATCTGAGTTTGATCCTCCTTCATAGATAAACATTTTTTTTGTTTTTTTTTTTAATTCAACAGAAATAATAAAAAAAATTACAAATAAAATGAATTAATTTGGATAGTTTCTTTAAAAATTTGTAACTTTAAAAACTAAAATACTTCACTTTGATAATATAAAACCATAGATCTAATAATTTATACATAGATCCAATTTACTTTTATACTAACACAGTAACAAATTTCCAAGATCTACCTTCAATTTTTTATTTTCTACATTTTATGGGGCTAGTACTACTTTAATAAAAGTATATATTGAAAAAAATATTTGCTTTTATTTTATTTTTTTTAAATATAAAACACAGCTTGAAAGCCTCAATCCATTTCTATACAATTTACCATTTAAAATATTAAATTTTTTCGCAACTTTTTAAAGAAATTTTTGATCCGAAATAGTAAAATTTCATCCGAATTTAAAATTTATGATAGCTGGTTTTTAAAAATGTAAGTAGTGTTTTTTTCTAAACTTTTTTTTTAGTTCCTTTCTAAATTACAAATTTACGCATGAGTTACAATAGCTAGTTTATAGTCAAAAATATACTAAAATTTGTTAGAGAAGTTGAACACATTAAAAATTATTCAGGGGGTTTTAAGAATAAAGATACTAAGATCTACTAAGGATACTAAGGCTTCATGTTATCAAGTGCACGTGCGATAGATTCAAAAATTGGGACCCAAATAAGATTTTTCAAATACTTTTCAACAGTACTGTTCCTTAAGTACAGTTCAACATATAGATGGGAAATAGTATCTTATAGGTATATAGTATCTTAATAATTAATTTTAATACTTTTAGTTAAACTATAAAAAAAACAATCAATATTTTTTTGTCACCCTTTTTTAATTATTTTTAGATCTTTTTCGAATATGAGAAATTTTTGAAAGAAGACGGCATGAAGATTTTTTTTTAAAAAATTGTTTTAAATTTAATATCTTATCGATATTTATCCATTTCTAGTCCATTATAATAAATATTGATATGCATATATATATATATGTATGTATATTTGTATAAAAAAAATTTAATTGTCATGATCAACAACAACATTGAATGTTTAGTTGTTTGTTCACAAAAAAAAAAGAAAATATGTCCAAAGCTAATGGAAACCCAAACAAATTTTTTTTTTAAACATATTATGTTTCATTTTAGTTTGTGTGTATATGAATCCTTGTGAATGTTGTGGGTAGTTTTTTTCTTTTAATTTCTCCTACACTGTCTACACTTGCAAGTGTAAAGTATTGAAATCGGAAAATGAAAATATTCGTGATATTTTTAAGAATATCAATGCTTCGGATCAATTATGTCGATTAATAGATTCTATATTTAAAATATATACATATATAATAACTTCAAAAATTTTATTAACATTTTAATAAAACTTTGTCAGGACATTTTGTATGATTAGAAGAAATTATTTCTGAAGTTCGGAGAGTTCCTAAACTTAAAAAATTTGGAACTACTCTTTTTAGAAACAAATGATTAATATAATTCAAAAATTTTAATTCCTGTATACTTTTATCAACTTCCTTTCAACTTGACCCCATAATTTTAAATTCAAAAATTAATTCTCTTAGCAGTACCGGATTCCTTTTACAAAAGGATACTAGAAATTCAAAGGTAGAACACTTCCTTCCATTTTTTTTTATATTTTTTATAATTTCCAATAAAGTAATTTAATATTCTATCCTGTCAAATAGACAGCAATAGCAATTTCAGCGTTTTATATATATAAATTTATACATACATATATATAACGAAATAAACATTCATAGTTCTGGGTAATGGTGTTGTTAGTAATCGAGAGCTTAACAAATTTGGATTTAGTATTTTTTTTTGTTGTTGTTTTTGTAGTTTTTATCGAGTGAAGCATAAAAAAAAAATTAAAACAATAAATTCTTATTGGAGGTCCCTTGAAAGGCTTCATACGATGGCTTATAGTACAATATGTTTAAATAAATATAGTTTATAAGTATATATATACATACATATGGGATAAATTTAAAAATATGCACATGTTTAGGGATACAAAAAAAGAGTGATATTCAAAACTAGTTGGCTCAGTTCGAAAATTTTTAATAATTTTTTTCATAGTTTTTATTTTAAACTGTTGTCCATAAGTTTTCATTTTAACTGGATCTAACACTTAGACTATTTATTTATTTATATGTACATATGTTATTTGTATATATACATTAAAAAAAAAAAAGGAAAGACATTTGATATGATGAACTGAAACCATTTCAAATAAATTGATTTTAAGTTGTTGTTTTTTTTTTCGAAGACAAAGAAAGAGGAAGAAATTAAAACGAAAAAAAAGGACATTAAAGCCGTATATATGTAATACATATAAGTAATATATCCTACACATGGGTAATATTGAAACTGAGTATGTCATGTTGTGGTAAAAAAGATATAATTATAATTTTTATACATTATAATATTTTTTTTTTAAAATGTATATAGATAAATAATTAAACAGTAGAACTTCTTTTTATCGAACTGGATTTTTTCAAATTTTACCTTTAATTTAAATATCGGTCGAAACAGGAGAGTTAAAGAGAGAGCTAACGAAAAACCACGAGTAAAATTGCATAGGAGACCTACTGAGGAAATATTACTTATAAAAGAATTTAAAATAAATGTTCAAATAATTAATAGTTTACTGTACATATAGATTATAATGAGATTTACTGGTGATATAATACAAAAAGTATCGATACCATTTTGGGGTGGAGAATTGGGTGGGTGAAATAAATGATTGGAAAAATACTGTTAAGGGAATTGTTTTTTTTTGTATAACAAACGTCCTGTCCATTTTATTATGTTGACATATTATAGTTGACAGTAATTACACAAAGAAAGAGTGTATTGTTCCTCAAACAATAAGAGTTTTTATATATATATATTTTTTTTAATTTACTTTTGTATATCTTAAGAGTTTTTTTCATTTTTACAATATTGTATGACACATTATCCTAATAGGATTTAAGTGTTTGGTCTTAATTTAAATACATATATACTAAAAATATAAGGATTAAAAAAAATTATAAGTTTTTGTTTACATGTACTTGTTTTAAATAAAATGTATTAAAAATATTTTTTAAAAATATTGATCTAAAAAATTAATTAAGTAAAAAAGGTAGTAAATGTTGTCAAAATAATCTAAGAAATATCTTTGACTAATTTTAAATTAAAATTGTATTTTATTGTAGCTTTTATATACTGTTGTTTGAAATAACTCCTAAAAGTATGCATTTTATTTTTTTGTTTGTTTTTTATTTTTGTATTTAAAAGAGGGCCTTTGTAGCTGAGTCTTACTGATTTTATTAGAATTAATTGCATTAATATTAGATTAAAAATAAAATAAATAAATTAAACGAATTTTAAAGGTATGTACTTGTAGATAATTGAAGTTTTCAATATTTTAATTTAAAGTTTTCTAATCAATTTATTTATTTATTTATTCGAATATTACGCATTACACTAACTACGCAATATCGGTAAAGTCCTCGGCTGCCAGGACCATTGTGGACTGATTCTAATTAATCTTTTAATTTTTATATCTTATTTAAATTTGAATCTCAAAACAATTTTTATAATTATCTTAATTAATCAATATGCTTATTTAAAGTTATACTACATTTTTCTAATTTACAATTTTGCAAATACTTTTTTGATTTCTTAACTAATCCTTATGTATAATTTATTTTAAATATTTAAAAATTTTTAATCTTGTATTTCATTTTATAATTTTAATTTAATTTTTTAATTATGTAATTTATTTAATATATTATTGATTTATTTTTAAGATTTATACATTTTTAGTTCTCAATTAGATTTTTATAAATTTGATTTTATTTGTCAATGATAAAAGCCTTCAAAGAGTTTCTAAATATAGGAAAATAATTTAATCTAGGATTTAATTAATGTTTGAAAAGTATGTTTAATTAACATCGACCTCAATTCTACGCAAAATTAAATATTATGTAAGTTATCTCTTCCCAAATTTGATAATTCTTGAATTTATGATAATTTTTAAATTCTAAAAAAACTTTTTTCAGCGATTTCCACCTTTTAATTTTTTTCTTAAACAAATCTTAAATTTCTTAAAAAAAAAAATTAAATTATCAAATTGTGATTTAAAAGAAGACGAATTGATTTATTCAAAAAAAAAAATAAATAAAATAATAAAAATTTGACATTTTTATATAAAAGTTATATGTATATGACATAATGTTTAGAAAAAAATCACATTTTATTTAAACAAAATTTAATTTGACATGGATGCGTAAAGTTTTATCCACCCCCACAAAACAATAAAATAAAAATATTACAATAACAACAGCTACAACAACAACTATTTCACAAAATATTAAGTGAACGAAAGTAAATTAACAATCTATGACATTGTTGAAATTTTTTCATCACACTCCATAACGAATTCGTCTCAAAATTTAACTTCCTTGTATTTTTTTTTTTTCTGTAATTTGCTTCACAAGCATTAAAAATTCGGAAAAAAATTTCCACTTCTAGTCTACAAATATTTAGGAATTCATATATGTAAGTATGTGTTATACGCATATACATACATATTACATATGTATTTACATTACAACATATAGAAATAGAAGAAACGAGGAAGAGTGTAGTAGAGTAGACTGTGTCAACTCTAGGATACCCGTATGAGCGT
Organism: Dolichopus griseipennis; assembly: GCA_963082915.1. Lineage (NCBI taxonomy): Eukaryota > Metazoa > Arthropoda > Insecta > Diptera > Dolichopodidae > Dolichopus > Dolichopus griseipennis. The sequence goes on from OY720445.1 coordinate 2,948,602, forward strand.
AACATATACATTATATCATCCGGTTAATTACTTTTGGAAAAATTTCAAACAAACAGCTGTAATAGGTACAGGGTAATACTCATATAAAAAAAGAAGTTGTATGGCAGCTACCCGAACCCATGGACCAAACTGGCTGGATTTAAATAGCGATGACGGCTATTGCAAAAAAACGGATTTGCGAAAATTTGAAGACCCTAGCTGCTTTAGTTTTCGAGTTATCGTGCGGACGGACAGACGGACGGACATACATAGCTAAATCGTTTTATTTTTCGATTCTGATCCGATCTATACACTTGGGTCTATATCTACCCCCCTATTTCTCTGCGTCACAAACGTAATGGAAAATTTATTATACCCTTTGACTATATAGTTATACGGGTATAAAAATATTTCAGAAAAAAAGGATATGAACATTGAAAAGCTTACAAGAAAAAGTTAAGAAGAGGGGAAATATCATAAGAATAAAATCATGTGCTTAATAGAAGGAAAAGAGGGTGGAGCAAAAATAAAAATAAAAAAAAATTAGTAAGAAAAAGTGATCACTAAAAAATTTTAAAGATGAAATAAAGAAGAAAAAAAAAGTTAAGTAAATTTTCTAATACTAGAAAAAGTTAAAATTTGAGATGAAATCGGGATGTCTTAGAATTTTTTAAAAGTTTGAAATATTTAATTTAAAATGACATTAGACAGGGTGATATATATTTTTTAAATTATAACAAATTAAGAAATAAAATAAAAGATAGAAGAAAAATATTAAGAGAAGGAGATGAAGATAGAGAAACAAAGCAGAGCAGAGCAGGTGTAAAAATTTAAGGAAACTTTTTGATTGTGTCTGTATTTGAAAAAAAAAATTACCGTTAACATTAAAAACTCTCTTTAGTACATTCTCCATACTGCATAGTTGTTACATAAATTTTAAACAGAAGCAAAAATTTACTAAAATTAGATGTACCGGATGAATAAATTTTACATGTATATGTTGGGTGTTAATACAAATTTATATATACATGTGTATACAAATATTATATTAGGCGTTATATAATAACTTTTTTTTTTTATTTATAATATAAAATTATGCAAAATATGTTGAAAATTTTTATAATTTACATAAATTTTAACTTAGCTATTTTAGTAATGATTGTTGTGAAAATGCATAAACATATATATATATATATATATATTTATAATTTTATATGTGTACACAGTACATAAAAACCTACATTCAATCCTACAAGCATTCATAGAGAACATATTAGATTGAACACAATTTGTATTATAAATGAATATAGTATGTAGTAATTTGAATATGTTGCTTATATTAAATATATATATATATATATATATATATGTTTAACTTGTTGTTCTTGTTGTTTTTTTTATAATATTTAAATAGTAATAAAAATAAAAAAAGATGAAATGTGATAATAATAATGTAAAAAAAAAAAATTTAAATTAGAATAACAATATAACTACAAAAAAAAAAAATCCATTATGATGTCATGTTGTCGACGTATGCTGTCGTCATTGTAATAAAAAAAAAAATATAAAACGTTTTTTTACACTTTCACATGTATGTAAAATTTTTAGTAAATAAAATTTAAATGTAAAAACGTTTTTTTATTTTTTTTTTGGGGTGACAGAATTGCGGGAGTTTCCCGTTTTTTTTTTACTTTGTTTTTTTTTTTATCTGAAGGTAATTGAGAGTAAAAAATAATGAGAAATTTTTAAATTTCAATATTTTTTTATTTAAAAAAGAAAATTCATTGTAATGAAAATTATGAGTGTAAAATATGAATGAAAATTGGAAAATTTTAGAAAAAATAAAATTGATTTAAAAGAGGGAAAATATGATTTGATGACAAATTTATATAGTCAAATATATCATGAAAGGGTTACTACGATTTAGTTTTATTTAATAAGTTTTATATAATTAGTTTTTATATAGTTTTAAATAATTTAATTGTTGTTTTCAAGAGCTCTATTTAACAATTATCATGTTTATAAGGAGTTGGATAGCTTAAACTTTAGAATATCAACTTTTGGATATAATTCAGAACAAATATTTTACTAGGGACATGCTCTATTTTACTACATAATAGTTCTTAATAATCTGACCGATAGCTCAGGGGTAAAGTGGCGGCTATTCAATCGAAAAGTCTCGCGTTCAAACCCTGGTCGGATCATATCTAATAAAAAATATAGTGTGAAATATACACTAATAATAATTTAATAACAAGTCCAAATAGCAAATCGCAAAGGATTAATATTATCAAGCAATATTTACAATCTGGTACTAAAAATAAATAAATAAAATAAATAGTTCCTAATGCATATTCTAAAATAAACATTTGACACTTAACTCAATAATAGATAATAATTTCCCATGTCTCTAACTATATTTATACAGAGTTAAAGACATTGGATTTAATAAAACTTAGATGCAATTATAAACTATAAGCTTATAAGAAAGATTACGTGTTTAAACTTTCAAATGTTTAAAAACTAACTATACAATACATATACCTATAAACATAATATTGAGATGCAGACAAGTAGTTTCAGTGGTGCAGTGGATTGAATACTGGCCTCAGACCTGCCTTTTGTGGTAGAAGAAAACTTATATGAACTTATACTTTTTCTTGTATATTCTTCTGTTAGAGCATATATGGTACAATTTATTAAAAGTCTTCTACTATTATACAATGTGATTAGCGAGTGATTCAGTCTTCTCTTTGAGATAGGGCAGGTATTTTATTTTATATTATGATACAAATTACAAATTATTATTTTTTTATTAGTTATGATCCGAACAGAGTTTGAACTCGAAACTTTTCTTGTAAAAGGTCGACATCCTAACCACTACGCCACCCATCGGTTGTAAAATAAATATTGATATGAGAAAATTGCAACAAATTGATAAAGAAAAGCTCAATTTGGTTAGACAATGTATAAGTAAATTTTGAAATATTAATAAATACAAAATTCCAAAATACAAAACTTTTTCTTTTAAGTAAGATTCAGATTTCCGCTTTAATGTTTCGATACACCCCTGAATTTGCAAAAAAAGAATTGCTTAAAGTATGTTTCGTATTTTTTTGGGAAAATATGAAAAAAAAAAAATTATTTTATTCGTTATGAAAATCATTATTTCTTACAGGTGATTTAATTTTCATGGGGAATTTAATTTTTCTGTTTAACTTTATGGAAAATTATTCAAAAAAAAAACTAAATTTATTTTACTTTTTAATATGAAAGATGTTTTGAAAAATTGAAGTTATGATTAAAATTAATATTTTAAAAATAAATGAGGAAATGTTTTTTTACAAGTTTTTTTTGAAAGATATCAGATTTTTTGAAATTTATTTAATATGAGTTGTTTTAGTTGTTTAGTTGTTAGTTAAAAAGTAGGAATTTTTAGAGTTAAATCTGAGTTTATTTGTACCATCGTATTTTAGGAAAAAAATTTAAAATGAAATAGAAGGGGTAGTTTAAGAACAGATTTAAATTACCTGCACATATATTTGTTGAATTTAAAAAAAAATGTTAAATATTTTTGTAATTTAAAATTAATCATGTAAGTTAATATCATTTTACTTATTCTTCGTTGGTTTGTGAGTTTAAACATTTAAATAATGATTTACTGGAGATCAAGCCACACATTTAAGGGCTGATTGCAAGACTTTGAATATTTTTTTTAGTAAGAGCAACAAATGAAGACCGGATTGCAGTCTGTTGAACCAGGATAATAATGAATTTTATATCAAAATTAATGGCAACATAATATTAATTCAAATTAAATCAGTTTGTGCAAAATGACATTGAGAAATAGTCAAGGAGTTTCCTAAAACAGTTACTCCTAGCAGGAGTACATCCTTTAGTTAATTCCTTGATTTAAACGAAATAAAGAAAGTATCTTTAAGAATTTAAGATATAATTATATTGTATTACAATATGATTAAAACTTCTTCTACCAATATATATAACAATTTTAATTAAGATAAACGAAATGAGATCCCATTTTTCGTTAACTATAAATTGAATTCACATTTTTGTTATATAATCATAATTAATGTTATATTTTCACATTTAGTGACTTTTATCTCATTTATAAAAAAATATTTTTTTTTATATTTTCTTTAATTTTCTTTTTTTTACTAGTGAAAAAAAAACTGCATTTTACTTTTAATGTTAGATAATGAAAAAAACTATAAAATAGAAAAATTTATATAAAAACAGAATGGAAAAATTTACTAAAACATTATTAACAAACAATGTAATATATATATATATAAAAAAGGAAAAGTGGAAAATAACTGTAGGGAGTGGTCAAGTCTCATATGATTTTTTATAAAGTGAGCAGCAAAAAAAAAACAACCCAAAGATAATAAACTTTAAAATGAGAAAATTTTTCATCTTTTTATTATAACGAAGATAATTTAAGTCTTGATTCCTTTTTTGTTTTTGTATACAACAACACAGCAACTGGTGTTGCACACACATTATACATATATATATTGTATAAGTAAATATATTTTTACTCTTAATCTGGTTGAAAATCGAAGTACTGTAAAACTAACTTGAAAGTAATTTATTAGAAATTCTGTTATCCTTGCTTTCAACATTAAATTTATATTTATATATATATGTATATTTAATATATACATATATTAATAATGTATAAATATGTATGTATTTAGGTGTAGGTGTATAAAAACAAAAAAAAAAAAAAAATTTATAATCCTTTAAAGTCATGCAATTTATCATATAAAAACCATTTATTATTCTTTCGCGAATTACGTTCATTATATATTTTATTTGAGATGCAATTATAGGGTTCATTTCAAGGACTTTAACAATTTTGTATATGTGTTTGGTTGTTACAGTATCGGACAAAAATTTAAGGAATAAATAGAAATTGAAATTTGAGCTACTAAATACTTTTAAGTTTTTATATAAAAATTTTTTAAAAGTATAAAATTTAGTTTTAATTAAATTTTAATCACGCTTTTGCTGACAGTGCCTTTCTTGTAGGTATATACTGACTAACATATGAATTTTTAAGGTTATTTTATGCTTGGTATTAGAATTTTTTATTACTAACCAACTAAATTTTAAACTTAGATTTAAGCTAAAGAGATTACCTTAAACGAGAAGAAGTGCTAAATTCTGTTCACTGTTTCTAAATTAAATAAGACTAGATTGGCCTGTACGCGTAATCTAGTAATCAATTGTGTGATCATTGAATCAAAATTCTGGCTCTACAGACATGGTTATAATTTTCCCGTCCTCGGACAATATCAACTTTTAATTAACCTCTTAACTAAGTTATCACTAAAATTATAGTAAAATAAGCCTAAATATAACGGTAAAATAAGCCGGTAATATAAGCTTAACTTAAGTCATAAGAACCTATAGTATATAATTTTGCGAGCGCTATCTCAAAATAAAAATTCGGACTTACACTATTTTATCCTATAAATTCTTATGACTTAAGTTATAGGTAATATAGATTGTTCGAATGTTCGACATATTTTGGATGATACTGTATATATGTATGTATACAATTTAATAATCTTTATGTATTTTAAGAAAAATTTAAGTAATTGAAAGTCGTTAAAAATTTTAAAAGTTTTTTTTAGTGATTTTTTTTTTTATTATAATCAACTTAGTAAAAAAATGAATAATTGGATTTTTATGTATGTAATTGTGTGTGTATAGTGATTACAAATTTATAGTAAATAAAATAGTATTATACGAGTAGTTAAGAACATATTCAAGAATCTTTAATATATAGGTTTGAAAAGAAAACTTCAAGATTTTTAGGAAATTGAGGAACGGATTAAAAGGAATGGATTTGTATTAGGATAGGAATCGTTTTCATTAATAAATCGATTGGACATTTCCTTATATAACTATTTTTTTTATTATTTGAAAACATATTTATTTTAAAAATTTAATATTGAAAATACATAAAAGTGTTTTTTCAGAAATTATTTTTAAAATTAATTATAAAAACAAATTATTTTAATTTTTTAATGTTTTTTGTTGCAAAGTAACTTTATTAAAAAACTTTTTTAAATTAAATGTGCAATAATTACTTTTTTGTTTATTTTTTAAATTTTCATTTAAATTTATAGTAAAAAGAGTGTTTTTTTAATTCAGGTGTGAAAATTACAATAAAGTACTTATTAAATGCAAAAAAAACATGCTACAAATTATTTGATGTGAATTTCGAATTTCGACAATTTAATTTAACAAAAACATAATGGTAAACTCTTATTAAAATGTATGTTTTTTTTCCGGGTTGGGTACGTAATCCCAAATCATAAAATCTTAAACACAAAATTCCAAATTACAAAATCCCAAATTACAAAATTCCAAATTACAAAATTCCAAATCACAAAATTCCAAATTGCGAAACTTTATTCGAGTTGGGTACGAAATACCAAAAAGCAGTTTCTTTTCCAAAATACCATTTGTATACTTTTAAAAAAAAAAGTTCCACAAAAAAAAATTTAAAAAAAAAGCAGTTTTATGTGTATACTGAAACAATGTATCCTAACTCATGTCCATATATTCTGGAAAAAGCTTCTAATCCTAATTTTTGAACCAATTATAAAATCCCTTCTAATAATTTTAGGCCCCCTAAGCCCCGCTAAGCAAATTATTAAAACCCCGATTTCCAAACCAAATCTGAAACCTCACCAAATTCAGAATCTCACGTGTACATACGCATTCTGGAAAAAGCGTATATTCTAAATAAATATATACCAAACTCTACAATTCCTCTTAGTTTGTTTTTCAAAATTATGAGTATAATTTTTATTTTAATTGAAATACTTTTGTTTAATATTATTATTTTGATTTAAAATTTAAATATGAAAAATTATAGAAAACATTTTTTTTTTATTATAAAATATTAATTCTTTTTTATTTTAGAAATTGGTGAATTCAGGGCTAGTTGCAATTACTTTAAACTTTTAGGTTGAAAATTTCTAATTTTGGGATTTTGTGATTTGGGATTTTATAATTTTGGCATTTTGAAATTTTGGATTTTGTGATTTGGGATTTTGTAATTTTGAAATTTAAAATTTTGGGATTTTTTGATTTGGGATTTTGTGATTTGGGATTTTGAGACGTTCTCATTTTTTTCCCGTTATTTATATTGCTCTTAACTCTTCAGTTTTTTTTGATGAAATTAATTAAATTATTAATGAAGCTATTTAATTATATTTAAATAACCATATATTTAATTTTTTTTATACAGTATCTACCTACAACTATCTATTATAGAACAGCCGTATTGATTTTCAGAAAAAAAAGAAAATTTTCCGCGAACTTCAGGAAAAAGTTAAATGTTAAAAAAAATTAATTTTCGAACATGCAAATATTGCAAAATGTAAAAATTTAACTTAAAAAAAACTGAGAATGTGGAGAAATGGAGTTTTTAGCATTTTTTGTATTGGAAAATATTTTTTTAAAGGAAACTTTTGAAAGGCTTTAATGTACGTTTTTTTTTAATTAATCGATAATCTATTTAAATTGGATTTGTACAAATGTATTGAGTATTGAAACGGTAAATTTGTTAATCTGATGATGGAACCTGATGTTTTTTTTGTATTAAAATTGAAAAACTAAATAAGAATAAAGGAAATAATTTACTTTGCAAATTATTAATTAAAAAATACATATATGTATATATATATATGTAGAATACAAAATATTTAAAAAAAGACTTAAGTATAGATTCAGGCATTTTAAAATAAAAATTAAATTACTTGGTTATGCAATTCTTTAGTTACAATACATGGAAAATTAAATGATCCTTTGAAAATTTCCACAAAACTGCCAATTAAATTATATGTGCTAGTAATTAAAGTTTTCAGAAAAGTATTTATATATATACATGTACATAAACCTTGACATTTTGTTTTATAATAAGATACAAATTCCCTTTAAAACTTTTTTTTTTAAAAGATACTACTGAGATACTATATACTGAATATATATTAAATTAAGGTCTTACATAATTCTACTGAGTTAAAATGCCCCATAAAACCTATATACTCTATATATATATACACTCTACTATACTATAAAACATATGAACCAAAAATTCATTTTCTTATTGAATCTGAGATATTTGATATCTGTACAAAACTCTAATTACAGACTAAGAAATTATAAAATAAAAAAAAAAAAAATTATTTTGCCTCATTTCGTTGCAATTTAATTATTTCTTTTGTTGCTTTATTCAATTTTATATATTTTTTGTTTTTTTTTTTTTATATTGGTTTCTTTACCTAAAAATAGAATGAAAGAGAAAGAACGAAAAGGAAAGAAAAGGAAAACACAAATCTGAAATTTAATACTAATTGTCTTTTGTTTTAAAACAGTCTTAAAAAAAAAAAAGACAAAATTATGTTTTCTTATTATTTTTGTTCTGTTTTTTTATATTAACCTTTTTTTTTGTTTTTTTTTTTTTTTTGTAAGGCAACAGACATCAACACCAGCAACATCCTTATCATCATCAACATTATAATTTGATTCAGAGTCAGAGAAAAAAAAAATAACATCATCATCATCATCATTATTATCAATATCAATTAGGTGAAACAAAAACAAAAACAAAAAGAAAAAAAAATGATGTCAAGTGAAGATTTTGATGAAGATTCTGTGGCTAAGATCTTTTGAATGTAATACATGTGATATTTAGGGTTGTCAGCTGGTATGAAAAACGTAAGTAAGAAATTTGATCAGATGAATTGTTTTATGTTTGTTAATTTTGATTATTTTTTTATTAATAATTAAGAAAACAGATAATATCTAGGAATGTAATGTGGGATGTACACCTCTATTTTCCCTCTCATTCAGGAGGGTGAATAATATAGGGTAGTAGAACAATATTTGAATTGACTTGATTTACAGATTCACTTGGTTGTTATATGTTTTAATTCTGTTTAAAATCTAGTTCTGCATTGAAATTTTGGGAGAATTTCCTTTATTTCACATATTTTCTATAAATTCGAAATTATTTTCGAACTTTTCGAAGTACTCCTTATTTATTTTCGAAATTAACAAAGATGGTAACTTGAAATTTGGTAAAAGAGTATTCTGTCCTCTTTGCGTTGTATTACTTAGATTTGGGACGAATTGACTCCTTGGAGTAGTGGTTTTCAATATGAAATTAAAATCTTAAAAAAATATGAACATCTGGTAACTCCGTTTTTTTATATGTATTAAAGATAATGTTTATATTAAGACCTAAGATAGATGATTTTAAGATTTCTTAGCAATTTACCTTTAAAAGATATTTAAGTAATATTTTTTTTATATTCCTTCTGTTCATTTTTTCCCTACCATTTCATCCAGTTCTTCTTGAAATGGAATGAACCAGAAAGAAATAATAAAAAAAAAAAAAAAATAAAAATGAATCTCAATATTTTCTTTTAAAATATTTTTTTTTCAATGTTTATTTTTGTTCTTTGTGTCATGTTTTTGTTTCTTAAATTTCTCTATTTATTTTGTTTTTGTGTTCTTCAATTCTTTCTTCTTCGTCTTCTTCTTCTACTTTATTGTGTCCTGTGTTGGGGTTGAGTTTCTAGGTTCTCAAGTGTTGATTTACGCATGAAAAGAGCTTTAGATTTAATGAACGAAAATGATTTTAATGATTTTAGATTTTTTTTTTGTTTTTGTTGTATTTTTTTGTAAAAAAAATGAACGTAGGTAAAAAAAACAACAACAACAAAATACTAAAAGAAAATATTAACGTTAATTAAATATTAAATTCGAAAGGCAAATGATCCCATTTTGATTTTTTTGTTTTTCTGATTTTTTTTTTTTTTCTTGTTAATGTGAGAAAAAGGATGTGATAATAAAGTTCAGGGGCTAGTTCTCAAAACTTTTAAAAGAAAATTAAAAAAAAAAAAAATTTTAAAAATTGACAGAAGAAAATAGAAAGGTAAGAAAATTATAAAGAAAATCTGTAGATATAATTTAGTTTTCAATTATTAACGGTTTTTCTTTAAATTTTTTGTTTTTTTTTGGTTTTTTTTCTATTGAAATGGAGTCACAAAATTGTTAATGAGGTCAATTACAGTTACCTGATTGAGGGACTGAAATAAAAGACAAAGGTAAAGAAAAATTTTTGATATTTTGACACTTTTTTAAATTAAACTGCCTTTGTGTAATTGAAAAATATTGATAAGGTTTTTAATGTGATTTGTAACTGTATTTCAATACTTTTATAATAGAGCAATGCACAATACAGAGTGCAGAATTACAGAATAAATTTAATATTAATTGCGATTTTCTAATTAAAAATTACAAAAAAAAAATTGATATATAAAATCTGCTACATACTTTGTTATACATTCTTAATATTACTAAATTTATTAAAATTAAATAGATACCATGTAAGGTGTAAGGTTACCAACTCTTAACTAAATTTTACGGGCGTTTTAATTTTGAGTATTTTTCAAAGCTCTGTAGATTCAGAATATATAATCTGTATTCTAGTGACCATTTTTCCCCTAATATAAAATATTATATATATTAAAAATATTTAAATTTATATTAATACTTAAATTATGAAAATTAATTTCATTTTAAATTTTATATTTTTTAATTTAATTTTCAACAATACCTCTGCAGTACAAGCAAAATAAAAATTACAATAAAAAATAAAAAAAAGGACGAATTTCGAAAAAATTTTAAAATTCTATGAAATAATTATTTAATTAAAATCTTTTAAAATATAAAATATAAAAAAAATAAACAAAATTAATTAAATTATATAGAATAATTTTATTAAAATATTTTAATTGGAATATTAAATGAATATTATTTTGCTTTTTAATTTATTGATTCTTAAAATGTTTCGGAAAAAGTTCTTAAGTTACTCAAAAAATTTCAATTAGTCTAATTGGGAGTGTTTTTTTTTTTTTGTTAGTCCCAAATTATTCAAAAAAAAGTTTTTAACGTGATTAAAATTCAAGAAGAGATATTTACAAAATATTTCAATTGATTTTGTAAAATAATACTTTTAAAAATTATATTAAATATTAAATTTTCGGAGGGTTAAAGAAAATTTGTTATTAAAAAAGTAATATTTTATTATAAAACAATAGAGGGGGGGAAATAAAATGAATTAAATAAATTTATTTAAAATTTTTATTTAATTTTTAATAAATTAATTAAATAACATTTAAATTTATAATGATAATGATTCTTAAATTTCTCCCTAATCTAAGAGAATTTTCATTTGAAACTTTTGAGAACAGTTTTATTTGGAAAATTGCTGCTAAATATTTATGATTTTCTAATATTTTTCAAATTTACTTTGTTTTGGGGTTTATTTAATTTTCTTAAGTTCGAAAATAAATCTTTTGTAAAAATATCTGCAGATTAAATAGTCAATTCAAGACTAGATACTTAAAAAGCTTGAATTTTAATTAAATTTTCTGGACTGTTCCGATAAAAGTTGGTAATCTATAAATATTTGGCTAATCAAGTTATATTTAATCCATTTTAATAAAACTTGTCATATATATGTTTGGTCTAATAACTAAGGTTCTAATTGAATTTTACCCCAGGATTATTATAAATCTTATTCTGAATTTAATTAAAGGAAAAATTATTATAATTTTTTAGCATAATTTTTAAATATTAACAAAATAAAAATGAAGATTTAATTTAAACAATGATTTTTATTTATTTAATATAAACATGAAATACCTAACGTTCTTCTTGATAATATTCACTTCTCTTTTCGTTTATACGAAAAAGTTGAGGAAAAATCAGTTCCGGCTTTTATTTATAGTTTTATGTGTATATGTGTTTTTGTTAATGTAAATGTATATAAAACTCCCTAAGTAAAATTGGTTAATAATAGAATACTTAAATATTTTATATTATATTTTATTTATAAGAACATGTATAATATATATATATATATATATATATATATATATAATAATATATACAACATACATAATGTATATTACCGTTACTTAATGTATTTACATTTATGTTTAACAAATTTTATGCTAAGTTTTTTTTTTTATTTTTTCTACTCAATTTTTTTATCAGAAACTTTTTTTTTTGTAAGCCACTTCCTTTTCCGGAGTTTTTTAATTTTTTTATTAATTTTTTTTTGGGGAAAATAATGAAAATTTTCTAAATTTTACTGGATTTTCTGAGTGTGAGTTATTTTGTAAAAAAAGTTTAAACAAATAAAAATTAAGGTGTCCCTCCACATGTGCCGAGTCTCAATAATTCACAAGCAATATTTTAAGTTTTTAAACGAAAGCAATTTGTATTTAATTTATTAATTTAAAGTCATAATTTGTTGGATTATAGCTAATTTTTGATTAAAAAAATTACTAATCGATTTAAATAATCTGATTCGATGAAATTAACGTTATTAGCACAATCAAACAAATAATTACCGTTATCCAAACAGCGATAAATAAGTCATCGTTTACTTTTTTTAAGGTTACTAAAAGTTTTAAATGTTTTGTATGTGGAGTGTATGTATGTTTTTTTAAAAAAATTTACATTTTTATTATATTTCATTGGCCCCACTTACTTACACACTTTCATCCCCCCACTTAATACATTAATTTTAATGCAAATAATGTATATACTCCGCCGAATTTTGTATTATTATATAGAAAATGGCATCCTTTTCTCCCAAAGTATTGGAAGGGTTTTAAAAATTAGATTTCAATTTATGGATAAAATCATCACAAGACTAACAAAATAAAAATTTGTTCAAAAAATGTTTTTTTTTTTTTTTGAAGGTCTAAATTATTCAAAACGCACCCTTCCATTAATGCTGTGATCCGGTGATGATAAGAAATAAATATTCATCCAAAATTCATTTGGGATAAAACAGTCTTTAGATGAAGACATTATTGAGAATTGGTTTTCATATTAAAAAAAAAAAAAAAATCAATTTAATTGATTTTATTTACAGGAAAATGAGGGTGAGATGATGACGTAGTAAACAATTTTGCCAATATATTAAAAAAAAATCTTTTAAACTATAATGGTGGATAAAGTATTAAACTTCAGATACGTAAAGACAACAAAATATAAATTAATTTATGAGGCTGTAAAACACAAAATTATGTAAATAAATTTATTTGATTTTTTTTATTTCTGTCATAAACCATTTTTAAATCAAAGGTGTGAAAATTTTTAAATAATTTAATATGAATATGATGATGATTAGAAGATTGAAGAGGCTGATGACTTGTATTTTTATATCTTTCATCGAGATTTATTGAGCAAATATGTGTATAGGTTTATAATATTTTTATGATTTGTACGTAAAATATAAAACGACTTTTATTTTAGAGTTTTTACGAGTTAAGGGTTGAGGGTTGTTTAGTATATGGGAAATCGATATTGATATATAAAAATTTATATTTGAATCTACAAGTTATATATTTTTTGATTTTATAAGCAAATAATATAGGTAATAAAAATGTTTAATTTTTTTAAATAAGTTTTAATCTTATAAACAGCTCATATTATATTTTAGACTTTAATTGTAAATTTAATCAGAAATTTAAATATAAGACAAAAACATCTTATCAAAACTCATTTGGATTATAACAATTTTAAATTTTTTTTATTATAAAAATATTGTTTGTATTATAAACAATAAGATATCATTAATATGTAAGACAATTTCTCTTTAATATTGAAAATTAAATTTTATATTGTTCTTTTATACCCTAGACATTTTTCAAAAATATTCAAGTATTTCATCCCTGAAATTTTGCTTGTTGTATTAATTAATACAAAACCTTTCACATAACACTTACTTTGTTTCTAATAAAATTTTTGAATTGTCAGTTGTCAAAATTTGTTCATTGATTTATTGTAATTTTATTCTATTTTGTCTGTATAAAATGTCAATTAATTTTCACTTGAAATGTCGATATTAATCAAAATCGATTATGAAACTTCGTATCCTTATATCGTAATTCATAATCTAAGTTTATATTGAAATTTTTGAATTAAATTATTTTAATTAAAATTAAAAATACTTTTAGTAATTATGAAAACACATTAGATGTTATTTCATTAGAATTCGTTTCATGTACATTGTTTTTTGTATTAGGAAAAGTCATCATTAAAATTCAATACACAAAAAATAAATAAAATGTCACATCAAATCACAATTGTTTTAAAAGTTTTTAATCGATTTCTAAATATTTTGATTTGTTTATATTTATATTGTATTTATTGACTTGTTAAATGAGAAAATAAATAATAATAAAAACATTTAATTATTTACATAGAATTTATAAAGATAAAATTTATTGTTTTTCAGATTAAAATAATATTAAAATAATTTGTATGTAAATAAATTAAATTGATTTAATTTTGTAAAATAATGATAAAGATGATGGAGAAAATTTATCCAATATTAAGTTATTTGAAATTAATAGTTTTGAAATATTGTTTAATTATTTTCAAATATTATAAAGTTTAAAGTTTTAATGATTGACAATTTTATGATTAAATGAACTATTGTATGATTTGTATTTATGATAAGAGAGATGTAATACCTATAGTGAAGTTATATATGAAAAGTTTTATAGAGGAAAATTATTTATTTATTTATTTATGTACAGTACCCTTTAATGTGAATCTGTATTTCCTTTTTAGGTGTAGCAGTTAAATTTATTTTATATTATGATATAAACTATTACAATACCAATTATAAATTTTTTTTTTTAACAGATCAGAGTTTGAACACGAAACTTTTTGATTTAAAAGCCGCTACTCAAACCACTCAGCTATTGAACAGATTAAATATTGGAAATGCAGTTCCGACTTTCGATATATCATTAAATCGAAGAGAACTTCCAGATGAATTAAAAATTATAACAAATTTCGGTATTTTGAAAAAAAGAATTAAAGAATTTATACGCGCTTCTAATAATTAGGAAAATTACTAGTATGAAATTGCAATAAAATAACTTATAAATTAACTGTCAAAATTTTGTATGAAAATGATTAGGCCACATAGCTAAGACTATGGTCTTAAAGGAAATAATTTTTATAATTCACATATGTAAATAATATTATTGTACAATAGTTTATGTTAAAAAATAAAGAAAAAAAAAAAAAAAGAGCTCTTTAGTAATAGGAACTAAAATTAAGGTTCTTTTAATTTAGAATATAGAATTTAAAAACTAATAAGTTAAAATGAATTAGCATGGACTTATAAAAAATTCGATTTAAAGAGATAAATGAAAGGGTAAACCTTGTTTGTCTCCTTTATTCTTTGGCCTTGTTGGTCTCTTTGGATAAGGATAACATATTAACTTAATCAGGAATACATTAATCAATATTTTACCCTATTTATCTATTAAAAATCAGTAATCATTTTAAATTTCTTAATAATATATAGGAAATTATTTATTTTTAATACTATTATTAAAAGAAAAACTGTGTTGAAATTCTGTTATTCTATAACATATTGTCCAAATAATTGTACAATTTCCTAAATTGATAGCTCTCTCTCTGTTCAATTATTTATTTGTGTATTTATTTTTTTGAATAATACAATTCGGAAATAAGAAATTTCATGATAAACTAAATTAGTTTCCTGTACATGTACCAATATATAATAATCATATCATATATTCATGTAGCATTTATATATATATTTTTTTATTATATATAATATATATTTTATAAATAACAAATAAATATTCTATTTATATTTAAGTATATATATCAAAAAAAAATTATAAGAAAATTGTCATCAATTTGTGTATTAAACATCTGGGTAAAGAATAACAACATATCTTAATTTAATTCATTATATATTCATCATCAACATTCAACAAAAAAATAACATATATATATATATATATAAAAATCAAAAATTGAAAGAAATGAAAAGATTCTTTTTTCAGAATAATATACAACAGATTCTAAAGAAATATGCAAAAAAAAAAAAAAACACAACGTATGGAAATGTTTTTCTCACGTTCCAAAAATATTGACAATTAAGATATTGTATATTTTTTTTTTTACATTATACATTATATATTGGTATGTTTAAGAAATAAATTGAAATCTATATGTATATAATAAAATACTTATATCACTTTTCAAAATATTGTATTTCCAATGACAAGTCACCATTATCATGAATCATTAATGATCTATCATATATCAAATTCAAAATAAATAAAAAATTTACATACTTTGTATATTATATTTATGATATATGTATATATAATGTTATATAATATTATATAATATAATTAAATTTATTTATATATTTTATTTATATAAAATATTTCAGGGATTAATGCATAATAAAGGGAATCTCATATCAGTGAAGATTCATAAGTCCAAGTATGGTTTGAAAATTGGAAAGTTTAAATGAAAATGTTATATATAGGACTACAATATTTTACGAATTTTTTCAACACTTTGAACTTTTGACGTTCAAGCTAAAAACTTTTGTTTTAAATTTTATTTTAATTTTTTATTTTAATTTTTAAATTTTATTTTAATTTTATTTTAATGGAAGACTATGAAATTTATATTCAAATTTCATTTAAATTTCTAAAACTCGAAGAGCAGAAATCTAAAAAATTAACTTCTATACAAAAGATACTCTAAGTATCTATGCATTGGTGGAGCATCATATTACAAAGCGAAAATAGAAGTAATTTGTAAATGGAAATAAATGTAATTTGGTCATTTTTGTTTCAGGAGTAGATAATTGTCAAATTAAATGTCATACAATTTCCTGACATTAGAAAACTATCTGTCATTTGAGAAGTTTATTATTTTTAATATATTTAAATATTGAAAATAAATTGGAAAAATGAAGATTTATTGCATATATACATATAAATAATATTTTTTAAAATGGAAGAAGTAAGTGCTCATTGGTTATTAAATAAAAAATATGATTTAAGCCATCTACCGGAAATATTATAATTATCCACTCCTGTCATCTACTCTTTTACAAGAGCTGGTGTAGGTTGGAGTAGTTGAGAGTAGAAAAGAGTAGTTTATTTTCACCCTTAATTGGATTTTGTACTTCCTATTATTCTATTATTAAATTATTACAATGTGTAAATAATAAAAATCCATTTCAATAAGAGCATATACCTACGTACTTCAAATTTGAAACCAATATCTCTTAGACTACAACTTAAATTACACTATAAATTAATATGTAAGAAAAGAATAGAAATATAAAAAAAAAATTCTTTTATTTCATTTTTTTTTTATTTCTACATCTAAATGGATGATTGGTGTACTTTCTCAGCATTACAATTGATATCTTATAGAGAATTAACAAATAAAAAACAACAACAAAAACAAAAACAACAAAAATAAAAAATCATTCACACAAAAACAACAGTATATATTCTTGTATTGAAACACCATTAACTTTTCTTTTAGTTTTTTTTTTTTGTTGTTCTCACAGTTTTTTTTTCTCTTCTCTCAATGGTTGTTGTTGTTTTTGTTACTCTTTCTTCTTACAAAGAAAAAAGAAAAACAGAACAAATCATGACAAGTAAAAAGCCAATCTTGGAGATGAAGTAAAAAAAAAAAACAAAAAAAGAGATGGAAAATCAAAGTTAATACATTACACTTAAAAAGGACATAATATTATATACAAGTTACAGCGACGACTAGGAGAATGAGGAGTGAAGAGTGAAAGAGAAAAAAAAGACATGTAACAATAACAATAAATGTTTTTTTTTTTTGTTTTTTTTCATTTCAAGGATAACAAAAGGAGAACAGAGCACAATGGTAATAAAATATTAACACGTTCATTGAATCATCTTAGTGTGTTAGCTAGAAAAATAAAAACACTTAGAACCAATCAGTAAAGTATCAGAACCACCACCACCACCACCACTACTACCATCACCACGACCCACCATAATTCATCCATTCATCCATTTACACATAAAAACATTAAGCTTAACCACCATCCAGAATTCCCAATACTATTTGATTTTTTCTTTTTACATTAAATGCTTTCTATTTTTGGAAACAATGTGGGGAGTGTAGGGCGTAAGATAGGTAAAATTTATCTTCATATTTGTTTGTTTGATAATGTATACGTGTACTTAAGAATCGATGATTTTGGTTATTCTTTAACTTTGGATATTTTCTTAATAATTTTTTAAATAAGATGGGGGGTAGTGAAAGGGGGGCTATTACCGATTATGCTTTTTTTGATTTGGGAATTTTTTTATATTGTAATTTACTGTGAGTATCGATACATTTTTAAATATTAATGTAAAAATAGCAAAGACACAGTTAGATTGCATTTAATAGAGACATTTTATGAAAAAATATTCAAATTTCTTTTAAATAAATATTTTATAAATCCCAAAAATAAGTGTTTAATTTAAATGCCATTTAATTTTTAATTTATTTTATTTTTTTTTCTAAAATTGTTAAACAAATTTTGACTCTTAAATTAATTTAAAGATAATGCGAAGATTTAATGCAATGTCGTAATAAGTTTAAAATCTGGAAAAATATTTTAATTATAGTCAGTTAAATTTAAAGGGGTTGCATAATTCTTACAACTTGTTAGAATATTTTTTTTTTATTTTCTGGTTCATTAACTGTTTGAATGAGGGTGACTTAAAAATGCGAGTAATAAAGTATTGTAAAAACAGAAAACAGTGTTATATGCTAAGATTTCAAAAATGGAAGAATTTATACGGAAATTGAGTGTAAAAAGTATTTAACAGGATATTATCCCCTTCAATTTATGACTTTGACTTTCAAAGTAATCTTCAAAATTTAATGTAGTAATAAATTGAAGAGGAAAAATTGTTAATCAGTTTTTTATTTAATTTAGATAATTAGGTTATGGAAGAGAAACAATTTTCTTTATTTATGCTTGAATTATTTTCGAAATTATGATTTTAATGCATTTGAAGAGTTTGTAGAGTTAAAAATTCAAAACGCATGTAATGTAACTCATCATGTCTCAGTTTAATTTGCTATTATGGGGTTTTAATTTTTATTTTTGATGATAATAATTTTATATATATATATATATATATATATATTATTAGAAATAAATTGAAAAACAAAAACTAGAATGGTATGCAGGTTTATTTTCTTAGTGTTTTAAACTCCCTTAATATTTCAAACTTATGTTCCTGCTTCTTGATTTTTAAAGCTCTAAAACAATTTGTCTTTCATGAAATGTTATTTAAATTAAAGCTAAAAAAATCTTTTTTATAATAATTACTATTTTGTAATTATATTTTATAGTAAAATCAGAGACTACAGAAAGACTGTTTGCTTTTGGGAAAATTTTGTTTTTTTTGTCTTTATTTAACTTTATTTTACTCTTTTTAACATTCTTAAATTATCTTAGCTTATAAAAGTTTAAAAAAACAGCTTATTTTTATATAATTTAATTAACATTTAAACTTACCTATCGTTTTTATTGTTAATTTTATTAATTATTTTATTTTGGAAAAATTAAAACCCTTTAGATAAGAAAAAAAATTTGAAGTTGCATATTTTTAGGCTAATCCCATAATATATTTTAATGGATATCTTATGACTAAAAGATTACCTGTTTAATGAACTTATAATCTTATTTGTTTGATTTAAAAATGACACATTTAATTGTCAAAATATTTACTACTAAAAAATTTGCAAAAAAAATTAAAAAAACTTTGAAGCAATTCGAATTGTCAATTAAATCTCAAATATTTAAAATACCATCTAAAATTTCTATTCTAAAATTCTTTGAATTTTTTATAAATCTGTCAATCTATTTTCTAACAATTGCAAAATAAACTTAAGAATAAATTAAGAGCACTTAAATCAAACAGCAAAAATAAAAATTTGTTTCACAATTACAGAAAAATTAACTTTAGAAATTCTTTTCATTTTTATTCTCAATTGAATTTCTTTTCATATTTATCAAATTAGTACATCAAATTATATTGAATCTGTATCGACCCCCCAAATGTACAATTTTTCATGGAAAACTTTTTTGATATTCTATTTATTTTTCTTGTCTTTGTTCTTCCTGATGATATATTTTACCATATCTAGGTATAGCTATAAGTACAACATATGAGTAGCAACTATATATATGTATATATATATATATATATATATATATATATATATATTGTGGGGCCCAGGAATATCAAAAATAAATATTTTTATTGTTCTGGCGTTTTTATTATTTTTATAAAAATAAGAGGGGCATCCCAATATAAAATTAAATCACTTTAGTAAAGTGATATGTGTACATGTATACATCATATATATATCTGACAATTCCTTAGAATAATAAATGAAAATGAAAAATCACAGTACAAAACAATCAAATAAAATAAAAAAGAAACATAGGTATATTATAGATATTTCAATCTTTCATATATCTTCCACCATCACCTCCCTCTCCTGTTTATCTTTTAAAAATTTTTCCTGGAGTCTTTTTTCCAAAAAAAAAATCGAAATATATAATGATAAATTATTTGATTTTTCAATTCTCAATACGATTTTGATCTGATATTTTTTTTCGATATAATTTTTATTGTATTAAATCAACTGGGGAGATTCTGATTGATGAAAAACAAAAAAATATAAAAGAAAAGCCAGGAACCAAAAGAAAAACAATAAAAAAAACAATATTTTTTAACTTTTGAACTTTTTGTGTATTCTGTCTGTTCAAATTGACTCCTATTTGTCTCCCTTAAGTATATATACATATATATAAAATCTTCTTTGTAATATTTGTAATAAATTCTTTGGAATTGGTATACCCACTACCCATATATAAGGTGATTCTGATTATGACCTTTTCGATAATGTTTGTTAAAATTTTTTCAGATCAAATATATATGAAATATGTAAAAATTGTGGTTTTTAAGGTTATATACAAATTGAAAACCATTTCTTTTTTTTATTTTGTTATGCAATCAATGTAAAAGGTGAGATTTGGTACAATAATTCTGTAAATAATGTAATCCCAAAGATATTTACTTGGATTTTTTTTTTTTTAATATTGATATTAACTATGAGAATTCTATTTTTAGGGAAAACAATCATTATAAAAGGAATGAATATGTATTATACCCAAATTGGTTTATTCTAGATATGATATATACGTTGGTAATATTTGAATATTATGTAATTTTATTACATATTTACAATAAACATTTTTATAAATAATATTTAAAAATAAAACATTTAATATATGCTGCTTTTTGTATTATTTTATAACTTTGCTTCTCTAGGTTTTTCCAAAAAATTTTCAAAATTCCAAAATTATTTCTATATTTTATTACGCTCTTTATGTAATTTTGTATATATTTAGAAACAATAATAATGATTTGATTTAATTTTATTTTTTTGATTTTAGTAGGGCATACTTTTTTAAATAAATCCTCATTCTAGTAGCTATTATATAAGATACATTAAATTATGTATAAATGTATCTTAAGATACATTTTTCTTTTTTATTTTTTTTTTTGATTTTTAAACAGAATGTAATTTATAGAAATTGAAACTGTTAAACTTAAAAGTCTAATGGAAGATGAAAAAAAAAATTTTTTTACTTGATTGCTTTAAAGCAAAAAAATGACAGCAGAAAATAAAAAACAATAAAATATAAATAATACTATATAATAAAATATGAAATATTAAAGGCAAGATCTAAAATATATGTAGGCTTTTTTGAAAAATTTTACTTTGAACGTTTTTACTAAAATGGTTTTTGTTTTATATTTGTTGTTATAAAAATACAAGGTGTCTCAATTTAAAAGATATGAAAAGAAATCATTAAACTGAGCGCAAGTAGCTAAATCTAATTTTTTTGGAACAAAAGTTCAGTATGAATAGGGAAATCAAGTAAATTTTTATTTTATATATATATATTAGGATAAAAGTTCTACCAAAGGAGTCCATGTTATATCAAGGACGAATGTAATATTTTACAAAATCCTAGTCATATATTTCCCTGAGTGGAGTGCTCAAAAACAGCTCAAAAGAGTGAGCTATTCAAAAATTCCCGAATTACAAAAGCTAAGAACCTTCTTTTTATATCACATAGTCTTTAATATCCTTTTAATGGGTTTACTTTCTACTTTTCTGATACACTCTAAACATTAAAGTAATATTATATATATGTATATAAATAAACATGAAATATACATGATGCATATATATAACAATTTAACCTCATGTATTATTAGTTTTTGAAGAAGAATAAAATTATGAACATCAGTTAAAATAAAATAAAACAAGTAAAAAAAAAGTGAAGAGCTGGGCTGGATGCTTTGCCTCCTTATATCATATTTAAAATATAAAACAAAAGAATATGAAAACCTTTCGCTTTTATTTTTCTGTTCCCAGTTATATTTATGGAAGTATAAACGTTTTAATATAATCGAATTAGAATCATCATGACTATCATTATCATCATCATTATTATAATAAGTATCAGTGGCATACACTCGAACAATATTAAAACAGTAGTTGTATAGTAGAAAATAGAATTTGAAACAGTTCAGAAAATATTGAAAATGCTCACGGGAATCATTTTTGCCTTTGATGAATAAAAAAAAAAAAAAACAAAAACAACAATAAAAAATAGGAAGAAAAAAATAAAACACTGAAACTAATGATGAACATAATATTAAGAACTAAATATACCATATACTAATAATATTTACTTATGTTTAGTTGTCCTTAATGTCAAAAGAATCTATAAATTGATCCTTAAGATACAAAAAAAAAAGGAAAAAACATTTCTTTAAGTGATAATATAATTTCTGGTTTATAATAAAAAAAAATAAAAAAATAAAATGGAATAAATAAAATAAAATAAAATAAAAAATATATAATATTTAATAATATAATAATAATGAAAATAAAAATGAAAATGTTATTTAAAAAGGAAGCAATCCATTAAATGTTTTTCATTTATTTATTTTTTTTTTTTTATATTTTTCCTTTTTATTTTTATGCACATATGTATATGAAAAAAAAATAAAATATATGTATATATAAGTATCTATATGTCTGTTTGTTTCATAAAATAATAAGGATATATTTAATTTTCAGAACATTTTATTCAATTTTGAACAAAAAAAAAAAATTTTTTATAAAATTTTAAAAGGAAAATAAAAAAAACAAAGAAAAACAACAAAAATTGAAACGGAAATGTTGAAAAACGTTTGAAGGAAGGACTAAAATAAATTAATTTTTTAAAAATTTTTTTATTTTATAAAATTGTGTTTGAAGGGAAATTTTTTATTTTAATTTAAATTTTGGAAAATTTTTTTAAAATTTTCTTAAAAAATTGTAATTTTTTAACGAGCTTTTAGGAAATTAATATTGATCTTACCGAACTCTGAATGTTAATAATTGGACACTAACTCTTTTTTTTTTTGTTCTTTACTATGGAATGGAAAGCTTCGAAAGCCACCCATTATAATTGTGTGGTGATGCTATGGGTAGTTTGCGCACCAAAACCACACCCTTTTTGAAGAAAACTTTAGGGAGAGTCCTGTGATACAATTGTACAGTTTGGTTTCAGGAATGGGAATATGGAAGGACTTTGAGATGATTATGGTGAATTCAAGTTAATATTTACTTTTTGTATCCTTATTTTTAGCTCTAATCCAGTCAAAAAATTCTGCCAACAGTTATTTTTTAGTTTATTTAAAAATATATTTCAAAATGCTAGAATGTTTTATCCTGAAATTGGGAAAGATTAAATATATTTAACTCCTCGTTGTTTTGTAATCCATATCACATCTGTAATCCATTCCATATAATCACAACTATTTTAATTTGAAAGGATCATTATCCTAGTTTGAGGTTTAAGAATAAAAAAATAAAAATCCACTAAATTTGAAATCAATTATTATTTGGCATTAAAAGGTTTAAAAGTATATGAAAGTATATAATAAAAGATACTTTTTTTTTTAGAATTATTTGAATAATTAATATATTAAATTATATTCAACGACTTTTCGTTCTCGAACACTACAGCGAAAATATGTAGAATTGAATCCTTCAGTTACTTTTTTTAATCCAATTATTTTTGAACCAATTAATTTCTAATCCTAAGTTTACTTTATACTTAAAATCTTAAAAAATTTTACATTTGTATTTTAGACTCCATATTAAACTGAGTTTTTAAAAAGGAATAGCCCTTTTACTTTAAGTCGAACATTACCCAAAGCAACACTATCCTAGAACGCTTTCCTAATTAACTTTTGATTTTCAACCTGAAATTGTACCTAGTTGTGTATCGAAATAATTTAATATTGCGCCTAATTTCAGAATTATGATTTTGGAAAATTTATTTTGATCCCTATTTTCCAAGAAGAAGTTAATAAACTTTTTTTTATTCCTTAATATTATTCCTTATAATTGTTTTTTGTCCTCACCATTTTCCAAATATATAAATAAAAGTTATTTTTATAATTTTCTTTTGATTGTTTATTTCAAGGATCATGATTATTTTCATTGTATATGTTTATTTTAATTTTTCCTTTTCTTTTGACTTTTGAATATTTTTCTTTTTCTTAAAACTTTTCTTTTTTTATTTTCTAATGGATAACACAAAATAATAAAAATTTTCCTGCCCTAACCAAATTTGAAATAAAATATTATATATTTTTTTTTTACATTTCTGATTCCATTTTAAATATTTGAGCAAGTAATAAAATGTTTTTTTTTGAGTCAAATGAAAAGAAAATTGTCTTCTAAGAAAGACATTTTATATTTAGCTGGAAAATTTTTCTGTATTTTCTTCTCATTATTTTGATCGCTTTTTGATTTTTTTAAGCTTCTTGTATATATAAATACATTATTTTGGAATTTACAATAAAAATCAAAAGAAAATATAAATAAAAACATTGATTCAAAAATGATTATTTACCTTAAAAATGGAAAGGAATGAAATATTAAGGAATACAATTCTATTTATCTGGAATTATTTCAGATATTCATACTTAAAATTGTTGAAAGAAATTGTCTTTCTTCTATTACAGTTTCTAATATTTCACATCTTGAATTGATGGACTTTTTAAAACAAATAGAAATTCATAGAAATAAAATAGAAATCAAATCTATGAAAGTGAATAGATCAGTTACTTATTTTTCAAATGCAAAATGCTGAAATAAGAAAAATCTTAAGGGAAATAAGTAAAATCACCTTTTCCAAAATACTTATGAAGGTTCCATTAAATAGTGTCAAACTTTTAGATAAATATTGTCGTATTCATAATTTTGAGTAGAGTTTTTATATACACTGAGAGCTAATAACCGGTTTTTAAATGGAGTGGACGCAAAATTATATATAATAAAGGATATTCTACTGAATCAAGTAATACTTTTTATGTCGGTTTTAAAGTCAGATCAATTTCAAAACAGTGATCTAGAACATGAATCTATTTCCATTATTCACTTTTATATTAACTTGCCTGTGTCTATGAGTTTATTTTTTATTCTGTAAATTAGTGATACATTAATATTAGAAATCTGACCATAAATTCATAAGAATTGTATGGTGCAGTGGTTAGCGAAGCGGCTTTGAGTGTTAACAGATCTGAGTTCGATCCTCGTTTTTGGTATTGAAATAAAGTAATTGACTCTAAATTTATACTGCGTATGGTCACTTTGATATTAAAAAAAATTTTTATATGTACATATTAGTTTTCGGGCGCTTATGTCGCTTAGGACGCTGTTCACACCCAAATCAAAGGCAATTTTATTTTTTAAAATTTTTTCATACTTTATATAAGCACAAATTATGTATGTAAGAATTTATATTACAAATACAAAGTCTATCTATTGTTAGTGAATACTAAAGCGGAACCTTAAGAGCATAATGATATTAAGGAAGAGTGTTTTTTCTTTCAATATTGTTTTTGTAATTTTTTATTTCCTGTATAACCAACTTTTTTTTTATTTTGAATTCTATTCTGTTTTATACAAGACTTTAAATTGGCATCGGAAATGATTTGAAGAAAGTGTTGTGCTTTTCTTTTACCTTCATCAATTTTCATTTTATTTTTTATTTTTTTATTTTGGCTTAAATTATTCTGGTCGAGAACATTATAAACAATGTTTTCCTAATGTATAAAGAACCTAAATACTCAGAAATTAGAGGCCTTTAACTTAAATATGTGTAAATATATGTGTATAACATAATTTTGATATCATTTTGTTATTCTTACAGGATGTTTTGTGGTTTGAAAGACAACATTGAAAGGATTTTAATTTTTTCTTGTGTTTAATGCGGTATGTTTGTGTTTGTTTGTGGTTAGAAGATTAAATGTTAAGGTTATTTAATATCAAAAGAGGTAAATTTAAATAAGTATGTATATAATAATGTTTTTTGAAAATAAATGATTGCATACTTTTAGGAAAATTTAAGAATAAAATCCCAAGGTTAGTGTAACTTAATTATAAATTGTACTATAGTTTTAAATTGTGAATTAATCTATTGTATTTGTATTTGATATTGACCTAAAATTTTAAATGAACCATCCTAGAACTTGCTTTTTAAAATAAAATCGTTACATGGGCTGTATCTGAAAGAATTTCCTATTTACATTTCAAAAACATATTCCAACTTCTTTAATATATTAAAAAGATTTTCAAATGTACACTGCATACAGTACTCATAGTACTCATCATCCTCTATTACATTTTCATCTTTTTGTTAAATATAATTTTATTCTGATCTTTACTGAATATATGGCATCCAAAGAATACTTGAAGGACACAAAAGAAAAAGCAATTTTATGTGTCCAATATATTCTCCAATGTAATGTGTTTAAATTTTTTTTTTTAAAAAGTGTTCAATGACAACAAATTTCGATGCCAATGAAAACATATTGCGAAAATAATAATAAATACAAAAACAAAATGAAAATTTTATTTTCATGAGATCATTTTGAAATGATATATTTGGTGAACAGTTTTTGAATACAAATTATATTGTTTTTATACTTATTTAACCAGAGTATCATGGTGCAAAAAAATTAAATAAAAGATTCAGAAAAAGAAATTCAACAAATATGAGACTGAAAATAATTACAAGTTATGAAGACTGCCAGAGAAATAAGTTTCTTACAATCTTATATTCTCATGAATTACACATTACATTACAATTCAGAACTGATTTGATGGGAAAGGATTTTTGAAATACAGAGGAGACCAATTATCTATGAAATAATCTTTGTAATTAGAATTTGTTTGTAATTACTTTTATTTTTTTTTTTATATAATAAGGAGTCTTTTTAAATAAATTTTATTATTTATATATATATATATATATTGTTTTGTGTGTATTATTACAGTAAATTTGTAACAAGTATTTGTATACAGTAGATTTGTATCTTATAGGACTAAAGAATAATTTACACTGGTTTTATTTGTTTAAAATTTTTAAGAGGTTATAAATGTCACATTTAGTTTGTTACATATGATAAATTTAGAAGAAACCTTATATACTTTATTAATTATCTTATATTAAATAAATAATTAATCATAAGGAACTGATGTACTAGCAGGATGAAGTTTTTATTATTTCTGAGCGTTGGTTTCTTAAAGAATATGTGTTGAGTGTTTATATCGAATCAATTACCAGTATAGAAAAATACCTTATATTAACTTACAAAAAATATAATTAAAATCAATAAACACAGTCATCTTTTTTCAACACAAATTTCTAGATACACTTTTAAATGTAAATTAAAATTT
The DNA here is from genome assembly GCA_963082915.1 of Dolichopus griseipennis. Classification (NCBI taxonomy): domain Eukaryota; kingdom Metazoa; phylum Arthropoda; class Insecta; order Diptera; family Dolichopodidae; genus Dolichopus; species Dolichopus griseipennis. Next base: position 2,976,382 of record OY720445.1, read on the forward strand.
CTTATTGACCTAAGACAATAATTTTAACCTTCAATATATTATATTACACTTCAAGTTCACATTATTTTATAATTCTATAATTTAGTTATTTTTGTTTTTTTTTATGTTATAAATTGCATTTTAACTGTGTTTTCGCGATGTATGCATTTTTTACAATCTACAAAAAAAAAAATAATCTTTTGATTTTAATGTATTTAAATTTATGATTTGTAATTAACTTTCATGTTAATTTTAAGTTTTAACTATAAGAATTTTTTGTAAAAACCTTGTTTTGGTTCAAATAAATAAATAAATAAATAAATAAATAAAAATTTAAAAAATAAATATTTGAAATCATTACTGTGACATTTGAGTACTTTTATTTATTCAAAAATTTAAAAAATTCAAATAGGTGAAGAAAATAAACCAAAAAGCTTATCATTTTAAAATATAACAAAATGTTTATATATAACATCATATATATAAATTTCATATATATATCTATTATTTTTTTCCCATAAAATATCCCCATAATCCAATATTGTATTATTATATTATATTAAACAGATTCAACATATTATGTTGCAACAAGGACATCACACTTCTGAAATATATTTTATGACAGGTTTTAATATTGTGAAATAAAAACAACAAAAAAAAAAAAAACAAAAAATTGAAACAAGGAATATCAAAATTTTGTTTTTAAAAGATTGTTTATTTTTGTTTCAAATCTAGTCAAGGGTATCAACATAAAAATGTTGGAAAAGAAATTTTCAATTTTTCACTTTCATAAAAAAAGTTTTTTCAAAATAATAAAAAGAAAATGTAATGTAAATACTACATATAAAATAAACAAGGGCTCTACAAAACATTAAAAAAAAAATTTAGTACAGCTTTTTTTTCCATTATTAAATTTAAAAAAAGTTGTATTACAATTTGAAAGGTAAGTTTGTAAGAATGACATATGTAACATATGATTCAAATTCACAATTAGGCAAATTTGATTTTTATAAATATTGTGAATGACGTTTGACACAATTACACATGTATGAATTAATAAAAACTTCATAAAATTATAATTTTTTCGATTCTTTAATTCTAATTTTGAATCAAAGCCCTCACAAGAGAATATGTGATCTTATATATCAAATACTTAAAACTTAAATCAATTGTTGATATTATTGCATGCGCCCTTTCAATTCTTTTCCATCAAGATCCTTTATTATATGTGTATATAGGTTAAATATAACATTTTAAATTTTCAATTACACTTTCTTTTGTCCTTTTTTTTTTTTTTTTAAAACTTTCAATTCTTCAGTTAAATGTAAAACTCCACCCACACAGTCAATTAAATGATAACCAAACAGCCGTAATTAATTAATTACAAAACATTTATTATCCGTTTGTACTAGCAATAAAAGACATGTATAACCCCTTTATTAATATTTTCTGTATATTACATTTTATTTTTAATTTTAATCCTACAGATGTCGTATGCAACTGTCCCCCTATCATTTGTTTTTGTGTTTTAAGGCTCAAAATAAAACTCATTCAAGTTTTTTTTTTTTTTAACAAGAATAAGCCAGCCATCACAAGTACAAAAAAAAAAATTACTGTAAATGTTGAAAAGAAATGGATATATAGAGTAAAAAAAAATAAAAAATAATATAAATTGAGAGAGGAGAAGAGAAAGGAAGATAACATGTGATAAAAAAATTTCGTTTGAATTTTATTTTTTTTTAAAAGAGGAGTAATATGAAGAATCTGAAAGAGGAAGAGAGACAGAGAAAGGAAATATAGTATAGAAAAAAAAATCACAAGTATTATTTTTGCTCGTTTTATATTGTTTTACTGACTATTATAACTGTTTATTATTGTTTGTGTTGTTGTCTCTTGTATAACGGTACATTATTTTATTATTATTTTTTTTATTATTATAATTTTGTTTTGTCATTTTATGATTCACTCAACTGTAAGTGAATTTGTCATCGCAGGCAAAACTTTTGTTTTTGTTTTTAAATTTTCATTTTGTTTTTTTTTTAATTTTTTTTTTTTATTTTTTTTTTGTTGTGTCCTTTTTTGTTCATGTTTATGACAGGTGATTGTTTCGAGATTATTTTATTATATTCATTTATATACCGTTGTTTTATTTTTGATGATTTTTTTTTGTTTTTGTTTTTATTCGTTTTTGTTTTTGGGTTTTATTTTTATCTAATGTGTTTGGCCCAAGGATTTTTCTAGTAATTTCAGTTTTGGAACGGGTAGTGGTAGAACAGTGGAGAAGGAGAAGGAGAGAAGGGGTGGATGAATTCGGCAAAAAAAAATACCGTTTGTTTTTTTTTGTATTAGACTTGCAGATGTATATGAAAATTCGCGGAAAATGTTAATGTATGATTTAAAAGTGGAAAAATACTCTATTGAAATAATACAACATGGATGGGATTCGTGCCCCCCGAATGTCAAGATAAAAGTACAAGTTTTGACACATAAAAACTTTTTATTGGTTTGGGTGAGTTAATAATTTGTTGGAATGGAAAAGCAGTTTTATTTATTTGAAATCTGTGATAATCAGCCTCATATATATCAACTTTTCATGAGTGATTTTTATTTTCAGCGCTCGTTGTGGTGTAATATAGCTTCGTAGTGAATGACATTGACATGTAGAAATTATGGAGTGTTCGTTTTTTTTTTATCGTTTTATTTTATTTTAATGCCATTTTTGGTTGTTGTTGTTGTTGGAATTGAGTTGAGTTGGAATTGGTGAATTTTTTTTTTTTTACCGCTATCAATCTGTTTTTTTAATGAGGTTATATTTTTAAGTGATTTTTTTGTTGTGTTTTTTTCTTTTTTTTTTTTTTAATAAATATGTGTGTGACGAATTAAAAATTTAGGTTGCGATGATTGAATGGACTTAAAAAGTTAAAGATACTTTAAAATTTATTGTATAAAGTAATTGTTGGAAAATATGGAACGCATAATTTGGAATAAAAACCGTAAAAGTTAAAGTTTAAGATCAAATAAAATAAAAATTGAAAAAAAAAAATTTGGAAAAAATATTTAAAAGTTTTGACCACTTTCTAACCCTCCACATAATTTGCGATTGCTATCTTTTTGTTGAAAAGATTTGAATTAAAAATTCAAGAATAAAAACAAAAGAAAAACTGGAGGACTGTTAATGAAAGCTTAAATTTTTCAGGAAATTTTTTTTTTTTTTTGATTATAAAATTAAGAATTAAATTCATTTAAAATTCTAGACCAGATGCTATTCATAAATAAAAAAAATTTTGTATTTTACAGGACAATAAAACAAAGAAAAAAAATAAAAATTTAAAACATAAACTTATAAATACAAAAAATTAGAGTATAATAATGATTGGCGCCATCTTGATTTAATGTTTAAAAAAAAAAAAGATAGAAAAAACCCTTTTTGAATTTGAAAAATTTATTAACATTTTTTTCAAAAATTTTTTCTCGTATTATTTAAAAGATATTTAAAAGATATTTAAAAGAAAATTTTCATGTTTTATTATTTATTATTTGTAGACAAAACATAAACTGTCTACAATTTTCAGAGAATAAATTAAAAAAAAAAAAAAAACTAAATTCTTGACCACATTGAATTGTCGTTGAAACCCCCTACTATCTTTTGCAAATTTAAATATGAAGCGGAATGTGCAGAGAATTATATTATTTGCTGGATTTTATTTATTCGTCCTTTCAATGTAAATTTAAGCAAGGATGTGATGAACAATACGGAAAAGTAACTGGAATATCCAGGATGTAATTTGGAAATAACCAAAAGGATAAAAGGAACAAGGATTTATTATTTTAAAAGGATAAAATTGAGAATCTGTGTTTTTAGGTGCATCTTTTCAAAATTCAATAGAAAAAAACTATCTTAAGATATTTAATACCTTAAAAGGATTAGGATATTGAGGGTTTGGAAATTATCCTTTATTGAATATATCAGTTAGATTATAGTGATATGTAATGAGAATTTATAGCTTCAAGAACTGTATATTAGCTCTTACTGAAATGAAATAACTTTAAAAAATTAAATAAACTCTACTTTCACTTCATTCTAAAGTCCAAGGATATATGATTAAGGATCCTAACTAAAATGAAACACTTTGTTTATTAAAAATTGAAATAAATACCAAAAAAAAAAAAAAAGAAACACATTACAATATTATGCATGTATCTTAAGAATTCCATAAATTTGTTATTTTTTTTTTTTATGGATTGTTTTATGAATGAAATATCTCTCATAAACGTACCAGTTTTGAATAATTTTCATTTCTTTTTTGGATTTTTTGTTTTTCATTTTTATTTTTTTTTTTTTGAGTAATACTTAAAAGATTTTTTTTTTTTGAATTATTAAAGGAAAGGATTCGGAGAATTTGACTGTAGATAAGAGGAATGGAATTTTTGTTTTTGTTTTTTCATCTTATGTATATGTTGGATCAAATTAAGAATGCTATATTCATACAAGTATATAAAACATCCGTTTAAGAATCCATTACATGTAACAAATATGTAAGTATATTTACTTATATTAAATATTACATAATGTATAGTATATGTGATGTGTTAATTCTTTTCTCATATTTTGAGGTTTTTTTGATATAGGGGTTAAATATTTTCTTGTTTGACTTAAATGTTGTATACTTTAATGAATTTCAAGGATCAGGATATAATAAAAAATTTATATCAGTATTTTTGTATTAGGATTTGTTTTTGAACAGAAGTTTCATTTGTTTTTAAATTCGTAGAAAATGTTTAATTTTGAAGAGATATCAAATTTTTGTTAAAAATTTTGTTTTATGCTTTAAGATATTTATTTAAAATTTTTGTATTTTTATCTTAAGATGTTTTTTTTTTGAATGTTATACTTAAATTTTAAACTTACAGAAATATGAATAAATTAAAATGTTGGTATCTTACCTGAAAAATAAAAAAAGAAATGGTTATTAATTAAAGAAAATTATATTTTAATTTTTAAAATTAAATATTTAAGTCAATATTCTTGAATTAAATAATTTATATTTTTAGGGTAGGAGTTTATATTTAAAGAAGATGATATTAAAAATATGTTGTATTAAAAGGTCCCATGATTCGATATAATTTATTTCAGAAACAATTTTTAATTTTAAATTAGAGGTAAGTTGCAATTTTAAATGGTTCCGGTTCTGATTGAAGAGTTGCTCGAAAACCTCGAAATCAAGTTAATTAGTAATTAAATCAACTAATATTGGATTATAATATGGCGCTACGAACTAACCCACAAGTACAAAAATGAACTAATCCCCAATATTTTTACAAAATTTTAACTTGGGAATTAGTTAATTTTTTTTGCGGTTTATTTCATTTGTAGAATTTGGATGTTAATTCATATGTATTAAACCCCAAAAATACAAAAAAGATTTTTAGGGATTAGTTCATATATTTTTGGGAGTTATAGTTAATTTTCTTTCAGGGGTTAGTTCATAATAAACAAACATAATTGGGGACTAATTCATTTTTGATTTGGGGGTTAGTGACTTGGGTGTTAGTTGGTAGCGCCTTATAATATTTATTTTAAGTTTTCTAAAATCTTGAAAACTTTTAAAAAGCTGCACTTAAAGAAATTGTATGTTTTAGTTTCAATAACTAACTAAAAGCTTAAATAACACAATAAGTCATCAACTTATTTTAATTCTCAATCAATTTAAACAAAATTATTATATTTTAATTAAAATACATTGTTATTAAATTTGTATTACTCTAATTTTTTTTTAAAATTGTTCCCAAAATATTTTTAAGTCATCAAAATTCTGACAATTCAATTTTAATAGAAAATTTGAAAGGGGTTTCTTAAATTCCTTATAACTCAATCTTTTTCAATTTTTTTTTTATTCCATAATTAATTAGCTTAAAAACTTAATTATCCTACCGTTTTTTGTCGCTTTCAAAATTAAAGTTTTTTTTTTCGTCCTTTTTCAGGATTTTTAAAATTTAAATTTAATTTTTGTTTTTTTTTTGGTTTTTGTATTTAAAATTAATTTTAAAAATTTTTTTAGAGAAAGTTTTTAATCTCTTTTAATTAAAATTTCATAAATTGAGTCAAAATTATAAGTCAAGCGGATTGTAAAAGTTAAAAGAAAACGGGAAAAAAGACGTCAAAAAATAGATTTTGTTAAAAAGATAGGAAGGGCAGGAAAATTGTAGTTGTCATCAAATTTTTCTTGTTTTTTTCAAAAGGATTCTGCATAAAAATTTAACATTGGGAAGAGTTGATTATGTGTCCAGTTTTTATGAATTTAGTAATGAAAGATTTTATTGCAAAATTTTAAATTTTAACAATTCATTACTGAAATATGAAAATTTAACACTTATGGTGTTTTAAAATTGAAAACTTTAAATTAAATTCAAATTAATTAATTAGTTTAGGTTTTTTTGCTGTAATAAAGTGTTAATTTACTTGATTATAATTTCATTTAATTTCAGGAACTAAAAGTTTTGGTATCGAACACTTCAAGATCTAGTTCAGAAAATTTAATTTGATTATAATTAAGAAAGAATGTAGGCATAAAAAGTTTAGCTAATATTTAAAGTTACAAAAATTTCCCCAACTCTCATTTCAACCCATTCCATATCCCAGTGTATAAAAAAAAAACTTTATAATTCAAATTCATTTAATTAATTTATAAGTCACTACCGTTAGATACATAATAAGAAATTTACAGTTATCCTTTAATTTCTTTTTTTATATTATAATTTTTCATTTAAAAAACAAAAAACAAAAACAAAAACGAACACCACAAAGATTTTCATTTGAAATTTTCCATATTTTCATTTTTTTTTTATCCCATTTTTATAGAAAGGAACCCTTTCTTCCTTTTTTTTTTGTTAACAAATAATTTTATTCCCAATATTACCTAATTTTCTTCTTCTTGCCTCTTCACCATCCTCTTCTACAGAGGGGTTGGGGTTTTTTTTTACTTAACTCATTTTTAAATTCATGGAAATCCCAATTTTCGGTACAAAATAAAAGAAAATAAAAATTGAAAAAAAAAAAAAAATTAACTCTTGTTTTGGTCTTCTTTTTTTTTTGGGCGAATTCTGATACAGCAGAGAAAATGGTATGAATAATGAAAACTTGACCTTTCACAGTTTTATCCTTCCAATTTTGTTTTTGTATTTTTTTTTTTTATTTTTTCCTCTTTTGTTACTTCCTGTTTGGAGTCCGTTTTTTGTTTTTTTTTTGTATTTTGATTTCTAAGAAAAACTTTTATAGGGTAATAAGTACAGTGATTAGTTTTTTATCCATTATAATTAGCAAAGTTAAAAAAGAGTTTTATGAAAATCGTTTTACTGAAGATTTTCTTTTATTGTAGTGTTGATATATGAATATGTAGTAATATAGGTTTAATAATAAAGTCCAGGCCCATGAGTTTTGATTGTATTTATAGTTTGGTTTGTTAATATTGTGCTTTTACATTAAAAGTTTTGAAATGAAAAAGTTTTGCACATATACTCGTATATATTTAGAATGGGATTAGTTCCTTAATATTCATTGAGATTTATTATATAATACTTCAAAATACATAAAATGTGAACAAGGGGTTTGATTTGAAAAATATAACTCAAAGATACAAAAATAACTTATAATTTATGTATTAATTTATTGAAATTTTCAACAATTAGAGAATTTAGAGGAATTAGAGGAATTGGAATCTGAGAGTCACTCTTTCTAAGATCAAATCTAATTATCTGAATATTATAGTATGTCCAGTACATTCCCTCCAGTTCTATCATGTACCAATGGTATTAGAAGACTTGTTGGTATAATTGTTGAACAGTTAGCACTTTTACTAAGCTACTGATTACGAAGTTTAAATTTAGAATGAAACTTAAGTTTAGGTAATTAGTATACTGGAATCTATGCTTAAAAAACCAACAATGAATTATTAAGGCAGTTTACTGGGTAGCTTACCCTTCTTGAATCGACCTTTATTTAGGTAGATAAAAATAAGAACTAAAATCGTCAAAGATTAAATTTTGAGAGATTTTTTTTTTAAATTTAATTTTCATCTTTTATTTACAAGGTATTATTAGTGTTGGGAGGCTTGTATTCGATTCCGAGGAAGAGATGTAAAGAGTAAGCTGGAATTGTTTCCTTTTTTTTTTGGATAGAAATTAATATTTATTTCCACAATTCGCCGAATTATCCTTTTAAATCTTTTCAATTTTTAATGACCATTAGACTGGTTTTGAATCTGTTTTTTCTTTTTTTTTTTTGGGTTTTGGTTTTTGGATTTTTTTTTTTTTAAATTAAACTTTCAGTTTAAGGTTAAAGCAAACGCGTTTTTTTATATTGTACACTGAGTAGGCTGATAAAAACCCTGGAAAAGAAGAAAAATAAAAAAACTAACCTAATATTCGACGTAGGGTTTAGAAAGGCAAAAAATAAAAAGGCAAATACCAATTCTTTTAAATCTCCGAATTGTGAGTGGTTTTTCTTTATCTGGATTTAAAGTTTTTTTTACTTCAGAGTTTCTGTTCCTAAATTTTGTAGTTTTTTTTTGGTCTTATTATTCTTATATTGAAAAACTGGTCGGGCCCAGTCCGAGATTTTAATTTTTTAGTTTTATTTTAATTTTTAAATTTTGGTGTCAGTTCATTTTTGGTTTTTTTTTTGTTGGCTGATTTTTAATGGATTTTAAATTTAATATGAAAATTTGGGTTTTTTCATTTGCCAGTTGTTTTTTGGATTTGGAGGACTGGGAGTTACTGGCGTTCCTTTCCAGGAAAAGTGTGCTGAAAAAGTAAGTTTTTTATTGTTTTTTTTTTGGAAATTAAAATTGAAAAGTATCAAAAGATTTATTTTTATTTTGTTCTCCAAGTTTTTTAAAAAAAATCGGAATATGTTTTAAGGGTATAAAAAACAAAATTTTAATCAAAAATTAGGTTAAAGAGTTTTACTTGAAAAATCGTGGAATTGTTATTTGAAATTAATATTAATACATGAGTATTCCTTTTTTGTTTGATATTTTTGTTTTTCAGATTAATTTAAACTTTTTTTGTTATAATTTTACGAATTTCTTTTAAGTTTTTTGATAATATCATTATTCTCTTGAGTTGTAATTTCTGTTGAAATTGGGATGAGAATTTTTGAGGTTTACAGCAATTGTGTACTTAAAAGTTTAATACTTTTTTTTTTAATTGAAAAACTTATTATAAATAATTACTGCTTGTTATTAATTATAATACCAATTTCATATTAAAAAAAATTTCAAACAATGAGTTTGGGTGCTTTTTGAGTTTTATAGATTTCCGATTCTGTTGGTATTATTGAAATCGCATTCTGAATATCTTTGTCCATATAGGTGGTCCACATTATCCATTTTGGTAATCTTTTGATTTTTCAAGGTGTATGTAACATTTTATGTATCTTTCAGTATATCTTTATTTCGAAAATTTGATTTAATCTACCCTTCGATTTTGCTGTAGGGATATAAACCAAATTTTAATCCTGACTTTGCCACTTGAGGTGCATGCACTCTTTTATTTTTTTCAGTATTTTTCGGCTGGTTCAGTCTGCATTAAATCTGCATGTCTAAACATACATTATTTAAACAAATTTCAGAAAAATTAATTTGGAAAAACATTTAAATAACAAAAACTTTAAAATATGTTTTAAATCCTGAAAAATTATTTGCATTGTATACAAAAGTATATTCAAATAATAAGAAGTTTTCCATCATCTTATGTCTACCATAAGTTTTTTCAAATAAATTTAAATTATTTTAAATAAGAAGTCCAAAGAAGAAGGTCACTGAAGAAGTCTTAAGTCCTTCAGAAGAAAATTAAATAAAGAACCAGAAACTTGAAAAATTAATTTTTTTTTATTATTTAATAGAGTTGATTCTTGAACAATTGTGATTTTGTCTTCTTTTTCATTGTATTTGTTCTTCCTTAAGATGTCAATATATCATTGTTAATGTTGAAAGAGTGAAAAGTTGAAGGGCAAAATTCAAGATGTCCTTTTTAGATCCTTTTTTTTCTTTATTTGCCCTTTTCAAAATTTATTTACATTTGAATGTTTTATTTTCTCTTTAACACTTTTGTAAACTTTTATGTTACGCATATTTTTGTTAAATTTTAAATAAATTTTAAGTTCAAATGAATTTAAAGTTAAACTAAAGTTCTGTGAAATGAAGTTGTTTGGGTCTACTGGAGTATTTATTTAATTTTAGTCTTATTTAGAATACAAATGATAGCTTATGAATAGAATTTAAGCGTACTTACAATTTAAATTGTACGTTTATACTGTATTGCATATATTTAGGCGAACTATTTGTTTTTTAAAACAGAATGTCAAAATTTTTACCCTTACTTCGAATTCCGTAAAAGTTATTAAAGCTTATTAAAGTTTTTCAATTTAAAATAACAAGTACTAAAACAAAAATGTTATAATTTACGAAGATTAATAACAAAGAAAAGTCTGAAGATATTTTTAAAATGATGAGTTCAGAAATAAAAATATAAAAGTGTGGTGGTATAAAATATTACAGTGAAGGTTAAAAGGAAGTAAAATATTTTACATTTAGTTGAAAAAATTAAAGTTAAATTATATTTATTAAAAAATGTGTAAAAGTAGTTTGAGTTTGAATTTTGAGACCCCAAACATGTCTTTAAATTTATTTGACCTTTTAATCTTCATAATATTATTAAGATTAAGTGTCAATTCAATTTTAATTGAAGCAAATTTTTAGAGAACAAATAATACAATCCATCATTCTCATAACATGTTTTATAATAAAACCTTTTTGTTCTGATAATTTCATCATATATAAATTTTTATAATCCTTTTCCTCTCCTTTAAGGAGTATAGGACAATCACCAAGTGTATTTATACTGGGCTTCATTTTCTTCCATTGTTATGTTCTCAAAGTCGTTGATTACTCAGCTGCTGCTATTATATAAGATTATGAATACACAAATGTTAGTTTTGGTGTGCCTTCTTTTATCTTACACAAGAGTTATTTATATATTTATATAAAATCTTAATATTTATATTAATTATATATTACAATATACTTATACAATTATACGATATTCCGTCCTTACCACTTTACAATTGGTCTAATCTATAATTACTTAAAACATTACTTTTCGGTATTACAGTTTTGTCCAACATTGTTTTAAATACTTTTTTTGTCTCTTCCAAATTGAAAAAAAAAAAAATACAAATCGATCCAATGTGCGAGTAAAAAGGTGTTTTGTATTTATTTTTAAGGTTCAGAGATTTACAGAACTGTTTTCTGTTTTGTTTTATTGTTTATTATTTTTTGCTACATTTTAACTGTCAAGTTTGACAATAATACTACAATTTATCATTTATATGGATTTTTATATATGTATGTACGAGTATGAATTTTCTTTATATATTTTTTTATTTTTGTTTTTGGAATTTATTTGTTTGAATCAAAGTGTATAGTACTTTAATATTAAGTACTAGATTAAGGGGCTCCACAGGATAAAAACAAAAAAAAAAAAGGAGAGGTCAATATATATTTAGATATTCAAGGATTTTCATGGGTTAAGAGAGTTTAGGGATTTCAATTATTGGAATTTTACAAAATTATATTAAAAATTTTGTGATAGTGTGCGTGTTTTCAATTAATAAATTAAAATTGTAGGAATTATACCACAGATCAAGTCCAATCGATTTTAGAATGTCTTAATATTTCATTGATTGAAAAATTTTGTATTGCATAAAATGACCAAACAATTTCTGTAAAATTTATTACTATAAATTGCAATTATTAAAAGGTTTAAAAAGTTGCTAAAGTTTTAGGTTATGTGTAAGTATACTGCTTGCAAAGAGGTTTTTAACTCAAATAAGTCCAGCTAAAAGAAGTTTATATTCTAGAATTAAATCAGGACAAAGATTTTATAATAATTTGAAAAAAAAGAGTACAACTAAGATTAAAAATTAACTTTCCTGTTACATTACTTGTACTTTTAATTTTTTTTAATTCTTTACACGAAATATGTTTTTTTTTTTTAATGAAATGTTAATAATTTAATTCTTAAATTGATTTTTATTATAATCACCATCATTTACATAACAAAACATAACCATCGAATAACGACCGTCACACTATCCAAATTTTTAACACAACATAAATTAAAAAAAAAAATAAATAAAAAACAATAAAAAAATTTAAAACATATTCAGTCATTGTTTCTGTAAAAGATTTATTTTAAAATTCATGTCATTTTTATTAAAATAGTTTTTTAAGAGTTTCTGAAAAAACAAAAACCAAACCAAAATTAAAAAACATTTTTAAATTATGTCACATTAAATACAAATTTTTTTTTTAACTGATTCCAAAATAATAATTACTTTTTAAAGTTTTTTTACTAGTTCATGTTCTCTTTTTATGTTGCAAATTTTTTTTTTGGCCCAAACGATTTTTATATTCTGTGGTGTCATAAAAAAATGGAATTAATTTTTTTTGAGTCGTTTGTAGGTTTTGTCTATGATGTTCGTTTACAGCTTTGAAGGATGAAAGTAATTTTAAAGGAGACTTACAATACAAAAATCGAATTTGTACAGAGAAGAATGGCAAATATATGTTCAAGTCTAACAGTCTTTTAGAATTAAAAAATCGGCTAGAAGAAAAATTGAATAATAAAAATGTAGTAAAGTTTAAAATGCTGAGTTGATATTTTTGGTGAAACGGTCACCCACAATGACTAATGCAGTTTAAGCATCAGTCCATCAACCCAGTAAACCTTGTATAAGTGATGCGTACTATTAAGGTTCATACAACAGCCATCAGGACTTCTTTTAAAAGTCGAATTAAATCACATTTTCTACAATATCAATTGCATTGCATACTTATAGGTAAAACCGGAAACAGCTCAAAATTTTATTAATGAAAACAAAACAATTTAAACGATACAAAATATATTATGTAATAATAAAAATTTGGTAAAATTTAAAATCAGGTTGAACTTATATTTATAAAAAAAAATAAAAAAAAAAGTAATGAATAAAAATTTCGTTATCATGATAACAACTAAAATCCAAATTGTTTTTTATTTTTAACATTTATGTTTGTTGTCGTTTCGTTTACAGTTTTTTTTCAACACAAACTCATTTGTTGTTCGATTTTATGCTTATATAGTCGTTATAAAACAAAAAAAAAATTATAACTTTTAAATGCTATATGGGCTTATGGTAAAGAATGGTTGATGATTTTTATTCAATAATTTAACTTCTGAATTATTTTATTTATTATTGTTTTTATTTTTATATTCTGTAATCTGTACCCCCCCTCACTTTGTTTCGTAATTTATTGACGAAATTTAATTGCATTTTTGCTGTGTTGGCAGAAATATTCAACATTCAACATTTTACATTCAACCAACCATATTTTTAAAACCATATACCTACACACATTCGCACATTCGTACATAATATTGTACATGAATGGAAAATTTTCTTTTTACTTTTTGATGTTTTAATGAAGGAGTTGCATGCGATTGTAATGGTTGCCTGTTTTTGACAATTATAGGATACTTTTGCTAATAAAAATTTTTTTTTTATTATACTTGAAAAAATAATAAAAACAAGAAGTAAATTTTTTTTTTTTATTTTAAATATTCATGAGAACATTAAAAATAGTGCAGTTAAAAAAACAGGAATTTATGTACAAAATTTTATAGCTTTAAATTTATATTTTTTTTTTAAAATTAAATTTTTATTTAAAATTTTTTTGTTAAGCTTTTAAAGTCTTTGGGTTTTAAAAAAATTTAAATATTAAATTAAAAAATTTAATTTAATAATTTAATAACTTTTCATTGTTTTAATATAAATTAAAGGAAAATTTTTAATAGTGGTTTTAATAACTTATCAACTTATCATTTTTCCAATTATTTTAAGTCGTATTGTTCAATAGTAAAAATTATTGAACGATTATCGATTAATTGCATTCAATAAATTAAAATAATTAATTAAACTTATTTTTGTATTTTAAAAAAATATAATATGTATACGTATATATATATAAAGTTGTTTGTATATTTAAATTTAAATTCATAACTTCAACTAAGCCATTTTCATAAAGCATTTTAAATCAAACAATTCTTAAACGTCAAAATTTTCATTACATACACTAATACATACAAAACAAATATTGCTTTGAAATTTTTAATCGAAAAGGCAATTGACATTTGACGTATAAGATTGTTGATCAAATAAAAGTGTTGCCATTATTAAATAAATGTTTCAAGTAGTAAAATTATCTAAATATTTTTGTATTTGCTTTAAAATAAATTATTTTAAATTATTTAAATTATTATTTTAATAAAATAATATAAATTATTTTAATATTAAATTAATTCAATATAAATTACAAAAACAATTGCAATGAATATATTAATCATTAATTATTTTATTTAAAATTTAAAATGTAATTTACATTACAGAAATTTCAGTTAAATTCTTATAAACTACTTGTATTGTTATATTTTATGTAATAAATTAGTAAAACGAATATGTTGTTGCATTATACATTAAAAATAATAATAATAATAATAATAATAATAGTAAAAATAATTAAAATAAATATAATTAATAGCTTTTAAAGTTAATATTTTGATTCTTAAATAATTATAAGTATGCTAACATTATTTTAGGGAATTCAATCTAAAACTTAAATTTTACATTTATATACACATAAATGAATAGTATATAATTTTATAATTTTATTATATTATATCCCATATTCTCTTCTATTCAATTATTTTTTATTGTATTTTTGCTTTATAATATAATATAAATTCATAATTTTTAATGATATTTTCTTCATCTTACTTCTATCTCAAAACTTGATATTGATGTTATTGTTGATGATGATTATGATGTGATGTGCAATATAAATTGCAATCAAAGTTTTATATGAAAAATTAATGTTATATATGAATATATTAGTATATATATATATATAATAATAATGTATAAATTTTATAAAATAAAATATAATGCAATGCAATATGTGCATGAAATATAAAATATAGAAATACAATTTACAATACATATATATAATAAATCTAGTTAAATAACTCGCTTTATGTATAATAATTCTGAAATCGACATCTTAGAATATATTTTACTCTATTAAAGTTTTATTCATATAACTTTTGTTTTGAAAATTTTTTATTTTATTTTATATTATATTATAGCAGCAGATTTTCTATTTTATTTTTTTATTATTATTTTATTACCAACTATAAACATTATTATGTATGTAAAAGTTATAGTTAAACTATAGAAATATATAATATAATATGTTTGTTGTATAAATTTTTTATGATATACGCAATGTTTTTCAGTAGACAACTGTGTTATTTTGTTTGTAACTTGTTTTTTCTTGTCTGTCTCTGAATCAAAGAATCAATGCATTTCTAATTTTAAATTGCTTCATAAAATTAATGTTCATTTTATATTTTTATATGTTTATTGAATATGCAATTAAATTGATTAAAAAAAAAATTTTTTTTGTTTAGCAAAAACGGTAACACTATTAGTAAGAAAAATTGTATTATTATTTTTTATAAATATATTACATCGATAGTATATATATCACACAATTGTAGATAATTAAATTTTAATTTATTTAATTTTGTTTTAAAAATTTACTCCATGTAGCTTTTATTAAGATTAAAGTTTTTTTTAAATGAAACGGCAACACTGATGTATTTGCCATAAAGTGCAGTCTTGCCGTTAAACATATATGCAATATAAAACGGTAAAAAACCGTTTACAATTCTAGGCAGGTTTTTCTTTTTGTTTTTAAGTAAAATGTTTGGTATTATTAAGTATCATATGGTGTTGCATGTGCTATTTTTCCAAAACTCTTCATATTTCTATACCGGGTGAATTTGGAATAAACATTTTTCATAAGTGATGTTTTGTATTCAGGAATTTTAGTTACTTTTAGAATTTAAAAGTTATAAAATTTTTTGAATTGTTTTTTTGATTTGAAATATGAATTAGGAACTTTTTAAGTCTTAAAAGTCATTTATTTGATAACCATTCAAAATCAATCAGAATGTGAAAAATTACAAAATTTATGATGATGTCAATTTTACAGTTCTGCCAACAAAATCGCGTGAAGAATTTCATTTTCGTTTTAAAATTTGTTTAATTTGTAAGTTTAAATTTCTTTTAGATTTTTAGTACTTAATTATTAGATTAGATTTATTTTAATCTATATTTTTAGAAGATTCCCGTGACTTTTGAATACTTGAATGAATATGAATATAAATAGCCTTATTGGACTTGATTGGTCTTTTTAACACAACACTGTAAAAAACAAAATTACATCAAAATTAAAAAAAAAACACATTTAAAACAATACACAGATTTCAAAAAAGACGTTGCAAGTCCAATATTCTTCCAGGAAAAACAGTTATACAATAAAACAACATTTGAAAAAAAAAAAAAAAAATTGAAAATTGTTTTACATGATTCATAAAATTAAAAGTTTTCCTTACATTTATTAAAACAAGGATATGAAGGATATGACATACTCAGAGGAAATTGAATAACGGGGTTTCAAAAGAAAAACAAAAAAAACAAATAAAAACAAATTTTTAATTGCATTTTACGAGTTGAAAACTCCGAATGGGTTAAAATAAACGCATATGTTTGTATATACCTATGTATTAATATAATTTACTTGTATAAAACTGCATTTAAATTTTATAGAAAATTATTTTATTTATTTCATATAAATGCCATATGTATTCGTATATGTAAATACATATGTGTAATACTGGTTATAAGGATGAAATAATAACGGTAAAAATACAACAATTAATTTAAATTATATTCAAGGAATAATTTTATTTATTTTTTTTTTTAAAAATATACAGAAAATAATGACTCCAACTGACAGTTGTGTATTGTATCCATTCTACAGATACATTCGTCCTTTTCTTTTGGTGCTTTCTTTTTTTTGAAATTTTGGTACAAAACTGAAGATATTAAAATCCGTCAAGTAGATTATGGAATTGATCGTACTGCATTTAATAAAAACAGACAAAATATAATATAAATTATATATATATATATAAACTTTAAGTGCAATTTCAGTCTTTTATAATGGGCAAGATAAAGAGTGAACGAGAACGATTGTAGAGCAAGAGATGATTGTAAAATAGCGTATAAAATATTAAAATTATGATAATAATGATGATTGTGTGTGTGTGTTTTTTTTATATTATGATTGTAAGAATGATGACAATGAATTATTTAAAATATGAGACAAGTTTGTGAATAAAATTTGAATATATATATTTTTAAATTGTTTTTGTGATTATTTATTGTTTGTGTGCATACAAGTATAAGAAGTTTTAATGTTGTATTGGGATCATTTCGTTAAAAAATAAAATTGTTTTTGTTTTTTTTTTATGGTCCCTAAAGGTTTCCTGTTCGGAAATAAAAATTTTATAAATTTAATTTACAATATATGAAAAAAAAAAATTAAAATTGCATTTTTTGTTAAGTACTAATAATAAGTGGAACAGAAGTAATTTACTATAAAAAAAATAAACTTAAGCTTATAATTAAAAAATAAATTAGTACAAATGAAATAGTTAAAAAGTTAATATATTGCTGTTGAATGGAAAATGACTTAAATTGTGATAATGATAAAGAAAATCTATAGTAGTTATAGTGTTTGTGGTTTTAAATTAGTTGATGGACAGTAGAAATATTTTTTTGTTCACATTTATAAAAGACTGTGGCAAGCTTATAATTAAAAAATAAACAAGTGATGAAAAAAAACCAAGGGTTTTTAAAAAAGCACATTTTCAAATTTATATTGTATTACATACTGAGTTTAACTTTGGAAATATTTACTTGGAAATAGTTACTGCTTACTTATAAAATTTACTGCTAACAGTAAAGTTTTTATTTTAAAGTTGTTATAGCCCTTCAATGGGGAAGGTTGCCAAGTTTTAAGGATCTAACTTCATCTAACTCCCTCCCCCGTCCTTCTCCATTTTTTTAGGTTCTAGGAATTAAATTGTGAATTCCACAAAAATTTGGAATTTTACTTAGAATTATACAATCTAAGCAAAAATGGGTAAAACTGAGAGACACTTTCTTCAATTTAAGGAACCGCTTTTAAATTTAAGAAAACTATTCAAAATCAATCAAAATGTGAAAAAGAGGGCTTGTCCAACTTTGGGGGGCTGTAGTCCCGTAACAGGTGGGGCTACAGAAAAAAATTCTTCTACGAAATTATTTTTTTTGCAAAAACTACCCATGGTTAAAATTTCTTTTCTCTATTTCAAACGGTGTAAAAATTTTTGTAAACATACGGACGGACGGACAGACGGACGGACAGAGTGAAGCTATATACGCACATTTTTACAAATTTTTTTGAAAATGTGCTAAAAAGTAAAAATCACATAATATTTGACAGGAAGTTCTAAAAGATCTATTTTAATCATTAATATATTAGGTAGACAAATATATTTCAATAAGATATGACTTATCTTAGATTCTTAATGCATTTAGCCAAAAGTGTGGAATCGGAGTCTGAATATTTTTAGTGGTGACGTAGTCGGAGTTAGGAATCGTTAAAAACTAATTTCTGGCATGATATTGTAGTAGAAGTGGAAGTAAGAGTCGAATTCGGAGTAGTAGTCAGATTACCAAAATTCGTTGTCGGAAAAATTTTCGGCCGACTCCACAGCATTTTACACAATTTTGTAATATCAGTGTAAGACAAATTTGTGTTTCACAACCCTTTAACATTAGTGAAATCCGAAGAGCCCAATAAAGAACGGATAGGAAATGTGACTAAAGACCTACAATGTCATATTTAATTTTAGAGGAAGCGTAAATATATCCCTTCTATCAACTTAGAACCAACCCTTTTGAAAACCCCTCATTTTAATCTTAAAGAAAAATAAACATTAATTATTTCTTATTAAATTAAAAACGATTTTGCCTTCATATTAATTTTTTAAATGTAAAATATATTAAAAATTAGACTCCATGTATTCGTACTTAATACAAAAATGATGTCTAATTGAATTTTTAAACTTCAGACTATAATGACTTGAGGCTTTAATTAATTTAGTTCCGTTCCTTTTTTTTTTTGGAGAAATTTTTTGAAAATTTACGATAACGCAGAGAGTTTTAAAAGTTGTACACGTACGTCGTACACCTTTTAATAAATAGGTATTCAAAATATTTAAATACTGATTTTTTTTCATATTTTTCAAATATGTGTTAAAATTCAATTAAATTTTAAATTAATATTGCTTATATTTGGAAAAAACACAAATAAATATTGAAAAGTTCAACCAATTTCCCCAGTAAATATCTCACACCATATTAAATTTCAACACTTAAAAATAAAAAAACACTGTTTTTTTTAGCTGGAAATCGCCCTCTTTTTTTTACCATTTTTTTTAAATGATAATGTCAAAATGCGTTGTTCAGCCCTATTTTCTTTTTTGATTTTTAATTATTGTACGTTTGTTTTTCACCATTTTTCGTTTTTTTTTTTGTAAAATTTTTGGTGTAAAAATGTTACAAGGGTCACAATTCCATAAAAAAAAACAAAAATTTTCCGAATTCAGAACTAGAGTTAATGAAAATTGAAAAAAAAAAAAACATTTTTTTAAAACACAAATATCAAATTTTTGTCACCCATTCTATCACTTTAAATATTTCCATCTCTTATCACTGTTGTCTATTTCCTTGTTTTTTTTTCATATAGACGGACTGATGTTTAGTAGCAATTTATGAAGATGTTTTTCCCGGAAATTAACAAAATAAAAACAAGAAAAAAAAAAAATAAAAATAAAACAAAAGTAAAAACAACGTTTGTTATGATTGCTTTAAATCCTTTTTATTTTTTCTGTTCCTTTATTTTTCCTCTATTTTTTGTTTTATTCCTGTTAAAATATTTTTTTTTTGTTTTGTAGTTTTTTTTTTTTTTTTTTTTTTTATTTTATCTTCGTGTTGAATTGAAATTGAATTCATTCATGAAATTCAATTGATTTCCAATGTTTGATTTACAAAAACAAAAAGGAAAAAGGAAAAATGACGATAAAGATAAATTATTAAAAACAAAAAAAAAAAAAAGTCAATTGATTTGTTTGGGAGAAACTGTAGGATATTGAAAAAATAAAATTATACCTTAGGCAGTATAATTTTTAATAGGATAGTTACTGTCAAAATGTACTTTATAATGTTTTGATGAATTTTAATGGGGTGTGACTATTGGAAGTTAATTGGGAATTGTGTACCACTCCTAAGTAAATTACTATTCAGCTGCTGCTTCAATATGAAAAGGTTTGGTAATATTGTGAGTCTTACGATTTAAGAAAAAATGGATTCCTGAATATTTTGTTAGTAAATTTAATTTGAAAAGTTTTTAGATCATTTTCGAAAATATTCGAATGCTAGTGAGGAAAATTTTAGCTAACAGTCTGAATAGAGACAAGAGCTAACAGTCTGAATAATTATGCCCGTTTTTCAGAATATTTCGGAAAAGTGCAATATATTACTTTTAATGGCAATATATTTCTTTTAATACAGTTTGGAATCTTGTCACAATTTAAATTTTGAATTTATGGATTTTTTATTTCTGGATTTCAGATTGTGGATTTATTCACTAACCCATTTGAAAAAATTTATATATATGTAAATGTAACTTAATTTTGAAAGAAATCAATCAATTTATACCATTTCTAAAAAATTTTCCAACGCAAACGAAGAAGTGCAAAAGATGTCCTTTTTTACAATGTACTAGTAGTAAGATTGAGAAACGTATGGCTTTTAGAAATTCATTTGTTATGTGTAGGTCTTGAATATGATATCAGTCGCAGAATAATGTAGCTGTTAATTCATGCATGTTCGATCTTAGAAAAATTTAAGAGGAGCATTCACCTTTCATCTTTATATTAGCCCTTAGAATTTTTCACTATTTCCAATTTAATCCATAATTCCGAATTCCTATCCTCAATTTCATTTTTTGATCTCAATCTTTAAAACCCCGTTTGTATTTAAGGATCATTCCAAGTTGATTTTTGGTTTGACGTTGGTCTTATTGTTTAAAGTCCCTCACTATTCAGATGAACTTCTTTAAGTTATTCTTGACTGCTCTACATTCATTCCCCGTAAAAAATATTAATTTAATCTGCAGTCAATCTTTTTTGAAAAGTATAATAAAATAATCGCTGACTTCATAATACCTAT
Source organism: Dolichopus griseipennis (assembly GCA_963082915.1). Lineage (NCBI taxonomy): Eukaryota > Metazoa > Arthropoda > Insecta > Diptera > Dolichopodidae > Dolichopus > Dolichopus griseipennis. The sequence continues at coordinate 2,997,644 of OY720445.1, forward strand.
TCTATTAGTATAAGTACTTGCACAGGTACAAAAAATTTCAATTTTTTGATAACAAATAAGTAAACACAGTATAGTAATAGGACTTTATGTTATATATATATATATATATATATATATATATATATATATATTAACACCATATATATATATACATTAACAAGACTTGAAATAAATAATATTATTAGAATGTGATAGAAAACAAGGCGGGTATGTTAGCTTATTACTTATATTTTTTGGTTTTTTATTATTACTTTCTTTTATTTTGTCGTTTTTTTGGTAACAATTTAATTTTAATAAAATTTTTTGATAGAAAAAAGGCGGAATTTTCGTAAAGGAAATGTAAAAATAACTGTAAACGTTCGAAGGAATATTGGGTGGATTTTCTAACTTTGATATGTAAAAAAATGTTTTTTTTTTTGTTGGATTTTCCTTTCAAGTAAAAGTAATAACAAAAATGAAAATTTTTTTTTGACGAGTTTATTTTCAAACTTAAAATTGTTTCCTTTTGTATTTTTTCTGGTGTTTTTTTTCTCCAAACAATAGGTGAAAAATTTTCAATTCTATTGACAAACAAATTCGAAAAAAAAAAACGAAAATTTGAATAGAAAATTTTCAAGAAAATTGAATATGAATAAATATTGAAAAAAAAAAAAAATTGAAAATTTCAATTGTTAAATAAACGATTTCAATTTTTATTGAAAAAATAACACAAAAACTAATTAAATATTATTACAATCAATATTTGAAAACGTGGAATGCCAATTAAAGGTTAAAATATTATTTAAATTTTTTTGGGACGGTAAGGGAATTGGAACTCCATTTACAATAAATGTTAAATAAAGTGGTTAAAAATTTTTTAAATGGTATTTTATTACAATTTTTTAATTAAATTAAACTAATGATAATACTCGTAGAAATTATATAAAATACCACGTGTAAAATAAAATGTGTAATTGATCAATCTTGTATTTGCTCTGGTACGTTTATGACTTGCAACAGTTACCAGGAAATGTATTCCCTAAAGTAGGTAATTTATATAATAAAGATCCTAAAAAAAGTTTCTATTTCCAACTTAATTAAAAGTTCGCAATTACAAACCTAAATTAGCTTTTCCTAATCCCAATCTTAAGGACCATATTTGACTTTAAGCTTCATTCTGAATTTGGCTTTCAAAAGCGTGTGGTTTAAGTTGGTTAATGTCCATTAATATCTAGATGAATCCCATAAAGTGATTCTTGGTCCCTTTCAATGCTTCCACCAACCTACGTAAAATAAGCCGCAAATTCATTTTTTCTAACAATTTCTAAAAATGCATCAGGAATCTGTTACCCTTTTTCCAACTTGAAATATGGGGTGCTATTATTATATAAACTATAAATTATATTTTTTTAATTAGATAAATTGGCCATCTGTGGCTTTCGTTTAAAAAGGCAACATCCTAACCACTACGCCATTGGTTAAATATTTTATTTATTTATTATTAGTACCGTTGCAATAATAAAAAGACTCATATTACAATATTCCTTTGCCTATTTGGCATTTCGGCTTCTTAAATTAAATAAGTACTTTGTATTTATTTAAACTTACAATATTAATTATTTTGTTTATGTTATATATTTTTATATTTTAAATTATATTTGGTAACCACTAAGGGTATTTGTGCACCTAAAACATGACATGGTTTCACTACTTGACCGATAGATGACACTAGGGAAAAAATTAAGAAGCGACATATTGTAGATAGATTACAGTAGACCAATCATTTACTTAATTGAAAAAGGAAAAAACGATTCGAAACACAAGGCAGAGCCTCGGATACATAAGAGGAAGCAAAAATATCTGCTCCGAATATAGTCAGATGGAGATGCCTAGTAGATATCCTATGCTTCCAAGAGAAGAAATAAGGAGAAAAAAAAAGAAAAAAAAAAGGGTATTTGTAAAAAAAAATTATCTTACAATCCTATTTTTTTTAAATAAATAGCGTATGACCTGAACGGCAATCCAACCTAGGCCCCCTTGTTTAGTAAGCCAAATTCTTAACAACTATACCACTGAAGCCCCCTTATTTAAAATTTAAATCGAATTAAATCAAAATATATAGTTATTTCAATCCCATTCTAATTAAATTTGTAAAATTGTTAAATTTTTTAAATAAAAACCAACTACAAAATACAAAATTTATGAATTTTAATTTAATTTCTTAAATGAATAAAAATTGTGTTTTTTTCCAATTTTTCTATTTTTTAATTTAAAAATTTAATAAATTATTAACTAAATTTTGCCAATTTTTAATTTTCTAAAAATATTTTTAAAATCAAATTTATATTTTTTTTTCTGTATAAAACCACAATAAAATTTAAACCAGTAATTTTATTTAGTAAATCCCCAAATGTCCAATGCATTGAAAATACTAAAAATTTATAATGAAAAGAAAAGCCAAATAAAAAGTCCGACCAAATTGAAAAGTTTTTTAACCATTTTTTTTTTTTTATTATTATTGGTAATTTACAATTCATTTTATATCGGTCTGATACTTCTCAGAACACTATTTTAGATCTGAATATTCATTTAATAAATTGGTATACACACATATATATAAATGGGTATATATGTATTCTCTTTAGTCTTTTATATAGTTGTAGAGTGTTACCAATTATTAAAATTGTTAAATTCGTAAATTTAAATATGGAATGAATATGAAACAAAAAATATTGTTGCTTTCCTTTTCTATTTTGTTTTTTTGTTTTGTATTTTGTATTTAATATATTTTTTGTCTGTTTTTAATTCACAAGAGGCCAACTCTTGAAAAAGTTCAATTAATTGACTCCTATTTAGTGTATTGAGCATTTATATCATATATAAATAAATAAATACAAAAAACAATATTGAATAAAAAAAAAATTAAAATAAAATTTAAAAAAGTAAAACCATATTCGAATTTTTACAAATTTAAAATGTAAATTGAAAAGAACAGAAAAATATACATATTTATGTTATAACAGAAAGTTTTGAAAGTATACGAATGTATTTTCAATTTTTATAAATTAAAATTTTGATTTGAGTTACTTTTAAAAATTTTAAATAATTGTTTGGGTAGAAAATATGTTATTTGAAATTTAATTGGAATTTTATAACTAAATTTGTTTAAATTTATAGAATATTCTAATTACCAATCATGCAATACCAGTTGTACATAGAAATTGAGGGTATAATAGGTAGTTTTGAGTTTTCTAACTTTTTTAAATTTCCAATTTTAAATTTGGAAAATATCTGCCAAAATTTCATTTTGAAATTTGACAAAATATCGTTTTTTAATGTTTTTTTAATCAAGCGTTTTCTTTTTAATCGATTATTAAAATCGGTTTAGTCAAATTGAAAGTTAAAAAATTCGGCATTAAAATCATTTATTAATTCAGTAACATATTAATTAGCTTATTAAAAGCGTTTCCTAAAATAACATTTAACCATCTTAATTTAATATGTTTAAATCCTTTAACAATTCGGCCTTGCTTGTGTAGCACATAGCTTATTATTTATTCAACATTGTTCTTCAGTTGAAGTCCCCAAAATAGTCCCAAAAATATAAATAGTGTCAATATAAAAAATATAAACAAAATAAATAATATTACTTATAAATTTGTAAGCAGTGGTCTTATCTTGCCATGTCTCTTAAATGAGGTATACTTCACTCCCTTAGTATACTTCACAATAGTGTATACTTTCTATTAAATGAATTCTAACTGAATTGTGAATTTAAAGCATATTCATATTTTAATAAATAATTTCATACAAAAATATTTTTAACACCCTGTTGTTTTTAAGTGCAAATTGATTAAGCTATCAGAAAAATTCTCAATGGAACTAAACAATTTGCACAAATAAACAATCAATTCAATCATTTAATCAATTAAAACCTCCATGTGGAAAAAAAAGTTTTTTTTTTATTCTTTTATTTTTAATTTGTTGTTTTTATTGTTGTTATTATTATTATCCAATAATATTTTATTTAAATATTAAAATATAAAGTATGTATAGACTTTAAAATATTGTATAGATTCACATACATAATACAAAATATTTAACATGCATAAAAACAGACATCAAATCAAGTATAAATAATTATTAATTTTTATTGAAAAATTTTATTTTGTAGTTTTTGTTTTTTAATTTTGAACATTTTGCAGATTTTAAATAATTTTTTTTTTTTTTTTAGTATTTTTATTTTTAGCCACTATTGAAATTTAAAAATAAAAAAAAAAATTCAAAAATTAAATAAAAATTAATTAATTTTTTATTAAAATTAAATGTTAATAATAATAAAATAAAAAAAAAATCTAATATAAATACTAATTTATAAATTATGTAAATAGTTCTGTAGGTTTTTTTTTGTTGTTCGGATGCAGCTATACATGAAGTTAATGTTGTTCATCGCTGAATCAGATCAGTTATTAAATTAATTTTAATCCAGTGAATATTTTTATTTAATTAGTAATTGTAAAATTTTTTATTTAAATTTTAAAGTATTTAATTACATAAAAAAAATTTTTAAATTTTAATACAGAAACGAGGAAGAGTGTGGTAGAGTAGACTGTGTCAACTCTGGGATACCCGTATGACCGTTATATAAACATTATATCATTATTATTTTAAATATTAATTACTGTTGGCAAAATTTCAAACATACCAGCTTTATTAGGTGTAGTGTTATGCTCATATAAAAGAAGGAGTTGTATGGCAGCTACTCGAACCCTCTGCAGTAGACCAACCAAATTTTGCAGTAACTTTGGCCATTACACTAAACTATTTTTGGCAAAATTTCAGACACCAAACTTTAATAGGTATAGAGCAATGCCCATATAAACTGAGAAGTTGTATGGCAGCTACTCGAACCCACTGCTGTAGACCAACCAAATTTTGCAGTAACTTTGCCCATAAAACTAAACTACTTTTGACCAAATTTCAGATACGCAGCTGTAATAGGAACAGAGTAATACTTATATAAAAACAGAAGTTGTATGGCAGCTACCCGAACCAATGGACCAAAATGGCTGGATTTAAATAGCGATGACGGCTATTGCAAAAAAACGAATTTGCGAAAATTTCAAGATCTTAGCTCCTTTAGTTTTTGAGTTATCGTGGTGACGGACGGACAGACGGACGGACGGACGGACGGACGGACATACATAGCTAAATCGATTTATTTTTCGATTCTGATCCGATCCATACACTTGAGTCTATATCTACCCCCCTCCTTCTCTGCGTCACAAACGTAATGGCAAATTTATTATACCCTTGGACTATATAGTCATACGGGTATAATAAAGAATTTTAATAATATTTTATAAAAAGAGCAAAAAAAAGTAATGAAAATTATTTAAAACGAGGAAGAGTGTGGTAAAGTAGACTGTGTCAACTCTGGGATACCCGCATGACCGTAACATATACATTATATCATGCGGTTATTTACTTTTGGCAAAATTTAAAATATTCAGCTTTATTAGGTGTAGAGTAATGCTTATATAAAAGAAGGAGTTATAAGGCAGCTACTCGAACCCTCAGCAGTAGACCAACCAAACTTTGCAGTAACTTTGGCCATTACACTAAACTATTTTTTGCAAAATTTCAGACACCCATTTTTATCAGGTGTAGTGTAAAGCTCATATAAAAGAAGAAGTTGTATGGCAGCTACTCGAACCCTCTGTAGTAGACCAACCTAATTTTGCAAAAACTTTGGCCATAAAACTAAACTACTTTTGGCAAAATTTCAGACACGCAGCTGCAATAGGTACAGAGAAATATTCATATATAAAAAGAAGTTGTATGGCAGCTACCGAACCCATGGACCAAAATGGCTAAATTTAAATAGCGATTCCAGTTTTTGCATAAAAACGAATTTGTGAAAATTTCATAATCCTAGCTCCTTTATTTTTTGAGTTATCGTGATGACGGACGGACGGACAGACATAGCTAAATCGATTTATTTTTCGATTCTGATCCGATCCATACACTTGAGTCTATATCTACCCCCCTCCTTCTCTGCGTCACAAACGTAATGGCCAATTTATTATACCCTTTGACTATATAGTCATACGGGTATAAAAATTTTAAATAATTATTAGATACTGATACTAAGTAAGTATTAGATTCGATAAATTCAATAGTGTAAATGGTTTTCATTGTATGTTATTGAGGACTTAAGCTTTGAGCTAAATAATCAAAACATTTGAAAGAGCATCTGACAAACGTCGTAGTTGTTAAGACGCTGATATTTTAATTGGAAGATATCGAGTTAAAACAGTAAGATTAGATTTTATTTAAAAAGTATTCTAAAATTGTATAATTATATCGTAATAGTTTATATCGTAATATAAAATAAGATTACATAAAAATCGCATATTAAAAAATTACATATGTATCTCCCTTGTGTAAGACAATACATGGTGCATATAAAATAGTTCCAGCCGACTAATCAACAACTTAGTAAATATAAGAATTTAAATATACTGATGTTTAGGCTAAATAACTTAGTGCAAAGCATGTACTTCTTAAAGGAGTGGAAAAGGAGTAAAAAATCGACAGCATTGATAAGAGTAGCACACTTAATGCCTTCTAATATTATAACCTCATTTATTTCATGAACTGTTTCATAGCACCTTAAGTAATACGATAATGTATCGAAGCATTTAATTAATCAAATACAAATCCTAAGACATCTAAAAAATCTTTCAAAGTACCATTGAGGTGATAGTACTGATTTCATTTAAAAACAAACTAATAATATGAAACTGCTTCAAAAAATTTCTGTGATTCATTTAAAAATCGATTATCAAAAAATTTAACTCACTCCTTAAGTGCTCTACAATATAATCTCAACTTGTTTTAAAGTTTTTTTATTTCAAGATACTTTTTATACCCTACACCTATAGAATAGGTAAAGGGGTATATTAACTTTGGTATGGTGTTTGTAACCACCTAAAGGAAGCGAGCTAGATATGGAAAAGTATATATATTTGTGATCAGCGTGACCGCCTTAGTCGATATAGCCATGTCCGTCCGTCCGTCCGTCCGTAGGCACGATAACTCAAAAAATAATGGAGCTATCTTGATGAAATTTTAACTGTAGGTTACTAGGACTGAAAGTACGGCGGGGATTGCATATGGGCGAAATCGGCCCATGGGTTCGGATTCTGGACCTTTTAATCGGTTTCAGGGCTAACGAAAAAATATAAAAAATCACGATAACTCAACAACTAATGACGCTATCTTCATCAAATTTGTGCTGTAGGTTACTAGTAATGAAGCTACTTCGGGAATTGCGTAAGGTCGGGATTGGACCATGGGTTCGGAACCTAGAACTTTTTGATCGAATTTAGGCCAAACGAGCATAATTCCGAAACCAATGAAGATAGAACCTCCAAATTTAGTATCAGGGTGTCCCTTCCTATTTCGTAAGTGTCTTGTGAAATTGGGTCCTATTGGAGTAGTGGGTCGGGGACCAGCCACACATTTCCGAAGACCTTAAAGCATATCTTTAAAATTAATAAAGATAACAACTTGAAAAAATGTAGAAGCTTCCAATTTGCCACAAGGGTGTTCTTTACTATCTCTTGCGTGTTCCTCTAATTTGGGATCAATTGGAGTGGTGGTTCTGTACCCCTCTCAGACCTCCCAAGTTTTAAAGGCTTATAATCGAAATTACTAAAAATAGTTACTTAAAATTAGGATAGACCGTTCAAATTGTGTACAAGGGTTAACTAGTACTATAAGTACAGCGCGGACTATATAAGGGCGAAATCAGCCCAACGGTTCGGATTCCGGACCTTTTAATCGATGTCAGGGCTAAGGAATATATATAAAAAATCACGATAACTCAACAACTAATGAGGCTATCTTCATGAAATTTGTGCTGTAGGTTATTGGCAGCGAAACTACGGCGGTTATTACGTACGGTGAGGATTGGACAATGGGTTCGGAACTTAGAACTTTTTGATCGAATTTAGGCCAAACGAGCATAATTCCGAAACCAATGAAGATAGAACCTCCAAATTTGGTATCAGGGTGTCCCTTCCTATTTCGTAAGTGTCTTTGAAATTTGGGCCCCATTGGAGTAGTGGATCGGGGACCAGCCACTCAGTTCTTAGGCCCTTAAAGCATATTTTCGAAATTAATAAAGATAGTAACTTGAAACAAATGTAAAAGCTTCCAATTTGCCACAGGGGTGTTCTTTACTATTTCTTGCGTGCCCCCCTAATTTGGGATCAATTGGAGTGGTGGTTCAGAACCTCTCTTAGACCCCCCAATGTGTAAAAGCTTATCATCGAAATTAATAAAACTAGTAACTTAAAATTAAGATAGAGCGTTCCAATTGTGTACAAGGGTTAACTAGTATTGAAAGTATGACGGGACTGCATATGGGCGAAATCGTACCATAATTTCGGGTCCTGGAACCCTTGAAAAGTTCAAGGACTAACAAACATATATCTTACAAATACCATAACTCAAAAAATAATGCCGGTATTTTGATGAAATTTAACAGTAGGTTACTAGTAATGAAAGTACCATGGGAATTGGTTGTGGTCGAGTTTAATTTCGAAGCCAAAGAATATATTTCCTATGTCCTATGTGTCTCCGAAATCTAGACTTAATTGTAGTGGTTCAGCTATGTTCAAAGGTACTTGCTGCATTTATGTAAAATTTATTTTTATATTTAAATGAATTATATGAAAAGGTCTAAATTTGTAATTGTATTTTAGAAATACATTTATTGCATATTTTGCGTTTATAAGCTTTTCTATTAGGTATATAAACTAACCATTTAAAATAATTTCAATTTTTAAAAATTTGGATTATTAAATATATTATGCTTTGATTATCTTTTTATCACAAAATTTAATAATTAGAATTTTTTCATTTTGTAATTGAATTGGAATAAATACATTTTCATTTATTTCAAGTTTGTTTGTTTTTTAATATTTTTAAATAGATAAATTAGTAAGAATTTGTAGTATTTTTTAATAGATAGGGTAATTAGAAAATGTTTTTAGTATTATACAGTTAATTTGGTTAGCTATGTCTTACGATCAAATTAATAACAGCTTCTATGGTGTTAAAATGACTTATGGATATGTCCTTAAATTTGAACCAAATAGGTGTAGGGTATTTCTAAGTCGGTTGCACCGACTGACTGTTTCTTTACTTGTTTTTTTATCTTAAATTTCAAATAAAAAGTTTAAATCCCTTCAATGTTTTAAATTTCATTTAAATACAATCATTGAAAATTGGTTGTGAAATTCTAATATTTTTATTTTATATTTCCTTTTTAGATTAAACTTTTTTTTTTTTTATTAATTGCTTCCCCTGTGTATTTAAATAATTCATTATATTGACATTTTATTGAAATTTCAATTTTTTTTATTTTTCAAATTTACAAAAGAAATGAAAAAAAAAAAAAAAAACTAAAAATCCAAAGAAAAAACAAATCTTTTATACAAATAATGAAATAATTTTCAACCATTGCATCGTTTTTTTGTGTCCAATTCGAACACTTCTATAGTTCTAGAATTTAAAACAACTTGACAGATTTACTCCTTTTTTTAAATGGAGTACAAATAAAAAATATAAAATTACCATCTCTAATTTTAAGAGATTTTCTTTTTTTTTTATATCGTTTTAATGTTTTTTAAGAAATTGTTTTTATCAACATTTATTTTTTTTTTTTTTGTAACTGGAAACAGTTATTTAAAAAAAAAAAAAATGGAAATAAAAAAACGCTTAAAAATATAAAATTCAAATAAAATCGCAAATAATTCCAATAAAACAGAAACGAATAAAAGTACAAAAAAAAGTAAGTACCAAATAAAAATTTCTTGTAAACAAATCACTTTGAAAAATTGAAATGGAAATTAGAAAAAAACTGTTTGCGATTGGAGGTGGAGTGAAGACGGGTATTTGTTAGCTTAAGTCCAGGAAGAAATTAAAAAAAATGCAAAAACAAAAGTGAAAAAATAAAATAAAAAATATTGTTGACATTATTTGCGCCCTCAATTATGCCAATCGAAATGGGGTTTTAAATATTTCGGAATACAGAAATTTCTATTTATATAATAACGACTACTAGTAAATGCCATTCTATTCTGCAACTATCTTTAAGTGTTACCAGTTACCACTTTTCCACTACCTGCAATTAATGTCACAATTTCTATCTATACTAAAGTATAAAATTCTTTATTGTATTCTTTTTATGTACTGTTGTCCTTTTATTTATTTTCTAAATACAAAAACACACCTACCTTTACTTTAGTTGAATATAGTTTTTGTTTTGTTGTTGTTGCTTTTTTTTTACATGAATTTAAATTACAAACCATCATTACTATGTACTCCATGCTGTTATTACATAAAGTATAAAACTTTTCAAATTGTGGAATATTTCAAATTCTAATATTTTTATAGACTATAAGAGTTACCCTCTATTACACCTATATAACCAACAAAATATAAATTAATAGATGTGAACGAACAAACTTATACATATATAATTTAAACACTTTATTGTTTGCATCATCAAGTTTATATTATGCAACTATAACTTCAACTGAGTACACCTATATACTTTCAATACCAGTCCTTTAAGTTAATATTAACTTGAATTCAAGTAATATAAAGTGACCATTTGAATGTTATTTTTTTGCGGTACAACTATATGATTATTAAAATTGACTTAGTTGGTTATTAATGTTGAAAGAGTGTATAGATGTCATGTGGGAAGCTTTACAAAATTTGAAAATTTGAATCATTCGTTTCTAATCGTTGTAGAATTATTTTAAAGGTATGTAGTAAGTGTGACAGCTTTTTGAAGTCCTGAATTCTAAATAAAGAATTAAACCAACAACAAATTTGTTATTTAATTTCATTTATTAAAAATATAAATGTACTGCATTTGAATAATGATTATTATTGTTAAGAATTTCAATTTTTTAATTGGTATTCAGGTTAAGTGGGACACAACTAAAAAAAAAATATTTGCCTGTTTAAAGTTTAGAACTTTGATAATTTATAGGTATCTATACTACACTATATTAGAACACCAAAGAATAATGATTACCAATTCAACTTTTTTATTTTTTTTTGTTTTTTTTTTATAACTGTTGTTTCTGTTGTACTGTAATTGTAAAAACTTGCCCACTTAACATCCAGTTCAGAAAAAGTGAACTTTAAAGCGAAAAAAAATTTAAAAAAAAAAACAGAAACAGAAAAAGATGCACAGTTACAAATGAATAAAAAAAAGAAACTCGTTTAAAAGTTTTTGAAGAGAAACGTTCGATGTTGGGGCTTTAATAAAACAGAGAAGATGAAAAGTTTTAAACGAAATGAGGTTATTGAAGGGTGACTATGGGTAAATAATGTAGTGGTTGTAATAATGTTTGTTGGTTGTTATGTTTATTATATAATTTATATAAAGATATATAGGAAGTAAATAAAATCCTTTTTGAGGAGTTGGCAGTATTAAATTGGTATGAAGAGGTTTTTTATGTTAAATAAGACTAATAAAAACTTAAATGAATGAAAAACTTATTAATAGACTATTAATAATTTAAAATATTTAATTAAAATACAATGTAAGAGAATCTATATATATAGATATTCTATTGGTGGTTAAAGATTTCAATTAAATTTGAGATTTCTAAATTAATATCATTAGAATAGACCCGATCATGTTAGTAATCATTCGATGGATTATGTAGCATTCACAAGATTTCGAAGAATCTTTCAGATATTTATTTCGTTGTTTAAAATTTTTAAAAAAATTGAAAAAAATTAAAGCTTTGTAACTTAAAATTATTTAAAAAATTAATTAAATTATTAAAACTGAATTAACATATTTTTTTTTATTCGTTTTCCACTCCTTTAAGAAGTATAAGGCATTCACCAAGTTTATTTTAAACTAGGTTTCAGTTTCTTTAATCATAATATTCACTAAGCCGTTGATTACTCGGCTGTAGCTATTGTATAAGGTTATGAAATATGAATGCACAAATGTTAAATTTGTGCGTCATCTATAATCTTACACTAGAATTATTTATATATTTTTTTATTAAACCTTTTTTTATATTACGATATAAACTATTACGATATAATTATACAATTTTACGATATTTTTTTTATTAGATATGATTTGACCGGTGTTTAAACCCGAGACCTTCCACATGAAAGGCGGAGTCTTTACCACTACATCACTAACATATTTATTTACTTTAAACTTTTGATTTAAATTTTAAATCGCAAAAATTTGATTAAAAAAAATTAAAATAAAGTTAATAATCGATTTTCTCTTTTTTCAATATTTCATTTTTTATTATTTTAAATCTTTTTCTTTCAATTTAATTTAATTTTAATAAATCTGAATCAAAATAAATTTAATTAATTCAATTAATTACCCTACAAAAGATTTATGTAAAAATTGAAATATTTTTGAATTAAAAATTTTTACAAAAATTTAAATTAAATTCGTAAATTTATTTCCATAAAATGGGTAAAAAAAATCTCACGTACAAATTACTTGTGTATATATATATATATCTATCTACATTTATTATGTATATAAACATGTATACAGTGTATAAAAAAATATAAATCTCCACTTAAATTAATTAAAAACGCATAAAATTAAATATTTTCAGTTCAAAAATAAATTAAGACATATTTAATTGCCATTTTGTGACTGTTTTAATTCATTTTCTTAATTTCTTAATTAATTAATTCGAACCGAATTAGAAAAGTAAAATAAATCTAAAGAGAGAGGGAGAGAGAGAAAAAAAAACAACAGAGATAACAATACAAAAAAAAAAAGAAGATTAATAATACAAAAGAACAGTTATCTTTATTAAAGGCAACAAAATAAATCAACCAAACAACCATTCAATATAAATACAAAAAAAAAACACAGAAAACAAAAACAAAACAATAGTAATAATAAAACCCATAAACCTACATTCATAAACACCAATTAAAACCAATTACAAATACATTTAAATACCAGACATAATTTTTCATATATATATACCCATTAGATATATACATTTTTATAAATATACTAGCTAATACCCGGTGCGCGTTGCTGCGCCTCTCCATGGATGTTTAATTGAAGTTGATATTACTGCAAAAAGTTAACACAAAAATTACACACGGTTTACACATGTAATTTTTATAATGTATGAAAGCAATCTTTTTAAAACGATTTTTCTAGGATTATTCTAGTAATTTTTGAAACTATCTGTAATTCAAAGCAGTACAAACTATTTTCCAAAATTTGACGTAATTTACTTCCAAAAAAATTTTTTTGACCAATCTTAGGACCGAGTGTTAACGGACTCAACTCCATTTTCAAGTTGCTTCACACATATAAAATTTGAGGTCAACCGGTCAAATCGTTTCTAATTTAGGGTTAAGTAACGTAAATATCTATTCAAAGCTATTAGGCCGCTGTTAGGCTTTTTTTTAAGCCAAAGCTGAATTTCGTAAAATCGGACAAAATTTGGACCCAAAATTTTTTTTAACCACCCGTCGACCCGACATGGGTTAACAAATTCTAAAACTGTTAATAGTGTCTACTCAATTCTCAAAGCGCATCACGTATACAAAATTTGAAGTTAATCGGTCAAACCGTTTTCATTTTAGAACAAAGAAGTTTAAATACTTGCACCACAGCCCCAACTTGGCGGTCCGTTAGAGTAAAATTTTTGGGCCACGACTTCTTTCCGTACTCAAAAACCTCTATGTACAAATTTTCATAAAAATCGGCTGGGCAGTTTAGGAGGCTATTCGCTACATACAAACAAACAAACAAACAAATAAACAAACTTTCGCTTTTATATATATAGATTATAAGAGATATAATGAATTTGAAAAACAAGAGAAAAAGAGAAAGAATAATAAAACAAAAAAGGAAAAAAATTGTGAGATGCAAATAAATTCCATATAGACCTTTACAAATCAATTCCAATGGGCATAAATTAAAAAGTTTTTCCTTCAGAGTTAATAAAATAATAAGAAAAACAAAAACAAAAACAAAAAATAACAAAAAACAACTGTAAAGGAATTAAAATAAAACGAATTCTAACTGTACATAAATAAGTACTACACAATTGGGGATATGAGAAAGAAACAAAATGAAAAAAAAAAACTCAGTTTTCATTTTATTTGTTTTTAATTTGTTTTTTTTTTTTTGTATTCTTTTTTCCTGGGAAAACATTTTTATTTTCAAATTTTCTTTTTTTTGTTTTTCTTGTTATTGTTGTTGTTTTTTTTATTTAAAACGGAATCTTTATCTGCAAAAACATTTTAATGACTTTTTCAAAAAAAAATTTATTTTGAATAAAAAAAGAAGAAGATGAAAGAAACCGAATATTTAAATATATATTGGAAAGAGAAAGATATACAATATGTAGAGAAAGATATATTATGATTAGGAACAAAAAAAAAAACGAAATTGAATATGTTTTTTTGGTTTTTATTTTAATTGTTCCCCCTCTCTTCGGTTCCTTGTTTTTTTTTAAGCTGTGTACGAGAGAAGCAAAGTCTACCCAACGGAGTTAACAATTAATATCCGTTAAAAAAAATATTCAAATTTATATTTTGTACTAAGAAATTTTTTTTTAAAGTAATAAGTACATAAATTATTTACTTAAATTGTTTTGGAATTTTAAATTGAAGAAAGGAATTTATTCGCGATTACCAAAGAATTATGTAAAATTAACGGTTAATTGATTAATAAAATTTGTTGATCACTTTATCATCAATTACGTAAGGTTTTTATTCACTTTTAATATTGTATTTTGATTGGTAATTATGATTACATTATCGTTTTGTAATTGCTTATGTTATAATGATTACTTTTGGTATTAATGTATTGTACAAAGATTTTGAAATGTGTAATGCAATTTGTTATTGTCTTTTATTAAAGATTATTTTAACTCTTTGTTTTTGTATTTTACCAATTGCATTTTATTAATTTTGATTACTTAAAATCATTTTGAATACTTTTGTAATTACTTTTTATTAATATTTAATAATCGAAATTAAATACGATTACATTTTGTATTCTTTTACTTAAGTTTATTATCAATAAATATTTGTTAAAAATTTCAAAGGAATTAAATTAAAACTGATTTCGATTACATCATCGCTTTAAAATGACTTAAATTATCCTGATTACTTTTTACAATTACTCTTGGTATTAACGCATTGTACAAAGAATTTGAAATGTGTTACGCAATTTGTTATTATCTTTTGGAATATTCTTTATTTTTGTATTTCATTAATTTCGATTACTTAAAATAATTTTGAATACTTTTGCAATTACTTTCTATTAATATTTAGTAATTGAGATTAAATGCGATTACATTTTGTATTCTTTTACTTATGTTTATTATTAAGAAGTATTTCTTAAAAATTTCAAAGAAATTAAATTAGAACTGTTTGGATTTATTAAATTAGAGCTTTTTGAAATAATATTATTTAATTTATTTTAAGTGAATTTTGTTAATTATAAAAAGTTTATGAATACATAAAAAAACTTAAAAAAAATGGCGGTATTGTTATACGGTTAAGTTTAAATTTTTATAAATGGTGAGTAAAATACAATTTACTTCGAAAGTCCTTCATTCTGGCAATATAGCTTCATTTTACTAGTTAAAGACTTCTATTATTATAAATATTTTAAACAGTTCCATTAAAAGTAATTACTGCAATATAAATACTTAATAATTTTCAAATTTTATTCATTTCTTACCAAAGTTTTTATATTAATTAAATCAGCAATGATAATTATAATAAACGCTTACCTGAAAAGAAATAAAAAAAAATAATTAATAAAAATTTTAAATTTTTTAATAGAATTAAATAATTTCAGTATAAAACTTTCAGTAAATGTTACACATTAAAAATTAAAATGGATTTTATATGGAAAGTTCAAATTTTGATAAAGACCCCATATTTTTTCCAAAAAATTTATTTAATTAAAATATTAACACAAATATTTTGGCTTGACACCATTTTTTTTAAATTTATTTTCCAAAATATTAAATTCTAAAATTTTTAGAAAATTCAAAAAAAAACGGAATTTTAAAAAATAAATAAGAAAAGAAATTAAATAAAGTTGGCAACTCTTGAAAATTAATTTAAAATCGCCTAAATTTAACTTTAATAGAATTTGACTTTGAGATTAAAATAATTTTTTTTTTGTTTTTTTTTTTCATCTTCTTGTTTTGTCTCTCTCTTTCCTGTATTCAAAGTTTTTGAAGAAAAGTTTTGAAGAGGAACAGAATTAAATTTTTCTGTTGTTTTTTTTTATTTTTGATTCCCTCTCTTTGCTCTCCCATTTAAACTTTTCCTTTTCAATTCTTTTGTTTGTGAAGTGGCGGTGGTAGTTACAGTTTCTTGCATTTCATTAAATTTTTTTTTTATTTTTTTTTTTTGGTAATAAGGCAAAAAAAAGTACCGTTAAAAATCTGTGACTGTTATTTTTTTTTTTGTTTGTTTGTGTGTTTGTTGTTGGTTTTTAAACTTTAAAAGATATTTAATCTAAGTATGAAACAATTATTATTCGTTTTATTTTTTAATTTTTTTTTGTTTTTTTTTTTTTTTGTTTTTTTGGGTGTTTTTTTTTTGAAGTGAAAATTTCATTTTTGGAAAATTTATTCATTCTTGGAAAAATGTACACAGGGTAGAAAAATACACTTTCAATTTACATATCAGTTTAAGTTATACAAGAATGTTTTAGACTTATTTATATTCGTTTTAGGTTTAAAAAAAAAACGTTCTACAGTTTGTAAATTGTATCTTGAAAAAAAAAAATATAAAAATATAATTATATTTCGTTTTTTTTTATTATTACGATGCCGTGTATACCGTTATAATCGGTTTTACTGTTATTTTATTAGATGAAATGAAATAGGAATTTCATTTTTATTTATTTATTTCTCTGTTATACCTATGATGATGTTAAATGGAAGGTAATTAGGTGTGAGTGGTGTAAGTATTTGTCTTGAGGACCTTATATAATATTGGCTGGGGAATATTTGTTTTATGACATGTAGTATGTAGGCTGTCTGAGGGTGGAGCAGGCGAAGAAAAGACTTTTATTTTATTACTATAGTATGTTGTAAAAGAAAAGAAAAATGAATTGTACAAAGAGGGCACAAAGAGGACAGTCAGGGGATTTGGAATAAGAAATGGTTTTTATAAATGACCAAAAATTACTTTTAATCATTTTATGCGTGTTTTCATTCTACCAAGGTAATAATGTAAAAGTATATTTATGTATAAATAAAAAAAAATATGTGTAGGTATATATATATATATGTCTGTATATTTTCTATATAATAATGTTAAATAAATACACGCAATACTTGTTGATTTAATTATGCCATTCCAATTTTTTTTCAAAATGGATTTTCTTAAGAAATTTTATATATATATATAGAATTAAAAGATGTTAAGATTTCGTTTATAATGTGTAAATATGAATGGATGTTATCTTGTATACTATGTAAGGGAAAGTTGTTATATATTTCGAATATAAAGTGACATTTATATATTTCTCAATTGAAGATTAAAAAAAAAACAACTTAAGATTTGATAAGTTATATCAATAATAATAAAACTGATATTTAAGATTTAAAGATTAAAGCAGATTAAAGAAAGATAGAAAATTATATTAATAAAGTAAATAACATGTATCCTGTAGATATAGAAGGTAGTTTGATAACTAGAGTATTTTAGGAGCACATTTTTAGTTTTTGAAAAGTTTTGAAATGTGACAAATGGTTAATGTTTAAATGAAAGTCATAATTGGACCTGACTATTTTATTGACACATGATAAGTTCTGAATATAAACTAAATATAGGATACCTTAACCAACTTTTTGGAATATCCTCAATTTTGGAAAAAAATCCTGTTGAGGTGCAAGAACTAATTGAAATGAAAACTTTTATGAACATATATATTAGGCACAATTTGACTTTTTTAAATTTAATCGTTCCTAAATTGATTATTTAATAAATTGATTTTTCTATAAAATATAAAATTTTTTTTATTATCTAATAAAATAATAAAAGAAAATTATATTATTTAAAATTAAAACAATCAATTGGGGCAAACTTTATAAATTGATAAATTTTATTATTACTATTATTTTTAAGTGTATACTTAAAATTCTTAAAACAAAAAAAATATTAAATTATTATTAAGATTGGTTGTCTGTTTTTGATTATTTAATAAATAGCCAATTGACATTTAATTATAATTTAAGTATATTATTATAATAGAATTGAATTCAATTGTTTTATAATGATTTAAGTGTATAATGAATTTAATCTTTTTTTATATGAGACACACTTTTATTTTCAATTTTATTAAATTTAATCAATAAATCAATGTTTAAATTTTATTTTTTAAAAAAGATTTTATAAAATATGTTATTAAATTTGAAAAAAAGTTTTTTTTTAAATAAAATTTAATGATATTAATCTATTATAATATTAATTATTAAATTTAATTAATATTATTATATACATATTAATTTTAAAATAATTTTTAGTAGCAATTTTAAATAATTGAATTCATTAACTAATCAAAAGAAGTACAATTTTAGCCTTCTATGAATATTTAAAATTAATATAATTTAATAATTAATTAATTAAAATTAACATTTTAATTAATATGTTTATTAATTATTTTTTAAGTTTAATTTTAACATTTCTAACTAAATATTTCTTGTCTTAAATATTTTAACTCATTAATTCTTAAAGCCGAATTATTCTATCTGATTTGTATTTTTTCATTGTATATTGTGAGTTATAAAGGCGAATTAAAATGCGTTATATGTCTAATAGAGTTTGGCAACTTTTAGCTAATTATTGAAGTATAAGTGCATTGTGTTTAGGTGTTTTAGAAAAGAAAAACCTCAAAGGTATTTTAAAATACACTAAGTTTTTAAGGAAAGTGTTAAAAATTTCTACCTCTAATTATATAATATAGTCACCATCATATATCCTTCATATTCATATTGCCTGTAGTCATTTTAAATTATTAATTTTATATTCAGTGCAAAATTTATCAAAAAAAAAAATTTCCCATTTTCCCCATAAAAAGAAAAACCAAAAGGCAAAAAAACTTTCAAAAATCTATTTTATAGCATGACTATCAGGATTCAAATTCTAAGAAATATAATGTATGCATATGAGAAAATAGAAAATAGAAAATAAATGGAAGAAAAACTATCCATATTTTGTTATCCTTTAACCCCTATATTTTGTGTTAACAACAATAAATAAACAAATTTGTAGATATTCATGTTTACGTTAATAAAATCTAGAAAATAAAAATAAAACTAAAATTTATATTCGTTACATAAGATTGAAAAATGTGTTCCTGATAATCATAAGTTATTTTAATAAATTTGTATACTTTATTTTAAGAGAAGAATACGAAGAAAAGATATTCGAGGAAATTTGTAAAAATTTTTTGTGTAGGAATAATAAAGATTGGAATTTATGAATATTTAGTTATATTTTGTGTGAAATAAAATGAAGAATCTTGAATCACAGGAGAAACGTTTAAAATGGAAAACATTCGAATAAATCTGATTCATTTTATTTGTTATCATGTAATTGGGGTTTTAAATTAATTTTGAGTTAAGGTAATTATGATAACCATTTCTTGGGATAAATTGGGGGTGGAAATGTATTTTCCTTAGATTGAAATAATCTGATGAAACTCCTGATTTTTTTTGCCAGTTACTTAATAAATTTTCCAGTCTTTCAAATCAGCCTCTCTATTACTATTACTGATTCTAAAAATTAAGAGGACCTGGCTAGCCTAGAATATAGAAAGTCATAACTGTTAAATAATTCAATAGATAAGGCTGCATATATTTTTATTATAGACTTTAATTTTAGACCGGGAAATAAATTTGAAATACATAAAAAATACTCTATTTTAAGTTGCAAACATATTTTTTGAACTAAAGAAAAAAAAAATTACATATTGTTAGGCGTCCATGAATAACATTTAATTTAAATATTTGTTTTATTTTATTGTTTTTGTTTTTATTTTTTTTTTTTATGTCTTTAAATAAAAATTTTCATTTTTGGAAAATAAAATTAAAAAGTAGTAAAAAATAAAAGGAAACAGTTAACAATTTTATTATAAATAAGTAGCTTTATATACAAAATGAATATATACAGTTCTTATTTTTATATTTATTATTTTATCCTTGCAACTCTACTGGATATCCTTTATTTTTTTTTTTTTAAAATAAAGGACATTTTCTCTATTAAAAATTTCTGTTTATTATTTTTTTCCTTACTGTTTTCTTACTGTTTATGTATCTTAAGGTTTTTTATTTTTGAATATATGTTCATGTAAATTTATATGTATATACCAATATATATATTTACGTACATACATTGGTTATGTTTATGAAGTTTAAATTTTAAGAATCAGAATTTGTAAATATTTTATTTACTTCCAGTTTATTTTTTGTTTTTAAATCTAGTTATAATATAGTTAGAATATAAATACAATACTAAGTATATATATATATATATTATCATATACTAGATCTTATGGTAAAATAAAGCATATTATTATATCCTAGATTTAGTGTAGATTTGTCAGTTTTTTTTTTTATTTTTTGAAAAGTTATGATATGTTACTGTTTTTTATGAAAATTTGAATATAAAGAGAAAAGAGTGGGATTCTTTATGTGTGTGTATACATGGTTTAAAATAAAAAAAAACAAAAACAAAACAAAGAAAAAAATATTAGAAATAAAAGAAATTTAATTCAAAGATAAAAAAAAAAATATATAGAAAATTTGTTTTTCTGTGCAATTTGAATAGTTTATAAATGGGTTTCTTCCTTATTATATACTTTTAAATGAACTTGCCTGTGTCTATGGCTTTATTTTTCATTCTTTCAGTTAGTGATAAATTTATATTAGAAATCTGACCATAAATTTTTGAGAATTGTATGGTTCAGTGGTTAGCGAAGTGGCTTCGTTTGTCAATAGATCTGAGTTCGATCCGCGTTGGAAGGAAACATTTTTTTTTAAATTCAACAGAAATAATAAAAAAAAATTACAAATAAAATTAATTTATTTGGATAGTTTCAATTTGAAACAAATAGATACTTAAATAAAAAAAAAACTTTTAGTTATTAAAAAAAAACTTCACCATGAAGAGGATTTGAACCAGCGACCCCAACATTTTAAAAAAAATACGAAAAATACAAAAAGTAGACTACCTAACTCATTCATCTTATAATTTTAAAAATGCAATAGTGCGTAAGACAAAATGTAATACATAGTTTGAAATGATTTTGTTTAAGTGTATGCTATTGATATGCAAATACAAAATATGTTTGTTCTATGTATACATATGTTTATAGTAGTAAAGTATACATGTGTCTAATGTAAGTTTATTAGTGTTTGATAGATAATAAATATATTAATAATAATCTTACATGAATGCGTGTGCGTATTTTGTTTACAAAAAAAATTTTTTAATTATTATGTATTTTCATTAATAAAAATAATATTTCTAATTAGATTACTACCATATGTATTCTCATATTATTTGAAGTAAATTTCTGGATTAAGATTAACTGAAAGTGGAACTGTCTCACATTTCAGCAATTTACTTTAATACTAAAACACTTTTAAAATGCAAAAGATCTACCATCAATTTTTGGTTAATGAAAATTTTCAATATTTTAAACTTAAAAGTTTACAAACATTAAAAGAACTGTTTCTTATACCAGCAATTTACTTTTATATTAAAACAGTAACAAATTCCCAAGATCTACCTTCAATTTTTTATTTTCTACATTTACAGGGGGTTAGTACTTATTTAATAAAAGTATATATTGAAAAAAATAAGTTTTTTTATTTTATTTTATTTTCATATAAACAAGAAGAAAATATTGATGAAGTAATCCTTTCTCTGAATCCTTCTCTCAGAAAGGAAGATCTTTTGTGTATGTTTATTTTGTTTAAATCTAATCTAGAAAATCTGTCTAGTTATTATTATATTTAATTTTATTTTCATTCTAGATTTTATTTTATCTTTAGTTATCTTTTAATAAATATTATTTTAAAATGTATATATTGATAGTTTGGATATAAGGTCTTGTTTTTTTTTTTTTTTATTAAAACTATAATCGTATAAAAAGATATAAAAGATTTTTTAAGGTGCCTAAATTTTTTTTTAAAATGAGTTCTTTGATAATGATAAGTAAAGTAATATTGTTTTATCAGAAGTTTTATTTGAGTAATTTGTTGTAAAAACAAAAGTATATGCAGGAATTAATTTGGAAGGAGATAAGTGGAAAACCTTTTGAGGCCATTTTATTGTAGGCTTATTAGACTTGGGAGTGGGTATTCATATCCCATACAGCAGACAAAGATTTTAAGTTGATAGCAAAATTATTGAAAAAAAGGGTAAGTCCTTTATATACAATCTAAAAATGAAATAATTTAGCTTAATAAATTAATAATGGTTTCGAAACTACAATGGACTTAGTTCCCGATGTTGTTAGCATTTTTATATCTTTAGTGTTTTATATATTTTAATGGCTTTGGGAAATTTAAAGTCTCTCACTAAAATCTGAATAATCTCTAAGAATCATAGTTTTATGAAATATTGAAATAATCGTTTAATATCCATTGAAGTCTATTATAGGGATCTAATAAAGGATATTTCTAGCTCTTTAAAGATATTTTGCATAAAGCTTTGGAAAATTATATTAGAAATGTACTTTTTCTAGATCAGCTTGATAGTTCTAGCCTATATTCAATCAATTGCAATAAATAGCTTCAAACAATTAACATTTTGTATAACAGTTTTTAACGCCAAATTAAATCTAAATCATCATTATAATTTTGCAAAAATTTTATAATTGTACATATTTATTTTTAATTCCATATACTATTCATAATTTAGTTTAACAAGAATATATTCTTTTATACTGTCTTTACTCCGTTTCTTATTGCATGAATTTGTTATTTAGGTTTTTTTTTATACTAACCCTTGTTAAATTCAACAACAACAACAAAAAGGAAAGATGTATGAGGATTTAAGGATCTTATATAATAAAATAATATTTAACTTTAATATTATTAAAGTATATAACAATGAATATGAATAATATAAAAATTTATATATATATATGTGTTCTATGAAATGATTTCTTTCTACAAATTCCTATTCTGTTTTTTTTTTTTTTTTAAATCCTTGTTTGTTTGTTTGTTTTAGTTTTCAAGAAATATTTTATGGGATATGATTGCTGTTGTTATTATGGTCTGGTATGTGAGAAAAATGCATTTTCTGGTTCATAAAATAGTTATTTTTCTTTATATTTGTTTTTTTTTTTTTTTTAAAACAGTTGTTTTAGGTTTCGATTCAAAGTGAATCTTATAAGGAAGGCAACAATAAAAAAAAAAAAACAAGAAGGACGAAAAGGATATGCAGAGTAAAAAAAGTACAAGAAGTCTTTTAGAATAAAATAGAAAATATTAAAATGGGAAAAAAAATTACAATTGTATTTTTACGATGAGCGCAAAATATGAATAAACATAAATATATTCTTAATAGTTCTTACAAGTTAGAAAGAGAAAAACGAGGAAGAGTGTAGTAGAGTAGACTGTGTCAACTCTGGGATACCCGTATGACCGTTATATAAACATTATATCATTATTATTATAAACATTAATTACTTTTGGCAAAATTTCAAACATATCAGATTTATTAAGTGTAGTGTAATGCTCTTATAAAAGAAGGAGTTGTATGGCAGTTACTCGAACTCTTGGTAGTAGAGCAACCAAATTTTGCAGTAACTTTGGCCATTACACTAAACTATTTTTGGTAAAATTTCAGACACCCAACTTCAATAGGTATAGAGTAATGCTCATATAAAATAAGAAGTTGTATGGCAACTACTCGAACCCTTTGCAGTAGACTAACTAAATTTTGCAGAAACTTTGGCCATAAAACTAAACTACTTTTGCCAAAATTTCAGACACGTAGCTGTAATAGGTACAGAGAAATACACATATAAAAAAGGAAGTTGTATGGCAGCTACCCGAACCCATGGACCAAAATGGTTGGATTTAAATAGCGATGACGGCTATTGCAAAAAAACGAATTTGCGAAAATTTCAAGATCCTAGCTCCTTTAGTTTTTGAGTTATCGTGCGGACGGACAGACGGACGGACAGACGGACGGACAGACGGACGGACAGACGGACGGACAGACGGACGGACAGACGGACGGACGGACATACATAGCTAAATCGATTTTTTTTTCGATTCTGATCCGATCCATACACTTGAGTCTATATCTACCCCCCCTCCTTCTCTGCGTCACAAACGTAATGGCAAATTTATTATACCCTTTGACTATATAGTCATACGGGTATAAAAAACACATTAAAAAAAAAAAAGAGATAGATAAAATAAAATATCTTGTTAAAATAAACTACCCCAATAAATATCGTTGAAATATATTTGATATGTTTTTATATAATTTCTTTGTTTTGTATTCGGAATTCCTGAATGGAAAATACAATTTTGGAAAATTTTTTTTTTTTTTATAATTTTCATATGTTATAAAATTTTTATTTTTATATTCAACTTCATTTTAGACTAAATTATGTTTCATTTACTTTTCTTATATGTGGAATATAAAAGTGTAAAAAAAAAATTTTCCTAAGAAAATAAAATAAATTTTCCTATAACTTTTCTGTTTTTTTTTTAAGAATAATGGAAATCAAATTACTGAAGAAAATATTATAATATTAATAATTGGAAAATTTATAATTTTTTAAGAAAATTTATGTTTCTTACGTATTATATATGTATTATATAATACTATATATATATATGTATAATTTTTGTATATCAATTTACATTGGTATTAATTATTAAAAAGAAAAAAGGAGCAAAAATTCATTTATAAATAAATTTAGGATTAATTTTCATAATTAATAAATAAAATTCAATACGTTAAAACAAATAAAATATATTTTAATGAAATTTTAAAAAGGTATTCATTAAAAGAATATTAATAATTAAGAAATAAATTATATTTATGTAAATTTTTATATATGTAAATAATAATTTATTTTAAGAAATAATCTAATAAATTTTAAAGAAATATTTTATAAATTTAAACTTATTTGAGAACTCATACTAGAGTATTATAATTTAGATAGAATATCATTTCTAGTATCAAAGATAAGTATATAATATAAAATTATTCAAGTCTTATGTTTTTCTTGTCTCGACTTGGGTCGTGAAAATAAGCTATAAGTAAGACTGGAAATAAAGACTTGTACTATTACTAGTTATAGCAAAATTAAACTATATAGTAAATTATTTAGTAAATAGAACCGAGCCAAAGTACAAGAATTACTTTTTATAAATTATTATAAGGAATTCAAAACTACTAAGGTCTAAAGAAGATCTTGGCTTTTATTAGTTTTTCCAAATTGTAATTAGAAGAATTTTAGAATTCAAATGTAAATAGAAGGACTAACTTTTAAGGTAATCGGAAAGGTCCTTTGAAAGAAAATTTAAAAAAACTCTTAAAAGGAACACTGCATTATTATCGGAATTTTTTTCCATTATTATCTTATTTAAATTTTGTTTGGCAGTTTGTTACTTAACATTTTCCAATTAAATTCAGTTTTATTTCACCCGAAAAGGTTTTACCATAAGTTATACATAGGTACATGTGTGCGCTTAATATCAGAATTGAAAAATTATGAAAAAAATATTATATAATTATTAATAGGAAAATCTAACACCTACTAATCAATATATGATTCTTTATATTATCATATAATAACATATATATATTATATTATAAATAAGCTCCTTAAAGAGGTCCTTGTTTGAAATTTTTCAATTGGAAAAAAATATTTTATTTTTAAATATAGAATGGTATTTATGTTTATAGTGTTGAATTTGTTTTTATTTTATTGATTAACTTTTGTTATTTATGTGTGAGAATTTATTATTTTTGGAAAGTTGTACAGAAATTTGAGTAAAACCCCCTCATTTTTCGTGGTATTCTCAAATATTCATTTTATATTTTGATTTTATATAGTTATTGGTTTATTGTTCATTAAAAATTTTAAAAATATAGTAAAAATCAATGGTGATCGATAAAATAGGAACGAATTTCAAAATTTTGGGAAAAGAAGCTAGAATCAAAAATAGAAAATTTAAAAAATTTATAATATATGGTTTTAAGAAATTTTTGAAAATTATTTAATGGAAATGTTTGTAGTTTAATAATTAGAATTGCATATAATGAAATCAATCAATAGGGAGGCCAAGGTTCGACAACAGACTATAGCGCCATATTAGAAGAAGAAATCAATCAATCCTTTTCATTTGTAAATAATCGAATACTTATATCGACTTTAAGGGCTTATTTAATGAAATGTTTAAGTAAAACCAATTTTTAAATTAAATTTCTAGATGGGATAAAATTTTTAAGTGAAAGAAGTATATGACTTTTTTATAAGGAGTTTTTATTGGTTATTCTCCCAGAATAGCATAAATTATATATATATATATATATATATATATATATATATATATATATAAAATCTTATCACTTCCCTTAGAACACATTATTGAAAAAAATTTAAAGCAAAAGATTATTCAAAAGATTATTTTACTAGAAACTAAAACCTATTTTAAAACTTTAATATTTTCTAATAAATTTATATTAATAATTAATAAGTTTTTTAAGACTTTAATATTTTTCTAATAAATTTATATTCGATATATACTACTAAAATATCAATATTTAAAATATTTTATATATATTTTGAATTTTATATATTTTTTTTTATATTTTGCTTAAAGGGTGTTTTGTTATATCACAATTTCAACCTAAATATTTGTTGACTATTAATAATCATATAATATATTAAAATAACATTTATATATATTTGTTTATTTATATAAAACTATATTTGATATACGTATATATTTTATATAAATATAAATAAAATATTTTTGATTTATTTTGATGAAAATGAGAAAAAAAAAGAAAATATAGTTTATTGTTTATTATATATGTGTTATGTATAAAATGTATATGGATATATATATATATATAATATATATGCCAGAAAAAAAAACCTTATTTTTCGTAAATAAAATGATTAATATTCGAATAAATATTTCAAAATGAACAAAAAAATATCCAAATATAAACCATAACAAGTCAGAAGACCTACAAATTTATTATTGTTTAGAAAATATATTAATTTAGAAAAAATTTATATATATATATATATTTTATATATTTATATATATATATATATATAAATTATATATTTTTATAAATATATATAAATATTTGTACATATGTATGTTCTAAAGAAAATTCAAACACATTGAACGAAAATTTAAGAAAATTCATTTTTCCTTTCATAAAAATTGCATACTTTTAGGATATTAATAACTTTACATATAATTTTAGAATAAAAATGTTTTTTTTTTAATAAAGTCTAATAATTCCAAATATAATTTAAACAAATATAAATAAAAACTATTTTGACTGTTAAATATGCCATTAATATAAATTAATTAATATTTAAAACTTGGAATATTTTTTTTAAATTAATTATAAAAGTCTTTCAATAAATATATTATGAAAATGTTTACAATCGAATGGTGTTATTAGTTTAGGCAATTGGACAAAATTCAAAATATGAAATTTAAATGAAACTTAAAAATCACAGTTGAAAAGTTTGAATTAAACTAATATTTATATAAATATTAAAATATACAATAATAAAAGTCAAAAATTAATAAATTAATAATGGAATCGATTTTTTTTGATGTCTAAATAATCCAAAGTCAAAAAAAAATATGATAAATGAATTTAAATGATTTGGTAGTTATATAATTTTCATTAAGATGAAAAATATTTCTTAGAAAATTTTTTCCAGGAAATTCGAAAAACAAAAACCTATGCAGGAAGTTAATTCTTGGAATTCAGACAAAGAAACAGAAACAACTACACAATAAAAGAGAAGATTTGTAATTTTACAATAAAAAAAATGGAATCAAAAATCTAGTAAAATGTTATAAATTCCTTTGAGTATTATATCATAAATTTGTTTTTAATTTAAATTCGACTAACGGTTTTTTTTTGTCCGACCCAATATTCAAGGAAGATAATATAAGAACATAAAGCACAGTGATAATTCTGAGTAGACACTGAAGTAGTTATACTTAAATCTTTCAAGAAATCAAAATAGTAAGGCTTGTATTTTTAATTTTAAAGACTATGCCATTTGGGCTTCCATTTGATACTTGAAATATTTTCAATTTAGAATGTTTTAGGTACAAACGGGCAAAAAAACACAAACTTACATTTGACCTCACTGCAAATCAAGTAAAAACTAAACGTATTGGCAAAATCGTATTGGCATTGGATTTTACACTGACTCTTTAACTTTAAAAATTCCTCCTTTCTTTCGAAAACTTTCGGAAAACTTAGGAAAAAACCCATAAAAGAAAAACCCGATAAAAATAAAATAAAAAAAAGAAAAATAAGAAAAGTCCTAAAAAAAAGGAGAACTTTTCTCAACTTAGTATTTGTACATAAGAACAACTATCGTAAAACTAACAAACTAACACTTGTAAAACAAATATTAAGAAGACAAAAAAAAAACAAAGTAATCACTAAGTTTTCAACTAATAAAATCACTAATATTTCAGTGTCATTTGAAGAATAATATTCCACACCATTTATATATATATATTATATATATAAGTGAAGATGGTGGTCTTATACCAGATAATGTGATGTTGTGTAAAAGAAAATGATGCGGAAAACAAAAGAAAGTGTGAAATTATAAAAAAAGAAAATAGAAAATTCAAAAGATATTTGAGTTGAAAAATACAAATTAAAAACTTCTTATCTTTATACGTGCTAATTTATACATAAATCTAATATAATAAATAATGTATTTATGTATTTGTATACATAATTGTAAATATATAATACAATTAATATGTGATTTAATTAAAAGAATTGCTATTATTATACTGTTCTTTTTGTCCGTCTGTTAACATTTACAAAATCGTCATTTATTTTATTTTATTTAAAAAAAGTTCTAAGTGAAAAGGAAATACAACTGGCGGCATAAAAATGTGTACAGCTGGTAGGCTATAATTAATTCAATTTTATTTCATATATAAACATGAGGTGAATATCAATTGATCACAAAATCAAAGTTCAATTTTCATAGAAAGTTCAAAATTTTTTTTCATGTAATTGAGTACTAATTACTATATAGAGCATTCTGAAAAGTAATGTTGATACAAGTGTCTGACCAATGGCATAGTGGTTTTGGCGCCAACCTTTCGAGTAAAAGGTCTCGGGTTCAACCCTATTGACCGTGGGTAAACTCATATAATTATATCGTAATATAAAGTAAGATTATAAAAATATATATAACTTTTGTACGTGAATATTCATAATCTCTTATCCAATAGCTACAGCTGAGTAATCAAGGGCATATTGAATGAAAATATTATAGAAATTGAAGCCTACTCTAAAAGACTTGTTGTAAGCCATAAAGGAATGGAAAATCATTAAAATATAAATTAGCTAAACGACCAAATGGGGTCCTTTAATCATTGTTTTAAATCCGATGTTTCTGAATTAAAAAAACAAAAAAGGTGTGGAAACCCTGTAAAAATATTAATTACGAGTCCTGGCATTAAAATAAAGCTAAGGAATCTTTTAGTATTATACGAATGAATTAAGTATGACTTATTATCTTGTAACTGTAAATTTTTTAGAATATTTTAGGCACTTTGCTACAAACATAACGCCTGCTTTAAGATTATAACTGTAGATTACATATTATATTGTATTTATATACATACATTTATATATTTTATAAATTCATTTGTTAATAAATATAAAATACATTGTAAGTGTATATAACACGTACATAAATATAATATTTATAAATACATTTATTTATAAATTTAATATTATGTGCATATAATATGTGCATGTATATATTATATATATATACAAAATAAATATATATATATACAGATCATGTAAACTGTAAACGATATTTAATCCCTTTGGTACCAACCGCACACAAAAAAAAAAATGTATATGAAAAGAAATTGATGAAATTCAAGGCCTTTAGTTTTTGGCATCAATTTCGAATCGATTTAAAAAAGAAATATATATATATATATATATACATATATATATACAGGATTTAAAGCACTCGCATAGCACACAGTCATTGAGGGTTGAAAGATGAAAAATGAAACCATAGATTTTTCTATATAGGCAATGTAAAATATATATATTTATATATATATATACAAGTATATAAATTAGTGTATACATATATATATATATTATGTTGTTGGGAGAAAAAAAATAGTGAATTCAAAATTGTGAATTTTGAAACCGGAAAGATTTTGCTTATTCCCTTTATTTTTCGTTATATAGATATGTACACTTGTCACTTATACATACATGTACATAAATATGTACAACATGAGTTTCGACTAAATTTTTTTTTTTCACTTCTATCAGTATGTGTGTGTGATGACATACGATTACTATTGAGAAATTTTAGAATTATCTCACATTTAATGATATACTTATAATAAAAAAAAAAAAAAAACAACAAAAAAAAATTTATAAACTAGTTGGACAAATAGAAAAATATGTAAGTATGTATGAATATATATATATAAAATTTTTATGCATATATTTTAAATAAAAAAAAGTAGTTTAGTATAAAGATATTTGATATTTATACTCCATTTATATACGAGTATTATCAAAAGTGTGATAAAATTATATGTGAGCTATATACGAGTAATATAGTGTAGGGTATCATTCAAATAATCATTATTACCGTTTCTTATCATTTTATAGTATAAGATGTATAAGATGAGAATAGTGTATAAGTAATAAGTGTTAAAAAGGTATAGATTGAGTAAAAAACAAATAAGAGTAAAATAGTAACGCACAAATGAAACTTTTCAAAACTAATACTTAAAATTGAGTTTAAAGAATATTGGACAGTGCAATTAACTTATCTTTCGTAAAATTCGAAACTTACAATTTTGAATAAACTCCGAACATGCACTAATTGCACTTCGATAAACTCCTGTAACATAAAAATAACATTTTACTAGTGTCGCGAAGCCCTCAAAATTCGGGCGATTTTCGCACTCAAATTATCACTCAAAGGTTATTTATAAACAAATGATTGAGTCGCGACTAGTAATTTTGTGACCGAATAAGCCGATTAAGATTTTTGATACAATCTAATTTCTGAAAAATTTTATAATCTATTTCTGAAGTATGTTCAAATCCCCCTGATAGTACAGCACTTCAAAAAACTTTGTTATGAGAATATATTCATGTTAGTCTTATACTTAAACAATCCCTCTCCTTTCTTGAGGTCTTAGATTTAAGTCAAGCAAACAAAAAACACAGTCTAGTACAAAAATTTAAACTAAAACTCCTGGGAAGAAGAGCTGGGAAGAAGAGAATGTCATTGTACGCATCATTTTGTTGAAACTCACTATGTTTTATTTAAATTTTTATAGTATTTTGTAACTACTATTCCTACTACTATTCGTTTTTATTGGAATAAAAAGAAAAATAATAAAAATAAAAACATAAAATAAAATTGATGAAAAAGAAATCTTAAAACTCTTTAGGGAGCACTTTGTTTCGTTTTTTTTTTTAAAGAAATTCTAAAAGAAATCTTTTAAACCAAAAAATATAAAAAAAATTTGTACGTTTCTAACCCCTCCCAAAAAAAAAAGGGGGTGAAGAACAAAACTAAAAAAAAAAATATAGTAGTAGGGAATCAAATGTGAACAAATCGATCATATTATTTTTCATATCGTTTCGGGTTTTTAACCCAGAAGGAAAACAGAACAAACCATTTTTTTTTTTTTTTTAAGAAATAAGATAAGATTTAATGGAATTTCTTGATATTCCTTTAAAGGAATAAGGTTTGAAGCTAAAGCCTGGAAGTTGTTTTTTGTTTTTATTTTACTATTTTATGTTTTACTATTTTTTTGTATTCTTCCAAATTGACTCTTTTTATTTTTGTATTTTTTTTGTTATTTTTATCTAGCTAAAAATTCTTTTGATACTAAAAATAAAAATAGGACAATGACTACATTTGAAATGGTTATATTTTTTTTTTTTTGTAATTTTATACAATGAATACAGAATTTAACTTAGTAAGTTAAAAATTAGGTTATATATATAGTTTTTAAATACATAGTAATATATTTATATACATACAGTATTGAGAAAATTAGGTATTTGGTATAAATTTAACAATATTTCTTCAAATCTTGTTTGACTATTTCATTGTTTGACTCTCATGGGGCTAATTTTTTTTTCGAACACATGATCCAAACTCAAAGAAGGAATTACTTGATATAGGATTATTGTAAGATAGTATTTTAGGGATTTAACTGATCAATGGTGTAGTCTTCCAAGCCGAACTTCTTATTGGAACGTCAGATTCAAACTCCGGTCAGATGATACCATATAAAAAAATATATATGTCGTAAAATTTTATAAGTTTATCGCAATAGTGTATATCGTAATAGTTTATATCGCAATAGTTTATATCTTAATAGTTTATATCGTAAGAGTTTATATCGTAATATAAAATAACTAAGGATTAGTGTGGAAAGAGGAATTGGAGGGAAATAACATGAAAGAGGATATTTAGAAGGCAAAACCTTTTCCATATTTCAGCGGAATGAAATTATAAATTACTTAATTAATTTTAAAGTAGTCGAAAAATGTGAAAGTACTCAAAAAGGAATTAAAATTAAAAACCTGATGTACTCAAAAGGGAATGTCTGAAGTACATAAGAAGATACTTTAAGATAGTTCTTAATTTCTTTTCAAATGTAATAATTCGGACGATTCAGTAAGTAGGTTTGTAGTAATTTATTTGACATTTAATGTCATATGACGTCATAATACGTTATTTTTTTTGAAAAATCATTTAAATCAGGCCAGATTAGCACGCATTAATTTTACGGGTATTCCGATTTGATCAGTCTACGTATAAAATACGATCAAATGGTTATTTTTTTTTTCATATTTTTTTATTTCATTTTTGAAGGGAATAGTTGCCAACTTGCAAATCTAAAATACAAATACCGAATATCCAACTAAATTAATAAAAAAGAAGTACTGAACTAAGAAGACGAATTTAGATATTAAATATCTAAAGTAGGCTAATGATACTAGATAACCTCGACAATTTTCAAATCAACCCCACCAACTTATTCAACAAATTCGATTTTTAAAAACCCTTTTGAAATCAAATTAATTTATTAAAATGATTTACAAACACCAATTATAAATATTTTATAATTATTTTATAGTCTAAGACCAATCCTATTTACTATACTGTAGTGCAAATAAAAATCCCAAACCTGATATCATAATTTTATCCAATACTGTAAATATTTTAATATACGATCAATGATACATGTAATATATATTAAACAAGAAAAAGTTGTTAAAAATTATTTGTAATGTAATTCAATGAATTTTTCATTTGAATTTTTCTTATTTTTATTTTATTTCTTTTTTATTTTTTTTTTTTATTTTATGTTCTATTTTATTTATTATCGTTGCAGAAAATTAGATAAGTTTTCCTCAGTATAAAAATAAGAATAAAATAACAAAAAAAAAAATCAAAAAAAAAAGTCATTGAAAAGAAGAATTGTTCACTTAAGAAAAAAAAAAAACCAAAAAAAAAACAAAAAAGAAAATTTATTGAAAAAATAAAAAAAAAAAATATTGAAAATAAAAAGGAAATGTTTATAAAAAATTACAAAAGTTTTATTTGAAAAATCTTAAGAAAAAAAAAAAAAAAACATTTTCTCTATATTTCGAACTTTCCCCCGAAGAAGTGGAGAAGTGAAAAGAAATGAAAAAATTGTTTAAAAATAAAAATATAAAAACTTAAGAAAACCTACAAATTACTGTGATTTTTCTTTTAATAGAAATTCTTTTAAAAAAATTATATGATCCATGCATAATTTTTTTTTTTGAGAATTGCATGTAACAGAAAAATTTATTCAATCAAAAAGTAATAATTTTTTTTCGAAAATAAACTTATAAAGTCGTTTTTCATTTTGGCTTGGAGTTTTTTTTGTCTTTAAAAATGTAAAAAAAAATAAGGCAGAATTGTAAAGAAGACCAACTCTTAATGTCTTATAAAAAATTATTAGAAAGTTTATGTTTATTAATTGCCTTGGTTCAAGAATTTTCCTATTTGGAAACTTTACTCGTAAGTATTCGTATATAGTTTATAGAAGTTAATTTTTTGAAATTCCTGGGTTTAAAATTTTTTAATATTTTAAATATTGTTTTTTTTTTCGAATTAATGTAATTTTACAAGTATATAATATGCAATTAATCAAGATTAAGTTTTTAAACAATTTTAGTATTTAAGTTTTGCAATTTACTGATTTTAATTCCATAGAAAAAAGTTTCGAGGTATTTAAAACTAAAAAAAAAAACGAAAATAGTGAAAAGTTTTAATAGTAAAATAATATTGAAGACTTCTTCGATTAACTTTTTACTTTTAGTGCAAAAGTACAAAAAAAAATTGTTTAATAGTTTTATAGGCTTCTTTAGAAGAATATGAACATCAATTTCGAAATATTACTGAAATATTAGAATTTAGTATTTTCATTGTAATTTCGAAAAGTTTTATTCATCTTCAGTTCATTGAAATATACAGATGATTCGTGAATAAAATTAAATTTGAAATTTCGATTTCAGTAGATTTTTATGTGTAAATTTAAAATTACCAAATTTGAGATTGCGGTTTTTATCAAAATAAATGCAACCTATTTAAAATCCATGTATACCGTTTGTATATGATATAAGTTCCATTGGGTTGGGTATGAAATTTTGATTTAGTAAATTCCGTTTTCAGAAAATTGATTTAGAATATCTCGTTTTTGAAAAATTGCTTTTTTAGAAAATCGCCTTTTTGAAAATCGCCTTTTTAGAAATCGCATTTTTAGAAAATCGCATTTTTAAAAAATCTCATTTTTTTTTTATATTCTGTAAATAAAATACTAATAATTATGATTTTGTATTCAATTTTATAGTCTTTTCAAACAAGTTTTTTAAAAAGGTGAGATTTTCTAAAATAAGATTTTCTAAAGCCGAAATTTCAAACAGATTGACGTTCTAAGAGGTAATTTCAATGAATTATTTTTCTAAAAATTCAGAATGTTCAATGTGCACTTTGTGTTAAAAAAGTTTCTCTAATATTTCAGAATAAATTTAATTAATTTTAAAAATTATAAAAAAAAGTTTTATAAAATTTATTACAATTAAAAAATTCTAGTAAATATAACAATACAATTTTCTTTAAAATATTTTTACGAAAACAGTTTTTATTTTTTCGAAAATTTCAATTGAAATATTTATCCATTTATCAAATTTTATATATTTTTTATTAAATATTATGGTTCCATTCTTTAAATTCTTTTACAAAATAATCTATATAGATTGCTGTCTTTTATAAATATCTTATGATACAATAAGATGTTTTCTAAGAAAAAAATTATATTTAATTTAAGTTATAGCTCTTAAAAAGTGACTTATTGTGGTGTATTTTTTTTTAATTTTCGAAAAAATATCCTTTATTTTTTAACATTTTAACATTGATATATTGTGATTACTGATTATTTTCGAAATTTGTCCCTGAATACAAAACTAAACAATAACAAATTGTATCTTTGGAACAAAATTATATATAATTCCCATATTATCAAAATCTTGTTTAGAATTTTCTTGATTTTTATCCTTGATCCTTTTATTTTTTATATTGCTGGCCCTTGGTTTTTTGTGCTCATATCCGAATAATATCGAAATATTTTTCCGATTAAATTTTTTTTATATATTTTCTTAAGATACATTAGACATTAAGTCAATCAGATGTCAAAGTTTTGCTTGTTTTTTTTTTGTTATTATTTAGTTAATAGTTTTGTGGACGATATTTTGATTCACTTTTTAGTCCCAAGATTTTCTTTTTTGTTTTTTTTATTTTTAAAAGTTGTTCTATTGCCATTCAATATCAATTTCTTAACTACACCTAAAAATTGTATAAATATTTCGTTTCGGTTTAATACTTCGCTTCTAATCAAAGAAATTCTTCATAATAAAATGGAAAAACTAAGAAAAGTATCTATAGATGCAACTAAATATTTCGTGGTTCAGTTTTTCAAGAAAATTTTTTATTTTTAAAAAATTGAAAAAAAAAACAAAAATCTAAAGATACTTTTGAAACATAAAATGTCATTGGTTTTATTCAATTTAATTTTTAATGTTTGGACTTTTTACTTTTTCCGGTTTATTTTTACAAAAT
Organism: Dolichopus griseipennis; assembly: GCA_963082915.1. Classification (NCBI taxonomy): domain Eukaryota; kingdom Metazoa; phylum Arthropoda; class Insecta; order Diptera; family Dolichopodidae; genus Dolichopus; species Dolichopus griseipennis. The sequence continues at coordinate 3,034,161 of OY720445.1, forward strand.
AAAAATAAAATTGAAAAAATAAAAGTTTTTCTTTCGAGATTTTTTTTTTTTAAAAAAAAAAAGAAAAAAAAAAAATGTGTTTGGTGCAGGAAATTTCCAATAAAATTTTCCTTTTTTTTTAAATTAAAAATTGAAGAATATAAATTCTAAGTTTTGTAAAATGAATGGAAAATTAAAGAGATATGAAATGAAAAACAAGTCCTTTAAAATTTCTTGAAATCCTTTTAAGTTTTTTCATGCATGTATGTATATATATATATTAAAAGTATAGGTATAATTCTATATGTTATATTTCCAAGTAAAACAAAAGATAAATTTTAAATGAAAATTTTATTTGGGAAAGTTTTGATATTTGATTTAAAATTCAATATGAGGAAAATTTAAGTTTTATTAAATTTGTTTAGAGTTGTAATATATAACTCTTAACAATTTTTAATAATTTTTATTCATAAATACTTTGAATTTGTAGTTAAGCTTAAAGAATTTCTATAATGTATTAATTGTTACAATTTTTTATCTTTATAAATTTCAAGTTGAAATATTTGTAAAATTTATATTTCAATTTAATTTTCATATTTCTAAGAAGTTACTTAAAATTTTATAAATTTTTTAAAATAAAATTGATTTCCTTCTATGTTAGATGCTATTGAGTTATTGATTCCACGAAAACTATTTTTGATTATCGATTTTACAAAACTTTTATTGAATAAATAAGTTGCACATTGCATTGATATAAGAATTTTTAAATAATTGGAATTTGGGTTTTTCTTAAATAATATTCGTTTTAATCTGAAATATTAATAAATTTTACATATAAATTATACTATTGAAGATTATACCAGATATTCTGGATTTTCTCCCAAGGTCTTTTAATTTTCAATACATTTTTAAATGTTAAAGACTGATCTCTTTATCACGATTCCTTAAATTCAATCCATTTACAACCGAATTTCTTTTCAGATAAGAGTGTAGAAATATTTTAAGGACATTGTATAAATATTTTGCTAATATTGCAATCATCTGAATACATATACAAAAGTTTTAAAAAACTTATAATTTTTTTTTCCTGATATGTTTTGAAAGTTTAGTAAAAATTATACAACTACGTTGACAAAATGTCATTCAAAATGAAAAATTAAGTTTTTTGTACAGTAATAGTAATTCTTATATCTGTATACACTTTTTGAATCCAAGGACATTTTTTTAACACTTTTCACACAAAAAGTGAAACAAAAAAAAAAGGATTTGGTAAGTACTTGGTAACATACTGTTTTTTATTTGACTATTTACGAATTCTTACATAATATCTAGAGATATAAGAATGGTAATGATATTTTTTTTTTATATTAAATAAAGTTAAAAAACAACTTTCAGTGAAAATATTTTTTCTAGCATTTAAAAACTTGAATTAAAAAAAAAGTGTTACCATCTAATGTAAACATTTTTGAAAAATTTAAACCTTTTTCATGTTGTGTTAATCGACTTTAGTTTTTCTATAATAATTACATTGTTCATTTATATTTTTTTATTTGTTCGTAAAATTGTATAAAGGAGTTGCCATATTTATTTGTTGTTCCGTTAGTATTTGACTTTTTTTTTGATTATTTGTCAAAATATGAAGTAAAATTGTTAAGTCACATGTTTAACTTACAAACGTTTAATCAAAATTATTACTACGAAATTTATGTTTAAGAAGTAAAACATTTATTAGCACATGATTTTGTTCTAAATTAATATTTATGTATTAGTAAAGTATGGATTTATTAAATTGAATGTAAGTAATTTTTAAAAGAAATTAAAATTTAGTTTAATTAAACTGAAAACGATGTCTTTACAAGGAAATTAATCCAGAAAATATCCTAAAAGTATGCAATGTGATAGAATTGCTTAAAATGGAAAGTAATTTTAATAAATTTTTAAAATCTTAAAGTTAAAATAATTTAATTTGTAAAACATTTAAAAATACAACATTATGGGGAAATTTCCATGCTAATTAAAAATAAACACTATCCAAAGACTGTTTTTATAGGTTAATGGGTATTTCCAAGACTTTTAATACATTGAAAAAACTACGCAATGAAATTAATAATATTTTTAAATTAATGAAAGTATAAATTTTATACAGTTATTTAAAAAAAAGGATACTTTCATAAAATAAATAACTGTTATTAAGCTGTAAATAACAGATAACTTTACAAATTCTGTAAAATAACCAAGTATTTAAACAAAAAGAATTGTATATGATTTTTTTCGGTGTGTCTATGATTAAATTCTTAAAAAAATGTATAAAAGATTGCAAAAAAAAAATGTATGTTTTGTAAAGTAATATTTTTTTTATTCAGCTTTCATTCTTTCCCTTTCTCACTTTATCTCCATCTCATTCAAATTTCTTATACAACTTATCAGCAATGTAGTTTTTGAAAAGCTAATCTTAGAAAATTGCTTACTACAAAATATTATAACAAAAAAGAACCTTTTCAAAATGAGTTTTTTTTTGCATTTTTAATATTTTTTTTTTTTAAATGTGAAGGAGTGGTACTTTTCCTTCAAGTTATACGCCACAATAAACGTACAAATAATTTATTTTTTTTCTTATTTATATATTCTTTCTCTTTCTAACATTTCCACTTGGTTTTTTTTATTTAAAAAGTTTATTTTTTTTTTTTTCATTCTTTTCTTCTAAAGTGCATCACGTTCTGCCACTTGTGCATGGTTGCCCACTTTACGTGAAAAATTACGTTTTTTTCTTATTCGACTTTTTTTTTACCGTTAAGAAAGAAAATCATTTTTTCTTTTCTTTAATAATTTTTCTATTCGTGTTTAAAGTTTTTCTTTTGCCTGTGCTACTATTTAATTTATTATTTTCTTATTGCAGTTTTTTTGCTTGTTTATAAATTTTTTTTTTTTTTTTTCATTATTTTACAAAACAACAACAAAAAAGAAAATCATATTTTGGGTGTATAGGTTGGAAAATTTACTTGGGTGTATTGTTGGGGAAGTATTAAAAGGAGGAGTAACTAATGAGGGTAGAATACAAAAAAAAAAATTTACAAAATAGTAACGATTATGTATGGCTATATATTAAAGAGAATTGCTTTTTACAAAAAAAAAAATATAAGGTGGAAATGGGTCCGAAAGATGACCTGTACTATAAAGGTTTTACCTGTTACCATGGTTTCGAGTATTTGATTGGTTAAAAAAAGTAAATCAGTTAATTAGTTCAGTAAAAACTAATTTTAGGAAACCAATTGTTATTGAAATGAATTAAAACAGAAGTTTTAGGAACTAAGTCAATTTTCGGAATCGAACCCCAAAAATTGTAAGTTTGAAATTATTTTTAAGACGAAGGAAAAAATAACTAGGACTAACAATGATTAAATGAAAATTTATGTACAAAGATTGCTTTCTTACTGACTTGGGTATCAAATTTAAAGGTTATTTTGTAGTGTTGCCATTTTTTTTTAATTTTTTTTTTTTTTTTTGATGATTAATGAGAAATTATAATGAGAGAAAATAATATTATGGCTAAGTTTTCCAGTTTTATTTATTATTTTTGTTATTATTTTTATGAAAAATCGAAATAACCGTTAACAAAATGTGAATGTATGTTTGTTAACTTTGATCTAATTAGTGTACTAAATGTTTTTAGGAATTCTAAATGTTCAAAACAAACAATTTGAAAATTTTGACAACTTTTATAAGAACTTTTTGAAGTTTTTCTCTTAGGAAAATTTTACAAAATTAAAACGTACTTTCCTTTAATTTTAGAGAGGAGAGGCTTTTGTTAAAACAAGAAATTTTAAACATGCAAAACATTTTTAGTAAAAATGTTTCATTTGAAAAGTAAAGGTTGAAGCTGGTTAAATTTACGAATTTTTTGTGAAAATGCTTTTAATTAAAGTACTTAATGAAATAATTTCTTTTGTGTTAATTTTAGGATATTTTCAAGGATTCATCATATAAAAAATTTAGAATTTCATTCTGTAATTCAATCAATAATAAAAATTGCTAAATTTTCTTTCATTTCCTTTATATTATTATTTTTGAAAACCTGGTTAAATCAAATAAGACTCATAATACCCATTTTTTATATGTACTACCGGAAAATTAAAGAAAATTCAATTGCTTTTCATAAAATAAACTTTCATCTCATTAAAAGATTTGTCCTTGAATAGCCATAGAAGGAAAAATAAAAAATCCCATTTCTTTTAAATCTAGTGTTTAAATTACATTCTTTAGTTTCCAAAAATTTTAACTTCGTAAATTTAAAATTTTTTTAAACTTTTTTTTTTGAAATAGTTTTTAAAAAAAAACCTTTTTTTCTACTTCCTTACAGTTTTCCATCTGTTTTTGTTTTTTACACCATTCCTTTCCTTCTGTTATTTTAATTTATTTTGTTTTTTTTTTTTTGTATCCTGCAAAGTGTTGCACATCCTTTAAATTGTTGCTGGTCACTTTTGAAAAATTCCATAAGCCAAAAACAAAATAAAAGAAAACAACCTCATCATACCTTTAATATACTTTTCTTATTATAACGGTATATATTTTAAAAATAAACGGTACCAACATTATGATGGTTTCAACAAAAAAAAAAAAAATATTTTCTCAAAAAAGTTTTTCCTCATCTCGTAAAAATTTTCCATTTAAAAAGTAAACGATCCTTGTCTTTTATATTTAATTTTGTTGTTGTTACTGTTATAGCTTTGAAAATATTTTTCTATTCATTGTAATTGAGAGTAGCAGCATGCAGCAGGCAGGTAAATAAGAGAGTTAATGGGGGTGAGGAAAGAAAGAGATAGAAAGCAAAAAAAAAAAAAATTCCAGAAATATCAAAAATGGTTATGCAATTTAAACGAACACTATCTCAAGGAATTGTTTGCTGGGTATTATGAAAGTTTTTTTGTAAAGTATATGAAGCAGGGCTTTTAAACCTTTTAAAATAATGGTGCATTCAGAAAGTTGAAAATTAATGTAGAGACGACATCTATTCGAAGATCTAAAAAAGGTTTTAATACGTTTGATATTTTGCTCAACCCAGATATTACAGAATAAATCCAGTGACGTGTGACATTCGACGCAAGTCATATTGTCAAATTGGAAACTTATTTTATAACGTTAGCCAATTTTTTAAAGAAATGGTTGTAAATACATGCAACACAAGAAATCAGATAAAGGAAAAAATAAAAATAAATTTAAAAAATAATATAAAAAGATGCAAAAAAATAAAATTGTTTTAAATTTTGTATACAATATTGAATGGTCGATGATAAAGAAAGGACTGATTATTAGGAATGGGGTGGTATGATGAAGTCAATTCTGTATAAAAAACAAGAAAAACAAAAATATAAAAAAAAAAACAGAATAAAAAAAAAAAAAAATTCTTTTGGTCTTTTAAAGTGAGTACTTTGAAACCGTCTTTACTATTGAATTTCTACCAACATTCCTATACTCTATGTCTTTTCTGCTTTTTTGTTTTTAATATAATTGAGGTAGTGGTTTCAATGATGGCTTGTATTTTTCCTTTTTTAAATGTTTAGTGGTTTTATACTATTTTTTTTTTCCTTCTATTCTCTGTTATTTTATTGTGCAGTTTCTATTGAAAGATGAAAAAAGGAAAAAAAAAAACTATTAAGTGCTACTTTTTCAAGGATATTCAATTTGATTTCTGTTCGATACTTTTCTTTTTTAATTGAAATTCTCCTATATGAATACACTCTCAAAGAATGCTAAAGATACTTGAAAGTCTACAATTTATTTTTGTGTTTTTTTTTTTTTTCGAGATATTATACAAGAGTAGCAATAACTCAATTTTGAAATTGTAATGCAGATATAAAGTAATAATTGTGTATATGAGGACATTTATTAGGGACATCCTAATACAATTGTCTTGAGATGGGAATTAAAAGTATAGAAGAAAATTGTTCTTAAAAAAAGTTTTTTATTTTCTACATAGAGTATTTTAAAGTAAAGTTTTAAAGTAGCCTTTTCAGTTTATTAGCATTAATTTTAAGAGTATAACTATAAGTTGTAAAGGAAAAGTTGAAAATTTCTAGTTTAGAATGCTTTCGAATTAGGTTTCTTATATTCTTACTTCATAAAATAGTAAAAGACTTTAAAAAGTTGTAATGAAGGTGTGAATATGATTTTTAGGGAAAATTTTTTGAAAAAATATCTAATCAGAAAATATATCTTAAATTCTTAAAAATGTCTTATGTTTTTTTCAAATTTTTTCAATTATAGAACTTTAATTACTTTTAAGGAAGTTTCATTTTGTACGTATGTACAAGTTCAATGAATTATGAAAATAGTTTTTAGAAGACATGTGTAACTAAATATTATTGCAGGATTTCAAGGACATACAGGAAAATCATTCAAAAAAACGTTTATTTACTGATTTACAAAAACTGGCTCTGCTAAAATTTAAATTTTTATGAGAAAATAGGAATAATTTAAAAATTTTAAGGTTTTTTGCAAGATTTTTGGTAAGAGTATTCCATAATAAGTTATTATATGTTGAAATATTTAAGTTAATGATTGTCTAACATGCATTTTTAACTTATTTTATTAACTTGAACTAAAGTTTTCTACCCCTCGTTTATTTTTAAGTGAATAATAGATAAAATTTCGGGTATTTTAAGGATTTAAAGAAAATATTTGGAAAAATGGAGTTGTAAAATGTTGTTTAATATCCATTACTTCAAATTAAAATAATATTAATAGCAAATGAAATAATTTCAACTATATATTTAAAACTATTTGAATTAAAAATAAAATGAGACTTTAAAGCATAATATATATATATACAATCAAAATAAATTCAAAGACTGCACAGGAAGTTAAAATCTTAAATACATTTTATATTTATTACTTCAATTCAATTTTATGTTCCTACAATCATACATAGTTTTGAACTTCAACATTTAATTCGTTTTTATTTTGAATTAAGATTACACAAATCTTTTATACAAATTTTTCAAAAATGTTTTTTTAAAACTCGAACCCTTTTTTGTTTGGTGAATGTAACTATTAATGAACAAGATACAAGAGTAAGATACTTATATTTGAAAAAATTTGTTTAAAAAAAAAATGTCATTCTTCAAATTTTTTACTTTTTGTCTCCCTTGAGATTAATACAAAATATCCATGATTATGTACGTAGAATTTTTTAAACCTACAATAACCTTCAATGAATGCAATTTTGTTTTGCAATTTTTTTTTTTTTTTTTTTTTTTACTTTGACTCCTTTTTCTATGCTTGCTATTGTTTGACATGTTTAATAGCGCAAAAAAATTAAGCAGATCGCAAAAAAGCAAAAAAATAAGGATATGTTAAGAGCCCCATCCATAGATCCTTACAAAATATTGCAATATATTGTGTGTTTTGTTTTTGTGTGAATGAAAAAAAGAATGAAAGAAAGAAAATATATAGAAAAAGAAAAAAAACAATAGAGATACCATACATAAAGAAAAGAATTAAAAAAAAAAAATAAAAAAAAAAAACACCCAACCTAAATATGAGAACCACTTGAAAATAACATTGTATTATAAAAATTGTTTATATTATCCTTGGGTATTTAACTTTTTCTATTTTGATTTTTTTTTTTTTTTTTTGCTCTCTTTTCCTTTCATTTTGTTTCTCTTTCATTAGATGATTTATAATTAGTCATATATACACAAATATATATATACACACATATATGTATATGTTTAAATACCTTCCTTTTATGTCCTGTTTAACAAAAATAAAAGAAAAAAAAAAAAAAATAAATAAATAGAAAAGAAAATAATGAAGAAATTTGTTAATGCTTCTATGCATATCAAGGAAAAAAAAAAACGAAATAAAAGACTAGATTATTTCTCTTTCTGTTTTTTTTTTTGTTGTTGTTTTTGTTTTGATTCTGTTAATTATGAAGAAAATATTTTTGCTTATTTTGTTGCTCTTTCAAAACGCGAAGGGTTGGAATACAACTACTTTGCATAATAAGGAAACTTTTAGTCTTGGACCCCTAAAAGTATGCAATTTATTAAAAGTAATAAGAAGCAGGTTTTACGTTGTTCAATTTTTATATTTTGGTAATATTCGTTGATAAAAAATTGTATTTCCATATTAGAAAGACACTCTTTTGAAAGTTAATTGATAGAAATTGAATAAATTCATGAATTACGGGTCTCTAGGGCTGGGCAAGAGTAATTAAAACCGTTTATTACAAACTTATGTTAGAAAACATGTTCCATTACGAAAATCATATTTCAATTACAAAATTTATTTAAATTATATAGCAACCTCATGAAAACTAAAAAAAATTTAAATGGAAATCTTAGCCTAAGGTTATGTGCAAACATTTTGACTTCATAGATATTTGCTGTAAATACTAACATATTAATCAAGTATTATTATTCGGAGGTTAAAAAAATAGAATATAATGCTTTTTTTTAAGATTCTTCATTGTATTATATTAAATGATACCTTATGTATATACATTTATATATTTATATATATTTATATATGTATAAAAAGTTGTGTATATTTATATACTAATATTGTTTCCATACAGTACAGTACAGTAATAATAAGTTAGTTTTTAAATATAAAACAAAAGCTTTTGTGTTAAGTTCTTAAACTTTTAGGCAGATTTTGTAGTTTCTGGTTTTTCTTTTTCTTATATTTTTAGTCCTGGATGAGCTTTATCCGTTTCTTTACTTAAATAAAGAAAAACAAACAAAAAAACAACAAAAAAATTGACTTTAAAAATAAAACAAAACAACAGAAAAATGAAAGAATAAAACCAAATATGTACAATCTAAAGGTTTCAGTTGACTTTCATTGTTTTGTAAATCTCTTATTATATTCTTTTCTTTAATTTTGACTTTATTTTTAAATTTTTTTTTTTATTATTCATTTTAAGCGTTTCATAGAAAGCAGCTCCCAGTTTAAGGTTAAATAAGTTATTTTGAATAAATAATAAAAACAATAGATTAGTTATAATCAGATATATAAATATATAAGTATGTTTACAAAATGCGTCATGAAGACAATTGTAAGGCTTTAATTTGGTTTTCTACTGTTTTTTGAGTTCATTATATCTTTTATTTAAATAAATTCTTATAAGTTTGTTTTATTTTGGAATTTACAATTGACTGTGGCATATTGAAGGTCTAAAGTTCAAATATTTAATAGTATGTCCTTAAGTAATACGAGTACTGAAAACAAGTCTTAGAGAGTTCTTCTAAAGGTCACAATTCTTGTCAAGGGTATGAGAATATTTAAATGGTTAAATTTTTATTTGGAGAGTTATCTATGATATAATAATAACCTTTATTAGAATATATGAGCATAAACATTGAAAATTATTCATTTTCTTTTTTAAAGTTGAAAATGCTTTGAATAATAAGCATATCAGGATATAAAAATACTTTTAGTCCCTTAAGTACGCAAAAACAATTTTAAATTGAATGTTAGAATTAGATATTTCTAAAACTCTAAAGATTACCCTACAAAATGAAATATACCCAATAACAATGCTTGGAAAATTGAAATAACTTTACAACTCCAAACATTTTTAAACTATTTTAAATGAAAACCTATTCACATTAAATAAAACAACTATAGAGAAACAATTTAAAACTTATATTTAAAAAAAACAACATTTCATACATATATAAATATAGTTTAAATTAATTTTTTAATTCCCAAAAGGTAAGCAATTCTCCGGTTAATTTATGCTTAATTTAAAATAAAATAAAAAATAGGAAAAGTTATAAAATAAATTAAAAAAAAAAACAAACAATTTCATTAAACAATAAAATACAATGTAATTATTTAAAAAATTTGACAATAAAAATTTAGACAATATGTCAGGATATCACTAACTTTATCCTTACTTTATAATTTATCCTTTTTTTTTATGTGTATTCGCGTGTGTGTGTTTTTATTCATTCTGTTTTCAGAACAGTTGGTAAAATGATGTTGATTAATATTTAATGAGCAAAAAACTTTGTTCATTTTCTAGATTTTTATTTTTTTTTGCATTTTTTCAACTTTTTTACCTTTCATGTTTTTTGTTTTCATTTATAAATATTGTATTATATAATAATTTTTAAATAGTGTGTGTTTGTGTTTGAATGAATATGCGTATCCTTTTTTGTATATGTCAGTTGTAATTATTATATATGTTGTATAAAATTTAAATCAAAAACTATGAGTTCCCCGCATTGCGATTTTATGAACAATTGACACGTAAATGTTTTATTATATAGATAATATTTAAAAAAAAAAAATATCATATTGCACCTATATATATGCAATACTGTATCATTGAAAAAGAAAATATTATATAGCGCCTATATATATGCAATACTGTATCATTGAAAAATAAATATTATATAGCGCCTATGTATATGCACTATATTGCATTAATGTTAAATGTCATATAAATGTTAGTTTGAAAAGTTTGTTGTTTTTGTTTTTTTTACTATTTTTTTTTTCTAACAAATTAAAACAGGATCTTTGCAATTTCATCTGTCAATTTAAATAAAGGAATCACAATAAAATGAAGTAGAAATGAAAAATTTTTTTTGTTTTTTTTTTCCCTGTATCTCTGTCTTGAAATTTAAATTTATTGCGAAAGTGAGATTTTAAAGTTTTTTAATTCTATGAATGAATTTGCGAATTTTTCTTGACATTTTTTAATTACACCTGGTGGTGGAGGATGTAAACAAAAGTAATTTAATAGTTTGACAACAAAAATTTTTATTTTAAGAAATTTAATTAAAAGAAAGTCATATATGAATTTAAAGATGTTTTTTTTTTGTAATTTTTAGAAGGAAAAAATTCTGTACAAAATAAAAAAGTATCTGTAGGTAGAAAATAACGGTAAAAAAATGTGTAATTATATCGTTAGATTTTAATAATAAAATTAAATTCATAGAATTGAATATAATAATAAAAATCATATAAAAAGTGATTAAAAATATGGAAGATGTTGTATATCTTTTGTTTAAATTTTTTTTAAAAATGCCAGCGTGATAAAAATGTGTGATGTTTTTTTTTTTGAGAAGACATTAAAGTAATAAAATATTTTAAGAAATAAAGTTTTTAAGAAATTTTATTTTTGTTGTTTTTTGTTTTTTTTTTGTTTTGTATAAAAAGTTTTATGCAACTTTTAATATTAAAATTTTCACAAGGGTTTTAAACAATGATATTATATATTATTTGAAAAATAAAATGAAGTATGATGTTGACGACACTAGTTGAATGTTTTTAAATAGTTTTATAGCAATATAAAATAATTATATGAAGTTTTTATTAGAAAATTAAAATTTTTTAATGAAATTTCTAACGAATTTATATTTAAAAATGCAATTTTTTGAATTTTAAATAGAATTTAGGAATATTTCTGATTAAAAATGTTATAAATAATTTATAAATTTTATTTAAATATAATTTTATTGATGTGAATGTACTTTTCAACTTAAGATCCAATTTCGTGAAATATTTTAAAAGTCTTAAGAGACTGAAATGTAAATGATTTAAAATATTTTGAAATTTAAATTATTTAATTAAATAATATGAATTCTATTCTATTATTTTATAAATATAAAACTTACGTATAAATTGTTAGAAATACATTGAAACTCACCTGTAATAAAAGAAAAAAATAAAAAATTATTTAAAAATATATTTAAAAAAAATATTCAGTATATAAATATTTATGTATATATATTATTATTTTAAAATCAGCATAAATTCAATAATAAAATTATTAAATAAAAAATTTTAGATCTTAAAGTGTTAATTAATTAATTATATTAAATCTATAAATCTGTCATAAATAACTTAAATATTAAAATCTGTCTACATACAATCACTTTTAATGTTATTTTTTTTAAATTTTAAATGCTTTAAAAAACTTTTTTAATTATTTAAAAAAGATTAAAGTATAACATTATAAAATTCTTCTGAATTCCCCATATAATTAAAAAACCCTTTAATAAAAAGAATTTTTAACACTTTAAACTTATACGTATCTTCAAATTATTCCAATTAAATTTAAGTCAGTTTTTTGATACTATACTTGTATATAAGATACTATCTATGGAATTGGAATACATATTAAAGTAATGTCTGGTCTAGAAAAAAATAGCAAATTTTTTTTATATATTTTAAATTCTTTTTATGTATATTTTGCATCTCATAAAAGAATTCTTTTTTTTTTTTTAACTACTTTTTTCCATTCATTTTGAATTAATCTTAGCTCGATTTATCTCATTTTCACATTTAATTAAAAAAAGGAGCGTTGCCTGATTTAATTAAAAAATTAAATAATAAAATTTCTACATCGTTGCGATTTTTAAAAAGAAAAAAAACTAAAAAAAAAAAAATTGTAAGAAAAAAAAAACCGTTATTTTTTCCAATTTTTCTTTTAACACTTTGAGTTCAAAAGCGCCAAAGTGTAGAGGTGATTATATCTTTTGTTGAACTAATTTTGAATCAAATGAAATTTTACTTAAATCTTATAGTGAACACTAAAATAACGGGATTCTTTTTGATTATAACAGTTTTTTTTTTTTGTGAAACATAAGGAGTACAATAATTTTACAGTTAATTTAAAAATTTATTTTTGAAAAGAATAAGTGACACATACGAGTGTACGACTCTACGACAACATTTCCAGCGCTGTATATAAGGGTAAATTGTGTTGGTTAGTGTTACTGTACAAAACTGTAGGTTACTTGTAAGGAAAATCACAAAAATTTATTTCGTTTATTTTACCGTTATTCTGTTTTATATATAACTGCTGGTACAGTTAATTAAGGACAACGTTACAGGAGTGTAAATGAAATACACGGATTAAAAAAAAATGGACAAAAAAATCCAAAAAAGCAAGATAAAAAATCTAAAGATACACTTTTCAATAGATACAGGTGCAAAGGAAACAAATTAGAATTCAGTTAACACTTTTGTAATAAGTTTAACATAGAAAAAAAAATCAACAAAAAAATTTGAAAAAATAAAGAACAAATAAAAACAGTTTTTAAGTAATTAAATTGAAAATTTTAAAGATATCTTAAAGATATGATTTGGAAAATTTTGTAAAAGTAACTTGTAGGTGGGCAATTTTTTTTTTTAAATAATTCTCATTATTAATGATAAAAAATGTATTTATTGAAGGCTGTATTTTGATTTAATTATAATTACATTTCCTTGAATATTTGCAATATAAATTAAAAGTGTGTAGGTTTTTAATTATTTAAACCCATTTAAAATTATAAGTTATTACAAATTAAGTAACCAATGTTTTGATTTTAATATGAAACAGTGGTATTAAAAAATAAATGTAAATTAAAATACATTTGAATGAGCTTTTTTTTTTCAAAATGTCATCAGTCATGACATCTGTTCAGTATTAATGTCAAAACTTTAACACTAAAAATAAAAACGATGAAATAAATTAATAAATGTTTAATATTTTTTTTTTAATGAATACATGTTTAAAACCTACAACCATTTTATTACCAACTTTTTTTGGTAAACTTTTTAACGAACATGAAAATTCATTTACTGTTTTTCCATATTATTTATAAAAAAGTTTAAATTGGATTAAAAATTAAAAATAAAAAAATTTTGAAAACAATTTTTTTTTTTCCAATAATGACATTTTAAAACCATTCAATAAAGTGTTTTTTTATTATTAAAAATATTCAAAATGACATTTTAATAAAATTGAACAGCTTTACATAATTTTTGATTTTTATTTTATACTTTAAATTTAAAAATAAGTTTTTTTTTTTTATTGAATTTTTAATTTATCATAAAATAACAGTAAAAATTATATAACTGTAAATATATGCATCTGCTAATAAGATGATCACTGTTCGTTTTAATACAATAACAAAATGACACACAAGTCAAAGTATAATAAGTTTATTATAAATACAAAAACACAGTTGTCAAAATTTCTAAAAAATTGTCATAAAGTACGAAAGAAAAGTTTACCGTACGTTCGAAACTTTTTTTTCCATTCTGTCAAATTTAAACATCTTTCAGATTTGATTTCATAATAATAAAAAATATCAAGTCCAAAATTCAATACTAATTTTACAAATATTTTATGTATTAAGAGCACATAAATAAAATTATATATAAAAAATTTTGTACATATATACATATGTGTATATACTCGTTGGTACATACCTGAATTCACGACTATCAGACGAAATAAAAATAACAATTGAATTGGATATGAAAATTTGAAAAAAATTCAACCTGACATAAAAGATCACGTTGAATAACACATTATTGACCATGTGAGAGCATATACAGGGCAACATATAGAAGGGCTCACATTACACAAAACAATCAAAATCAAAACAAAAAAAAAGTACAAAAACAAATTTGACGTGAAAAATCGAAAGAATTCAATATGTAAAAAATAAAATAATCAAAATAACGGTAAAAAAAAACACAGTAAAATTTGTAGTAACTGCACAATATACTGCAAAATTGAAATTGCTAGAAAAATCAATATAGGAATTTGTATTAGATTTTTGTTTGATTTTTGTTTGTTTTTTTTTTTAGGATATTGATGGGTAATGACATTTTTAGATTTTTGTTTCCTTTAATCTGTATTTGATTTTAGAAAAAAAAATTACTTTTAGATTTGAAAAAAATAAACGAAAATGTGAATTTCCCAAATGGGATTACAGCAAAAAGTTGAGTACTTTTTTTTTTCTGACAGTAAATAAAAAAAAAAGAATTTGATATAATGAAAAGTAAAATGATCCATTTTTTGTGATTTTGAAAATTAATTTATAGAAATGCAGCAAAATAAATTTGTTTAGAAACATTGAAAATAATATTTTCAATAAAGGTAGCAATAAATATGTGATAAATGGGCATTGTTGTTACGACGCCGAACCATGTGAAAGTTCTCGGGCTCAAATCACGGTCAGATTATTTCTAATAAAAAAATATCGTAAAATTGTATAATTATATCGTAATAGTTTAAATCGTAAATCGCAATATAAAATATGATTAAATAAAAATATACAGAATAGCCCTTGTGCCAGACAATAGATGGTGCACAAAATCAACATTTGTTTTGTGTATTTATAATCTTATACAATAGCTTCAGCCAAGCAATCAACGCCTTAGTGAATATAATGATTAAAGAAACTAAATATTAGTCTAAATAGACTTGGGGAACGACATATAATCTTTAAAGAATTGGAAAAGCAATAAAAAAAAACTATTAGCAAATAAAAGTACGTAATTTTAGTATAAAATAAACTTTAATAAACGTCAAGGCCTTCATTGATTGAAATTTAAAGCCTCGAATACTAAAAGACTATTAGGATCGTATTAATATGAAAAAGTACAAAGCAAAAGTTATTTTTAGGGTTACTTTAATACAAATTATTTTAACGTATACAAAAAATTTAAATATTAAATAAATGTCAAAAAGCTTTGCTCTTTGAACGCTAATTTTTAAAATAAAAATTCAATTATAATTAATGAGAAAGTAATGGATAAATTAAGTAATATCCAATTTCATAAATTTTTCGACAAGAAACTTTAAGGTTTTAAAAACTAATTATGAAGCTAAAAACTGAAACTTATTCTTTACCTTAAGTCATATAAAATGAAAAAAGTCTTTTACATTAATTAACGCTATTATTATATTAATAAGGGTTTTTCTATATCTATAAGTTTAAAAAACTTTTAGATTGTGGTGTCGACTGCAATCATAAATACTAAAAAAAAGTAAATATTTCAATTCCTTAGCTAATCCATGTCTATAAATTGAGCTTGACGTCAGCCCTTTGAGAATTCCGACATTATAATTCTACCCCCTCCAATAGTCAAATGCAAGTTATTTAAAATTAACAGATCATGTTTTCGAATATAATAATTAGAATGGAATTTAATTTTTACATAATATAATTTAAGCTACAAGCAACAAATTTTTTTTACTCAAATAAAAAAAAAAATGCAATGGTAATTTTTTATTTTTATCTCACAGTTTTGTTACCCATATTTTTTGCATATGCAAACATGGTATTAAAAAAAAAAATCAATGAATTTTTTATTTAAATTAACAATGTATGTTTTTTTTTCAATATATTTGATTCCAATTTTGGATTTTATTTGTTCTTCGGGTTTTGTTTGTTTTTTTTTTGTACGAAATACGATTAAAAATTTGTCCTGTTTTTTTTTTTAATATTACAATTTTTTATTAATTTCAAATAAATTGTAGGGTCTGAATGGAGAACTCTGGGAAATTTTTGTCAAATAAGTTTTATTTCACTAATTTCAATAATATAATTTCATTAATAAACTTAATTCAGTTAAAATATTAAAAAATGTTTTGAAATGCCATCAGTTTGTAGTTATACCTGGCAACTATTTTTGGTATTGACCAAAGCTCTCCAGTATCTTACCAATACATGATATTTTAAGGTGACTTTCGTAATTCCAGTTATTACCCCAAAAAACGGGGCCATACTTTTAAAGGCTGCTAATGCTTAAATTGTGAGAATCAGAGGCTTGGTAAGAAATGATTAAAACTCGAAAATATTCTGTAGAACTTCAGCAATATGACAAACCTACAAATATTGTATAAGATCCATTTTTCCAAGAAAAGTTTACAAGGGGATAAAATTTTTATTTGAAAATTTGAAATATTTAAAATTACAATTTTTCAGTATTGCCATACTTTTATACTAAGCCTTTGTGTAAATTCATTTAACCCATTTATTATGAAAAATCCTTCTAGCAACAACATAAGTAAACAGTCCTTCAAATGATTTTTTTTGGATTTTTAAAAATTGTTACAAATATATATATATACGCAAAAGGTAAAAATAAATAAAAGAATTGAACTGAATATTGTTTATTTAAAAATTATTGAGTTTTAATGCATATTTTTTAATAAATATATATATTTTTTTAATCTCAACCATTTTACAACAGACCCCATCTACTCTCCGCCATTATTTTCCTTTTTTCATATTGTAAATTGTTGATTTTTCGTTAATTTTTCAAAGATTTTCTCAGAATAAATCGTTGTTTTTTTTTTTGAAATATATTTTTACGTTTATTTTTTAATATGTAATTTGTGTGCGGTAATACTAAATAAATGAACAATTAAAAATCGTTTTTTTTATTTAAATACGATTTTTATATATATATACATAAATTTTATTTTTGTTAAAAAACGTGCTGATTTAATTATTTTAAGAATTTTAATATTGCATTTTTTTTTTTGCATTATTGTATACATTTGGCTTTTGTGGAATTTTTTATATTTTATTCATTTATACTACAGTAGTGTTTATACAACGAAATCTGAATATTGAAGTTATTTTCCATTTAACAAAAAACAAAAACAAAAAACAATGTTGAATACGATACAAAACTACAAAGAAATGTGAATGAAATGGAATGATGGGAAGGATGAGGAAAATACAAAAATTATAAACAAATCATAAAAATTTAATCATTGCAAGCATACGTTGAACGTTCACTGAATACCTTTGTATATAATATTTTCACTTCAAAATCGCAAAATTCAAAATAAAAATACGAAAAAATCGTTTGGTCTGTATACCCTTTGCACTAATACATAACAAAAGCATTTCTAGGACATTGAAAGGACGAATGACATATCAGAATGCAGAACAAACGTATACACTTATATAAGAATATAAAAAAAGGACGACAAACTAATATATCACATGCACAATTGTGACAATATAAAATAAAATTTTAATATAAATTTATTAAAAGTTGAAAAATAAAAACATGAAAAATCAAAAGAATAGAATCAACATTGCATCTATACAGGAGTAATTCATGGAATATATACATATTGCATAAAACCATATAAATATAACACCTCACTCTAAGGATTAAGTATTGTACAGATCAAAAAACTAGTGATAACAAGAAATCTTTAAATAATACAAACAATTGTGTTGTGTTATACAAAAATTTCCTCGAAATAATACCGAAGTACATTTTTGTATTCTTTGGATATAGTACAACACTGATGGAAGGTTATAATACGATTGAACAGAAGGAATACATAAAAACAATAGCAGTTAAATAATATTATAAAAATATAGCAACAGTATGGAATTTTTAAATTTAAATTTGTTATAAAAGAATTTATGATATAATATTGGATGCAATGGTTATTTTTTTTTTTTGATTCCCTTCTGGTGATGTAATTTAAAACAGTGGACCAAATACATTCAGTATTTTATAGTTTTAGAACTGATGCTGCAAGGAATTTTGTTAAAGGTGATTTTTTATTTAAGTGAGGTTTTTCTTTAACTGTTTGTTAGAATTACCGGGAAAATGAAAGTAAAATTGGGAAAAAATAATTGGGTAAAATTTAATAAGTCTGTGTGTTTTTTGGAAAATTGAAAAATAAAAATTTTACTTAACGATGGAATTTATTGATTATTAAATATTTGATAAATACTTAAAAATTATATATTATTGTTGTTAAGTTATGAAAAAACCGTATTTTAATATTAATTAAAAAATATTAGCTATTTAATATATTTCTATAAATCTAAATATAATAAAAGACAAACTGCTGCTGCTGCTGCTGATTAGCGTGCTCCATGTTATGTTAAGTGTTATTTTCACATGTAACATACTTCTAATTACAAATACTTATATACGAGAAAGAGAAAGAAAAAATCAAAACGTATAAGAAATCTGTTAGAAGGTAGATACAGAAAATTATAATAAAAACGTATAAAGCTATTTTTTACAGTATGCATACTTTTGTAGGTATACTTTTATTGTATTATCACTTACAGAACTAAAACAAACTATTATAATGTTCTTAGGTAACGAATTTCCTTTTATTAATTCTGTGGCGAGATAGTAGGAGAAAAAAGAATACATATAAAAAGATAAATTAAAATTATACCTGTCGTCCGACAGGCTTTTTTACTAGTATATCAATAATCGAGAAATATTAAAATATTGCATACTTAAAGGCGCTAACAATTAAAATGTTTTTAAAACTTATTAATGAGTTCTTTACATTTAAAACCACAATAAAAACTTATTTGTATTATAAGAAAGATCTACAAAATCTTAAGATATTTATATTTCAAATACAAATCATACAACACATAGTTTCATTTAATAGAATTTAATAAAATAAAAAAAATGTCCGATAAGATAGACATAACAACATTTTAAATTAGCTACCGAAAACAAACAAATTTTAATTATTTTAAATATAAAATTGCGGTTTTTAGTGTAATTATGATTTGTTGTTTTTGTTTTTTTTTTTATTTTTTTGATAAAATAAAATGAAAACTTTTTTATATTTTATTTGACAAAGAATAATTTTAATTTAATCCCCTTTTGACATTTTATTTATACTATATATATGTATAACAATAAAATTTTTTAGCTTAAAACTTAAGATTTTTCATTATATTTGCAAGTCCTTTGAAAAAATAAAAAAAGTTAAAATAAATTGTTATTAAAGAAGATAAAATACAAAATAAAAAGAAAAAATAAATAAGCCGCAATTAAAAACAATAAAAAATAAAAAAAATAAAAACTTAACTCTTTTTTATAGACATTTGAAACACGACATTGTAATACAATGAATTTAATTGCATAATAAAAAAAACATTGTTTTTTTTTTTGTCCTGACTATAAAAAAAAAAACAGAAAACCAAAATAAATAAACGATAAAAAAGAGTTTTCTAGACAGTTGGTGTTCTCTTGGTTTTCTTGTTTTTTAATTTTAAATACTTTATTTACAGTTATATATAAGGGTGATCCTAAAGTTTATAGTATTAGATCTGAGTTCAATTGTAATTCGCTTGAATTATTAGATTATCATATAGAAACTATTTAGAATTGCTAGTCTTATAAGGGCGATAAGTTGTTGTTCTTATTTATTTTGGGATGAAGTTAAGCATGTATTATTCTAACACATAACCCCTGCGGCCGGTTGTGTATTCCATTTCCAATACTTTGTATTAATTTATTTTATTTAAACTATATTTTTTTGTATTTACATAAATTATATTTGGTTACCATGGAGATTTGTTAATAATTTAGGGATTCTTCAATAATTTATTTTTTAAATGAAATTAAATATTGCATGACCCGTACGGGAATCGAACCCGCACCAGCTCGTTTAATAAACCAAACGGTTACCCACAACACTACCGAGGCTCTACAATGGAAATATATTAGTTCTTTTATTAAATAATAAGTTAATTCCAAAGCAAATTCTAAATATTCAAATTTTTTAAATTAATTAAGTAGTCAAAAGGAGCTCAAAGATTTTAGGAAATCAATTCCACAAAAGAAGCAATAATTCACCCAAGAAAGTATTCTTTAAAATATACTTTGTAAGGCACATAATTTACAAGAAAATTTTAGAATAAAATTATTTACAAAAATGTAGTTGCTTTTATAGATCTAATTAAATCTAATAGCAAAATTTTATCTAATTCATCAAATATTATAACACAGATTAGTATAATTTCATTCAATTCAATTGCATTTTACCCCCAAAATATCTTTAGAAAAATTCCAAAACTTTTAATTTTAAAATGATAAATCTTAAGTAAATTAGACTTTAAAAAAGTAAATTAGAATTAAGAAAAATAATAAACTGTTTGCCTACCACAAAAGTTTTGTAGAATAACATTAAATATATATTATGAATTATATAAATATACATGTTAACATTTAAAACAATAAAAAATCTCATCAGTCAATAGTTACTCTACATTTTATATCATACCTTAAAAATTTATTGGCAGAAGTTAAACATTTTTATATTCAAATTAATAAAAAACAAAAGAAGTGTGCGACTAAATAACTTATTTTTTTAATACTTTCCCTTTCTTAATTCTAATCTTTATTCTACTAAATGTTTTGTGTGTATATGTGCGTATATAACAATGTACGTAGGTTATTATTATTTTCTTTTGTATTACCTGTAAATCTTATTCACCACACAATGTTTTATTTTATAAGACACCATTTTTTTATTCCTAATTATTTTCTTTTCCTAGTTTACAACTGTACAGAAATGTATGTATATACGCGTGTAGTTATATATATATATATATATCCGTGTATATACAAAAAACAAAGAAACATAATTTAAATTTATTACAATTTATTTTATTTTTATTTTATATAAAATTTCCAATACATTTGTATACAAACACGCATTACTATACATTTTCAACCATATTCAAACACAGGATATCCTTTTTTGTAATAATGTTTTTTTTTGTTTTGTTTTTGTTTTTATTGTTTCTACCTTCGATTTCTATTTTTTTTTTATTTTATTTTACTTCAAAATTCGAATTCATCGAATTTCAACAACAAAAATAACAAAAGGGACAAAATAACATAACAATATTGAAATACTTTTCTTATTGTTACCGTTACCATTAATACCGTTATAATATAATTGTATAACAAAATAAAAAGCAAAATACAAAAAAAAAATACAAAATACACGAAAATTAAACTGTAAAACACAAAAACAAAGTTACACCAACACAATAAATAAAGTATAAAAAAAAAAATAAAAAATGAAAATGAAAATGAAAAATTAAAATAGAATAAGTACAAGTATATAACAAAACAAATCAAATAAAATAAAATGAAGTAAAATACCGTTACAAATAGGTTAAGAAATACAAAAACAAAAAAAAAGACAAAAAATAAAACAAAATAACATTAAATACTAAATAAGAATAAAATGTAAAACGAACGTAAGTTGAAAAGTAAAAAAAAAATAAAAAAAAAAAAAATTGAAGTGAAAAATTTAAGACCGCACTTCAAGTAAACAAAGAAGAAGAAAAGTAAAAAAAACATAATAAAAAAAAAAACAAAAAACAAAAATAAAATAAAAAATAGAAAAACTAAATACATATATAAAAAAAATCGAACGAAAGAAATTTTAAAGGCTTTTAAGGGTAATGCTATTCCGCAGGATGTAGGTTTTGAATGTTTTAACGTTTTATTATGAATGTATTGTTTTTTTTTTTGGTATTTTTCTTTTTTTTTTGTATTTCTTTTTGTTTTTTTAATAGTTGCGTTAATCCTTTATGTAACGGTATTCGATATTAAATTTTAGGTTCAATAGTTTTTTTTTTAATAAATAGTGTACCTAAAGTTGAAACAACATGATTATGACTATGAAACTTTATAACTATGATTTTCCAGTAAAAGGTTTCCAAAAGAAAAAATGGTTTAAAAAAAATTTAGGCGTTACCATGGTGAAGGCTTTTTTGAAAATCGAACTTTACAAATTCAATAAATTTTCTTTTAAAATGGATTGGATTTTTCCCTGGATGTCGATTTATTCATGTTATAGCCAGAAGGATATTCATCCAAAGAATTTAAAAACAAGTGCTGGTGTTTCTCAGGAATCTCTTTTATCTCCCAATCTCTTCCTAATAATAGTTAATGATCTACTTTCAATAACCTCCAATCAAAGCCTTAGTTTCGCTGACTATACCAGATTTGTGGATTCCTATAGCCACTGTAAATTTTCATCAGATTAATACAACTGGTGAAGTATGTAAGGCTTTGTTAGATAGTGATATGATAGTTTACTAAGACTTTAGGTATTATTTATTGAATTTAGGTATTATTAAACTTTTAGACAGTAATTATGCAAGAGTTCGCGAAATTATGTCATCAAATGTTATTAATAGTTAAAGAAATATGTGATCAAATTATCAGGCGCTTCGTCTTTTTTTTCCAAATCGAATGTCGACAAATTGACACAATTTTTTTCTAATTGAACCTTCCGTAAAACTTAACTTTGATTAAATTATAATTTTTAAAAATTATTGTATTTGAAATTTTTTTTTGTCAATAATTATTTATTAAAGTTTCGTTAAATATTGTTAAGTTAGAGTACTTCTAATATATTGTACTGTTCAATGTACTGTACTTAAAAAATCTTAGATTTAGTCATCCTGAATAATAGAGTCATAGCAAATCCTGCAGTTGAAAGTTGGAATTTAAAATTAGAACGTAAGCTTCATTTCTTCAAAGTTATATTTAAAGTTTGAAAGATCTTTGATTTAATATTCGTTCTAGAACAGAAATAAAGAACTTAAATAGGATTCTAAGGTTTAAGACGTATTTTTCTTCAATACTTAAGTTATTACGTCAAAGTTATTTTTTTTTTTTTATTCCTTTTTCACTCCTTTAAGGAGTATAGGGCATTCACCAAGTTTTTATTTTAAACTAGGCTTCAGTTTCTTTAATCATAATATTCACTAGCCGTTGATTACTCAGCTCTAGCTATTGTATAAGGAAATATGAATGCACAAATGCTAACTTTGTGCGCCATCTATAATCTTACACAAGAATTATTTATATATTTTTATTAAATCTTATTTTATATTACGATATAAACTATTACGGTATAAATATACAATTTTACGATATTTTTTTATTAGATATGATCTGACCGGGGTTTGAACCCGAGACCTTCCACATGAAAGGCGGCGTCTTTACCACTACGCTATTGGTCAGATCGCAAAGTTATGGCATTGTATTTCAATATTTTTCAGAATAAATTAATGTTTTTCCAACTATAATAACCATTGTTTCATGTTAAAATAATCTTATGTTTAATCTAAAATATAAATTAATTTTTAGTATTTCCTTAACTTTTACGTAAAATCAATTGGAGTTCCAGCAGTATCCCCACAATTCCCCAGGACGACAAATACTTCTTGCTGTTTCATTATAATGGTTTTGTGTTTTTTTTTCTTACACATTAAAAAAAAAAAGGAAATGAAAAATGGCATTAATAAAAAAAAAGTTTTTTTTTTTTAAGTTAACGAGTTTTTAGTAATGAATTTTATGTGGTTGAACTCAACGTTTATACCATTAAATTCCTTCGGTTTTTTACTGCATTTTCTTTTCTTATTTTTTTTTTAACTAAAAAATTACAATATTAAAAAAAAACAGCAAATGAAAATAGTTTAGTGCGTCTGGATTAACTTTTCATTAGCATGTCTTAATTTTTTTGTTTTTTGTAATTTTCTTTTTTTCTTTTTCTTTTGTGGGGTTTCTGGAAAAATCAATTTTCCCTTTTCTTGTAGTTGTTGTTGTTCTTTTAAAAGAATTTCTATGTTTTTTATTTAAAGTTAAGTTTTTTTTTTTGAATTCATGGGTTTCAGTTTTTGATTAAGACAATAAGAAAATTAACTTTTTGTTTTATTCATTCTTTTCTTAGTTAAAAAGAAAAGCTGAATTGAATTTAAATTAAAATGTTTTTTTTTAAATTAAAATTTTTGGAATGAGAAAATGTGGAAAATGTCAAATGAAAATTGTTTAAAGTTGATTTGGGGTTAAAATAAGAATAACTAATCAGTTAATTATTATCGAATTTGTACCGTATATACAGAGGTATTTATAAAACAATTATAAATTATTTAACATGAATTAAAATCAATTTAAAGGATTAAGAAATAGGATTAGGAAAATATTGGGTTTTATTTAATAAGAAAATTTGTATCTATTTGTTTAAATTTAGTTGGAAAGGTAATAATAAAAATGATTTAAGATAATATTGTATGAGGAATATATTATTTAATAATTTGATAACAAATTTTCCGGGAAATACAAAGTCTCTAGTAATTTGATAGTTTTTTTCAAAAAAATCGAACTGTCCTAAAAATGTCGATTATTAAGAAAATAGGGCCTCGGGAATTTTGCAGGATTTTCTTTTATTTAACTTTTTATTAATTAATTTTATACGGTAGCTATGAATAAAATAAATAAATGGTGATTATAGTAATTATTACTTAATATTAAACGATTTAAAAATTTTTCTATAATTATTTATATAAGTATAGGGTAAGTTGGTAATGACTGGCAACCAGAGGCAATGTAATCAAATCATTTGTCCTTGGCTGAAAATAAGGACATCACACTAAAAATCTATGCAATATTAATTTTTAACTGTATTTCGTAATCTTTATTTTAAGGAGGCCAAGGTTCGACAACGGACTGAAGCGCCATAGAAGGAGAAGACGAAGAATCTTTATTATCTATCGTTGTGTGTATATCTTCAAAATTTTACAAATCACAAGTTTAAAGCTTCCACAAAAATGTTGCAAAAAAAACCTTCACAAGGAAAAAACAAAATTGGAACCTAATTGAAAATTAAAGATTTTTCTTAGTACTATTTAAAGTTCTCTATAATATTGATTTTAACATTTTCAATTTATTTTTAACCAATTTTCTTCTCTAATCATATTAAATATACTTATATTAAATATTTTTTTTTATTTATTTTTAAATATTCCCTAGAACTTTATTTATATATTCTTCAATGAACATAATTACATACATATATATGTATAAATTAAGTATATTAATAAAAAAGAAATGAAATGTGTTAATATTTCTTTTATATTTACTTAAAAATAAAACATTTATTCTTAGATAAATTTTACAACAAAACATTCATACAAACATTTTATATATTTTGTTAGTTTAGCCCTATTTCTCTTTTTTTTTTGCTTTACTGTTAGGTGTTGACCCATATTTTTACAGTTAATGAATTCCCATTATATACATTATAATAGACATATAATACATACGAATATATATAACATTCATATAGTATTTCTATACATACATAATTTAAATATAAATTCTGTGTGAAGAAAACTTCAATATATTTGGATGTTTATTTAATTTTTCCAAGGTAAATAATAATAATAATAAATGTTTATAAGCTTAATAATAACTGTATATACTAACTGTAAAAAATCCTATTTAATTCATTCATATATATACACACACATTTATATTAATTATATATACACATAATAATGAGCATACATTTGTATAGAAATTATTTATTCAACAATAAATTATTATAACTGTTATCGCAATGCGTAAGCGGATTCTTTAAAAAAAAACAATAAAAACAAAAAAAACAACAAAAAAAACGAACAAGAAAACAGTTATAAAATAAATTAAGAGAAAACAGTTATTTAAAAATAAAAAGTATATGTATGTATATTTACTGTGTATATTCATTAATAATCGATATTTTACTAATAACAAAATTATTAATGTATAGATATTTTGTATGTGTGTATGTATGTACATATATTTGAATATTTGTAGGCTTGTGTAAAATAACGTTTATATTTTCTATTTAAAGAAGCTAAAAATGGTTAATCGACTGTAAATAAATAAATAAATAATTTTTGAAAAAATGTTATAATAATATACGTATAACATTTTGTAATCTATAATAATTATTTTGTATATTATATATTAAAAATCGTGAGTATGGTGGTGGTACAGTTAACACTCGATTTAATAGATATTAAAATGAATAATTTTAAAAAGATGAAAGAATAATTAATTAGAATGGAATGTAGAATGGCTGTTGTTTGAAATCTTTTTGAATTTAAGGCTTAAGTACAATTTTATTTAGAGGGGAATCAAGTTTTTTTCTTTTACTATTTTTTAATTGAAAAAATTATTCAATTTTTTTAGTAATTATTTTAAAATATTTGTAATTTAAAATGGTAAAGTGTTAGTAATACTTATCAAACTTGATTTTAATTGTAAATTATTGAAGAAATTTTTAATTTAATATTAATAAAAAATATTTACTAATTATTAGTTTATATCAGAGATAGTATGAGCGTGTAAATAAGCTGTATTCAAGTACTTATAGTTTAGGAATAATTAAAAAATTAATTCACAATTATATGTAGCTTTAAGACTGCCCTTTGAATTGCGTGCTTTTAGGCTGTTCTTGATATTTATTGAATATTGAAAATTTTAAAAATTCTAGAATTAGATCATATAATTTTTAGCAAATTCTGTCGAGTGTTTGGCAGTGTTGTAAAAACTCAACGCTCAACTCACATGTTGAAGGGATCCAAATATTGAGAGAATTCTAATGTTGAGTTAAACAGATGCGCTCATAGGTTGGACGGATTCATCATTTGAGTTGAGTGATGATTTGATATTACTAAATGAGTACACTCATTTACAACCCTGGTATTTGTTACAACCTTTTTTATAAGGTAATTTGAATAAAATTACAGTTCCATGACATCAAGAGTCTCCTGTAAATTTTAACTAATAAAATTTCAATTTAAAATAAAAATAGAACTAAATATAAAAAAAATTTAAAATCATTGATTTGAATATGATTTAAAATTAATTTTTTCGAATAAAAATTTAGATAAAAGTAAATATACCTAATAAGTAATAATAATATTCGAATATTACAATTCATTTTAAATATGATAAAACTTTCATGGAGATTAAATTTTAATTAAAAAATATATTAATATAAATTTTTATCTATATATTCAATCAATATATTTGATTTTATATTTGAATTATCATTTTTATAAATTTACTTGTAAATATTTTAAATTTCTTTTCGAATATTTTCGAAAATTTTCGAATATCTTGAATGAAAACTTTGAATTTTTTTCAAAACAATGCAAACTTTTATGAAAACAGGATCTCTTGCAAAATAATGACTTCATAAATCTTTTAGTAGCTGAAAGTCCTTCAATATTAATTGAAACTTTAATTTTCTTAAATTTTCTCAAAATATTTCGTAAATAAAAATAAAAATCTAATTCACAAAATTGTAAACTGAAAGTGTAAAGTAAAATAAAGTGTTAATTAACAATTGCTGACAGCAACACAAAAAAAAAAACAAAACCAAAAAAACAAATATAACAATAATGAATTCATGAATTTTGAATTTATGTCGAGTGTTGAATAAGAAACAAATTGTTTGTAAAGAAGTTATGTGAATAACATATATATATATATATATATATATATATACAAATGTATATGTATTACCTATGTGTAATTTGACTGTTAAATAATAAATTTTCACATTATTATTACAAATTATGTTTCTTTTATTATAGATAACGTCAAAAACATTAATTTTATGTGCATATATAAATACCTATGTACAGTTTTGGATAAAATATTAGGAGCAAAGTTTTTGTTTCTTAATTTCTATTTTAAATGTTGAAAATGCTGTAATCTTTTTGATTATTTTTAATTTCTTTGAATTATTATTATATAAAATATGTTGTTTAATTTTCGAACTTATTTCATATAGGTTAATTGGTCTACAGGGGGTCACATAAGGGTATATTATAAAATATATAAAACATGTTATAAAATTTATAAATTATTTACTTTTAATTATTATTACATTATCGCCATATAATCATATTTATTTATAATTAATAACACAATGCTTATTTAAAGTATATTATGTAATGTGTTTTAATATACCACAGGAGTTCACCACTACATACATACCTACTATTAAGTAAATTCAAATTAATATTCAACTCACATCAAATTCTCAAACGGAGAATAAAAAAACAATATTTATTCGGAGAAATTGAATGAAGGGAAGGTTCAAGGACCGGTCAAATGCTTTTCAGTTCCTTTTTTTTTTTCATTTGAAAGATTTATTGGACTGATTTATATTTTTTTAATATTCGTTTCATGTTGTTATTTACTTAAATTTTTTTTTTTTTACTTGAATTTTTTATTAGTTACTTTTTTTGGTTTTTTAACTTTTCTTTTATTACACAATGTATTAATCTCTTGAAAGAATCTTAAAAAAATATATATATACATATATATAAATATGTAGTGTACCAAATTTTTAAGTTTTTTGTTTTTTGTTTGGTATCCAAATAACACAAAACTAAGAACGAGGGCGCCATTGTCCTGTTAACAAAAATGTCCTTCTTAAAAAAAAAAACAAAAATGAACAAAAAATTTGCTCTCTTTTTTTTTTTTTGTATAATTTTTTCCCCGAAAAAAACAAGAAAAGTAAATACGAATTATACCATAGAAAGTGAAATAAAATTTGTTAGAAAGAGATAGATATAAAGATTTTGAAAAAAAAAATTATAAGTTAAGTAACAAATGGAAATGTAGTCAGGGTGAACGCGTATAAGGATATTTAATAACAATACATTCAGAAAATTTGTAAGAAATTAGCTTTGAACAAAAGGCCAAAGTTTCTATTTTCTTTTTTGTACTCCTTGTTGGTTGGCTTTTGTTCTTTTCAATTAAAAAGGGGAGAGGGAGGGAGGGAGCGGTGGTTTTGTTCAAAGAAAAAATTTTCTCAATTGCTTTAAGAACAAAAATAAAAAATTAGGTTTTTCTTGTTTCAATTTGTTTTATTATATACATATATACATATATATATTAAAGTAAATAAAATATTAAAAGAAAGTTAAAAAAAAAAAATTGAAATTATTATATGGTTTCGTGACAATCCAAGGACATTAAATAAAAAAAAACATACGCATTCAAAAGACTAATAAAAGAACACCCAAAAAAACACTAGGATTTTTTTTAAAGGACTCGTTTTTTTTTGTGTATTTGTACTTATAATAAGAAAAAAAAAGTAAATACTTATTAATTACTTATTAGGTTTTATTATTTAATTTCATAGAAATGTGGTTTAAAAAAGTCGTCCCAGGCAGGTAGGCTTTTTTATACAAAACTTATGATGTTTAAATATATTTTTCTTGGACAATGATTTACCAGGACATCTACAAGGATTTGTTTTTCTTATATTCCATTTAGGACAATGTTATTCAATGTTGTATTTGTTCTTTCTGCTATAATATGTGTACGGTGAATGTCATGGAGCATTGGCAAAATTTAATCAAATTAAATTTATTTTAAATTAAATGGGCTTCATATTACTAAATATATAATAAATAATTTTTTCACCTTTCTCCAAATTTATTAATATAAAAGGGTCAGCTTCTTTTATGGAATAAAAAGGTCCAGTTATGTGACTGAAAATCGTGAGGAATGAAATGAAGAAGTAGCAAGACTCTTTGAAAAATATGACAGTTTGCATGTTCAAAATTATACAAATTAATTAACCCAAGAAGTATTTGAAAAATTGTAGAAGAGCAATTTTTCTTGAATAATAATATTTGAAACAAGGTTTAATTGAACTGGGGTTTACTATGATATTATTGGGTTAGCTCTAAGAAGTTATCAACGGTTATTTAAAATATTTTTTGAATAAGTTTTCTTACATTCTAAAAAATAGCTCAAGGAACTCCCTTCTAAGTTTATTATTGTTTAAACTAGAGGTTTGATAACATAAAAATCAAGTAAGAAGTCAGGAATGCTAAAAGATAACTAGAATGTAATATGTAAATATGTATTGTACTTTCTTTAGGGATTCTTATTTTAAATTGTAACAATCCGATCTATGTTGTAGTGGTTAGGACGCCGGCCTTAGAATCGAAGACGCTTGGGTTCAAAGTCTAGTCGGATCATATCTAATATCCAAAATATATCTAATAATTTACATAATGATAATCTAAAATAGAAAAGGCTGAATCATCGCTAATCACATTGTATGTGGTAGGAAAATTGTTTATAAATAAATAAATTGTAAAACTATTAATATTTGTAAAGTAAAACAACTTATTAGATTATAATTAATCATATGAACTCAGTTTAATTAAATTAATATTATATCCATTTCAAAAAAAATTAATTAGATTATTAATAACAACGGTAATTCCCCGTTGCTCTGTTAAGTCTTTAACCCTCTGACTTTCTAACACATTGTCTAATTAAAAAGAAATTAGTATACTCATAAATAAAACGTATTATTGTACAATATTAAATGTACATACATCTTAATTACCACTTCAAATACATTTTTTTAAAAAAAATACTATAATATTATTTGTAAAAGTTCCTAGTTATTCTTAAACTAATTTATAATTTAAAATTACACAAAAAATTAAAATTAATTTTAGTAGGTAAACCATAGGAAATTATAATTACATTTCCTTTCGGAATAAATGTACTCCCATTTTTACACCCATAAATCTATAAATGGATACAAAAGATATAAAACTGATATTTAAAGAAAAAATTCATATGAATAGTTTCTTGCCCAAATTAAATTACCTTATGCATATGTGTGTAAGTGGTTGTATACAATTACAAGTAGACAAGGTACTTTTCTATAAAATAATTAAAATAATGTAATTACAATTTTTGACTACATTTCATTTTTATTGAAATTTGATTTCAGGTATTTTTTTTTATATTATTTTTAAATTTCTATCTAAAATTTTTCATATTTCTTAACATTTGTACCTTTTAATTAAGAAATTTCAGACATTTTTATTAGTTATATACAATCAAACATTGAGGACTATTGGGGAATTATATGTCATTTAAAACAAAATAATTTAATTATCAAATATAAAATTAAAAAAAAATCAAAAATATCAAATTGGGAATTTTTTAAAAAATTCTTAAAATTTATTTTGAGTCAAAAAAAATTTTTAATATGTTTAAAAGTCTTGAGAGAATTCAAGAAGTTTTTAAAATAGGAAATGCATTTAAAAACAGCTGATCGATAATTGGTAATATAAAATATGCCAATTGAATGCACAAACTAAACTTTTAAAATAAAATTAGAATTACTTTTACTGAAGAACAAAGAGATTTTGGAATTATATTTAATTTAAATTTTGAAATATTTAATTCCTAAAATCGAACTCAGATACAAATGACAAGAAGGACTAAAATGACAGTTAAAATTTAAAATTCTTTAGAGTTATTCAAATTATTACTGTTGCAATTCAAATTATACTGTTTTTATATACTTTTAATTGAACTTGCCTCTGTCTATGGCTTTATTTTTCATTCTGTCAGTTAGTGATACATTTATATTAGAAATTTGACCACAAATTTATAAGAGTTGTTTACCATCAAGTTTATAAAGTTGATGTTAGATCTTTTGCATTTAAAAGTGTTTTAGTATAAAAATAAATTGCTGGATTAAGACTAACTGAAAGAAGAACTGTCTTCCATTTCAGCAATTTACTTTTATACTAAAACACTATTAAATGCAAAAGATCTACCATCAATTTTGGTTAACGAAAATTTTCAATATTTTAAACTTAAAAGTTTTCAAACATTAAAATAACTGTTTCTTATACCACCAATTTAGTTTTATATTAAAACAGTAACAAACTCCCAAGATCTACCTTAAATTTTTTATTTTCTACATTTTAGCGGGCTAGTACTACTTTAATAAAAGTATATATTGAAAAAAAAATATATTTTTTTATTTTATATACATATATAAGATAGGAGGAGAGCTGGGTTAAATAATAAACAAAATTAAATTAAAAATCTTAGGTTTTTCAGATCAATTTGTAAAAGAAATTACAAAATGTTTCAATTATTTTAATTCACTTATTGTCATTTGTACTTGTATTGTATATATATATTTCAATACACTTTTACAAATTAAATCTAAAGATATTCCAAAGTCTTGTTATATAGGTACATTGCAAATAGTTTTTTTATTAAATTAATTTTCCATATCCCATTTTATTCCCAGTTCAATTGTCAAAATGTTTTTTCCATTTTTTTTAAATATCATTTCCTTTTTTTTTATTTTTGTAAGGAAAAAAATATCAAAACAATTTTTATCAAAATTGAAAAATTAAAAATATTTTTAAAAAAATTGGACATATTAAATATCAACCAGTACCTATTGGTAATATAGTTGTATTTAAGTATTTGACATTTATTTTGTAAAATAAAAATATCCAATTTTAAGATGGCACTACATGAAAAACAGATTGTCTATATTTAAATTTTTTTTTTATTTTACTGTTATTGTAGCTGTTGTTGTTGTTGTTGCTGTTGGTTTTAAAATAAAATAAAATAAAACTATAAAACTTTTATATCATGTAAAAGTTTTTATTTTGTTTAATGCATACAAAGCTATATACATATATGCAGTATATATATATATACATATATGTAAAACTATTAATGTCATTTGTTTGGTGAAATCAATTTTTAGGTAAAAATAATTCAGGTGAATCAATCCTATTTACTTATATTCAATCCTACTAAGTGCATTATAATATAAATAACAACAAAGTGTGTAAGTATGTGTGTGTGTATGTGTTGGTTTTTTTTGTAAAATATCGTTTAAATAAAATTTTGAGATATGTTAAGCCACTATAAAAAATAAACTTTTAAATATATATGTAGATACACTTGTAATACATGTAAATATTTATATATATACTTTAATATACAGTGTGAAGCAAAAATAGAATTGAAAAATTGATAGATAGGGCTAAGTTATTTTTTCATTGAAAACTTTGATGCAAATTTTAAAAATTGAATAACTTAAAATGGAAAATTCAGATTTTAATTTAATAAAGTAGAGTAAAGAGTAGAATAGTATTTATTTAATTGCTATATGAATGAATTATTCAATGGTTCACAGCCCTGGGCTTATTTTTAATCCAGTATTATACTACGGAGATATTTGAATAACATCAAGAATCTGTAGGCCCCACATGTTAAGTTGGAAAAAGCCTTTCTTTTTGTATTTTAAACCGATTTCTAGAATATAATGAAAATCTGCCATTACAATATTTAATGTTGTAAAACAGTTTTAGAGGAGGTATTAATTGGCAACTTTTAATAGGAAATATTTACAACATACATTGAATTATATTGTATAACAGTTAGGAGGAAGTAAGCAAAAGTAGTCAATAAATATTTCTAAAACTGTTATACTGGAAAATTTTTGTTTTTCATATAAAGGAAAAAAATAAAAGCTAAAATACTTACGGCTCTATATACATAAGTTATGTAAAAATTTTGAAACTCACCTGAAAAGAGAAGAGAAAAAAATTATTAAATAATTGGAAAATAGATAAAATTTAGATTATTAAATTATTAAATGTAAAAATTATTAGCATTTGTAAAATTTAAGTATAATACTATTATTAAAGATAATGTAAGTAAGAAGCTTTGATTGATTTGAACCGTAAGTAAGCATGCAATTCAACTTTTCCATTTCCGTAAAAAGCCTTGGACATCTCATTAGTCATTTTGATTAAGCCGCTGATTATTCGGAATTCGCAATAGAATATAACTCTTGATAAATGTTACTTTATTGAGAGCTATTTTTTATTATTATGCAATAATCATATATTATTTAATTATATAACATTTATTTAACACTTAAATGTAACTATAAACTACTACTACTATAAACTACTCTTAGGAAAGCTTTTTTTCTATTGGATATTTAAATAAGTTCATTACCTTTCATGAATGAACACTGAAACCTTCTAGGATCCTTATTTTAAAAATAAATCATGCGATCACAAAACAGATCTTAAAAGATTATACAATCGAACTAAGAACATTTCACAATTTTTTTTTGTACTTAACTGTACTAAAATTTTAAAATCGTATCAATATACACACGTTATATATTTTTTATGAATATATATAAATATAAATATGCATATCATATGTTACTTTATTTTCAAAAAGGATAACATTTATTCTCTTGCATGAATTTTAAATGAAATTGAATAAAATTTTTTATAAGTTGCAGTATACACAAATATAAAAAAAAAATGAAATAACTATATAAATCTATTTTCTTTGTAATCGATTTTTTAAATAACATATATATATATATATATATATATCTTTGTAAAAAATTTTGTTAGTTATTGTATTTTTTAACAAAAAAATGTTGTCTTCATTTCTAAATTTTTAGTTATTTTTTGTGAAATTGAGATGACATTTAAAATAAAAAGAAAATATATAAAATGTGATTTAAAAAACAAAGGAAACAAAATAATGAAAATATAATAAAAAAAAAGCCACGATTAAATCTTCTAATATTTATTTCTTGTATTTTAAATATATATATAAAAAAAAATTAAATTGTCATACAGTCACAAACAATTTTATTTAATAGAATTGAAATGTTCTTTAAAAAAATTTCTTTCAAAACGTTATGATCTTCCTGTTCGATTATTAAGATTGTTTGATTTTTGAAGGCCGAATGTAGTCCAGGTCTGTACGAGAAGAAACTTGAATAAGGAAAGAATGTAAGATCTAAGATTCTGCCTAAAAACTGGCAGTTCACAGAACATAAATAAAGAAATTTTAATTTGCATACTTTTAGGGGTACATTAAAAAAAATTACAGAAATTTTATTCTAAATTAACTGAACTGAAGTATCACACTAATTGTTAAAATCGATTGTTCAATTTCATTCAATTATCTCTTATCTGATCTGGAGTTCTTATCAGAAATGACATAAGGATTAGAAATGAAGGCAATTAGCAACTCTCTCTCTCTCTACATCACCGATATCTACCGTTATCAATCTTCGAAAACTCCCATAAAATTTCATCTCTAATTGTATCAATGTTTATTTTAAAAATTTTTCTAAACCAATTGTATGCATGTTATGCATTTATAAAAATACCTTTTGTATTAAATTAAACAACAATACTATAATAAATCCATTAGGAAAATTTTTTTTTTAAAAAAAGTTTATTTGTGTATTTAGAAAATTTTTTGTTTCGTACACACACAAATAAAATGCAAGATTAAAATGAAAATTGATTTTCTTGTACTAAATGTCAGTGTTGAGCTTAAAAAAAGATTTAAAAAATTATTTAACATTTTTTTAGTATAACAGAAAGATATTCGATTTTATTAGAAAAATACATTCAACATATTAATGTCGTTAGATGGAAAATATTTTCCTGAAAAAAAAACTGATCCATGTAATTTAATTGAATTGAAAAATCTTATATATAGTTATTCTTAAGAATTTTTTATATAGTATAACAGATTTCATGCAATTTAAGTTATTGTTCAATGAATCATTAAAAAACAGGAAATAACACAAATACATTGAAATGTAATTTAATGTACAAATGATTTTATAAAATATATATTGTTAAAGAGCATCGTATCGGATTCTATTAATCGTTTTATTGCATATAACATGCGGTTTGTTTATGAATTTTTTTTTTTTGAAACTTTTATACACAAAAAATACATCAGAAACATTTAATTTAATCTTGATATCAAAATATACATTTCATGTTGCATAGTTTTTTCTGGAAGAATTTAAAAAAAAAACATACAAAAATTCGATAATTCCATTTTTAATGTGACATTAAAAGAACGAATAACAGAAGAAACAAAACTAAACCAAATTTCAATCCAATTTGGGGTAAATTTATGAGAAACATAAAAATACCTTTAAATTTTTTATTTTTTTATGTAGTTTTTTTTTTTTTTTTTTGAACAAATTGCTTGTATTTTACAAAAGATAAGTACAACATTTTTTTCTTTGAAAGTAGGGAATTTGGGTGAAAATTCTTAAAAAGGAAGCACTTTGATTTTATTTTCAATTTTGTTTTTCCTCTTGCAATTTTTTTTTAAAAAAGTGTTATACTCTGTTTTTTTTTTTTTTTTTTAAATGTTAACTTCTTTTTAAAAATTGCAATTGTAACCATCATGTATTTTTTTTTTTTCTATACCCATCATCATGTACACATTTTGTAAAATATAAAAATTTGATGCAATTTTGATGTTGTAAAACGTAGTGGTGTTGTTGTTTGGTGTGTTGTAAAACTATTTTCCCTATATATATGTTTTTTAAAAATCGTTCCTTTCTTGTGTTTTTTTTTTTGTTAACGTCATCATCATGTAATGTGGTTTCGTTATTTCCCATACATTGTGTTTTTTTTTTTTTGTATAAGAGTTCTTATAATATTTTTTTTGGCAATATTGTATAAGTGTTGTTATATGAGTTAAAAAAAAAAAAATTGTAAAATCTCAGGTGTGCATCCATGTCAAAATTTTAAAGAACTCAAAAAAAAAAAAAAAAAAAAAAAAACAATAACATAGCAATAAAAGAAATGAAAGGATAACTAAAACAGTTTTATTTAGTCCTTGTGGTGTTACCGTTAAAAGGATTTAAAAGTTGCTTTCGTTGCTATATAAAATTATTTTGTTGTTTTTGTTTTTTATTTTTTTTTTTGTAATATAAAAGTACGAAACATATGTTTATATATGTATCAAGTGTTTATATTAATGTTTATAAGGAAGAGACAAAGTTAATCTATTTATTTCTATGTTTTTTAAGGAATATAATGATAGAAAAATTTCATTTGAGATTTTGTTTATAGAAAAACTGACTTAAGAAAAATTTGGTTTAAGGCGGTCCAGTTAATTGTTTGTCTCTTAAACTTTCTTAAAATGGATAAATGCTATTTAGGCGATAATAGTTTCACAAAATTTTAAAAACTATTTTAAGCAAAAGCATTATTTTGAACAATTTAACATAATAATGTCAGAAGAACTCTTCAAACTGTTGAAAATATTTTGAGTCTGAGTTTAGTTATAGTTTCGTACCTGTAAACGGCCCAAGCAGTTGAGGGTTGTACTAAGATTACTTTAAAATTTGTATGTAATATTACAAATTTTAATAAAATAATTATTCATAGTTTTTTGCAAAAGCAAAATTGCTCTTAGAAGAAATCGAATCCCATAATACATTATACAATAGGTGAACTCCCCAAATTGGCTTTTGCAAATTTGTAAACTTTTTAAATATATATTTTTTATTGCTTTTTAAATAAACATTTGCTTTGCTTTTAAAACATTTTATTAAAACAGCTATGCATTACATAGTACATAGCATCCGCCTAAAGATATGCAACATATTTAAATTTTTATCAAAAAATAAAATTTAAATTAACTTTTTAGCATTTTTATTGAATTTTTTCAAAGAAACTTTAAAGAGATTTTACTCTTTAAAGACCTTATATTACAAATATGAAATATGGGATCCTTACATATATAATAACCCTAATATTTATGGCATGCAAATATAAGTCCATATTTTCCATAAAATAAAAAATAGTTTTTAGTATTTTTAAGTGCTGAATATGCAAGTAACAGACATTAAACAACAAAATAAATAATATAAGATGGTTTATTGCAATTTAATTTGGTTTAAAAATGTATGTTTTTCAATTTTATTTTTTTTTATTCGTTTTTTACTTTTGCGGTTAAAGATTTCACCCAGAAATTCAACCCACAATATATAAAAAGGGTTCCGAATTAAAATGAGTTGCAAACTTATATATGATTTTATTTTGTGGTAATATTAAGTATAATATTTTGTATGATAAATATAACATGAATGCAGTGTTTTTTTTTATGAGATAAGAATGGAAATAAAAGGAAGAAAGAAAAGTTGTTATTGTGTTTTCCCAAAAAAAACAAAAAAAAAAACAGGAAAATGAAAAAATTTTCATATATAAAATATTTTTGGTGCATTGGTTTTTGGTTTTTATATTACTACTGGGTGATAAAAATAACAAAAAATACCTTCCTTTTACTAATACTTATTATGGAATATTTTATATGATAGTTGATGCAGTGTCAAAATATAGATTTTTATTGATATTGATTAGATTCTGAGGAAATTCTTTATTTTTTTTATGGAATTCATCAGTTTGATTAATTAGTTAATCAGAAGATGTTATTTATATACACTCTATATGATTCAGTCTATATACACTCTACTTGATTCAATTACAAAACTTAAGAAACTCTTTTTGTAGTTCTAATATTTCTTTAACCAGAACCTAATAAGGATAAGTATGACAATCATTGTATCTCTGATAATTTTTAATGAATTTTAATAATAAAGTATGTGATAAATCAAAATGAAGCTATAGATACGAATCTTAATTTTAAAAAAATATTAAAAGAAGTCAAGACTCGACAAAAAACAACGCTTTTTGAAAAGACACTCCAATAAAAATATTAAATCTTTGAATTTTAATTTTATTCCTTCCATTTACAGTTATTAAAAATAATTTTTTGTATCATTTTTGATAAAAATCTTAAGATACAATAACAACAAAAAAATAAGGTAATTTTAATTAAAAAATTATCAAAGACATTTTTATACTATCGTTTTTTTTTTCAAGAAAATCTTAAATTTTCATTCTAAAATTTCCATTTTTCAAACTTATCAACCAACATTTTTTTGCTTATCATTAATAATTTTAATTTTAATTTCAGTGAAAAACAAAAAAAAAAGATACTCTAAAACCTATTTAAGATGTTAAATGATTGGACTAGCGTTTTTTTTTCAATGCCCTTGTATTCAGTATAACGCAATTTTAAATAATTTTTAAAAGAAATTTTTTAGATTTTTTTATACGGTTTCAAAATGTATGCCATAAGTACGCCTTACGCTATCAATTTTAATTAATTCATAGTACAAAACAAATCCTTCTTAAAAATTTTCAAAAATGACACACACTTAATTTATATAAAATTTTTGTACTTTTTTTTTTCAAGAAGTATAAAAATACACAAAAAAAAAAATAAGAAAAGAAAAACAAAAACAATAAAATAAAGGTTTTCCACCAAATATGAAAAAAAATTCCAAATTTATTTTCCTGTACAGAAAAAAAAAAATCTTGGCATTAATTCCATATAATTAACAGCCTTATTTTTTTTTTTTTTTGCTGTTTTTGGTATGGTTTCCAATTCATTTTTTTTTTTTTGCTTTATATCAAAAATAATTATATAATTTACACAAATTAACTACCATTGTTATAATGGTATATTATATATACATTCAAACATACATGGTGTACTTTAAGTATAAAATAGATGACAAGAAATAAAGCTCTAAAAAAAAAAAAATCAGAAGAAAATGTTAAGAAAAAATTGCCTTTTTCCTGAATTGTAAATCCTCGTACTCCCCGGAAAATTCAGGACATGAAATATATGGCAAAAGAATAAATTTTCTACTGTGAAAATTTAATTTCATACAGTAATTTTTTGAAATATGTTGTACTGTACAGAATACTATACTTACAGTAGAGAAGCTAGAATTTTGTTGGATATTTTAAAAGACGACGTTTTCTATAATACGTCTAATTATGTAAAATATTCTCCATTTTTAATAGTTTCATTAATAATTATAATAGTTTCATTTATAATTATTTTTTTTAATTACATTTATTTGAATATTTGTTGAAGTATAAAATTAGAACCCAGGTTTTAGAATAAAAGTTTCGAAGTTCTTACCTTACAAGCTTGAAATGGATGTGGGTTCTATTTTATAACTCATCTACTCTTTCTTTTATACCTTTATGTAAAAATAGTTTCATAATCTTTTCATAATCGTATTCATTTTAAACGGATAAGAACTTCACACAATTAATTATACGAAAAAGTCGAATGGTAATCACTTCCTATACTTGTATTTTCTCTTTTGTAATAAAAAATTAAAATTACCAAAAATGTCCAATTTTTCTTCCCAGCATTTCCTTCTCTTACTTCCTTTCACAAACAAAGTATTGTTAAATGTACAGGAATTACAAAAATTATAAAAAAGAAAGAGATAGCAAATAAAATAAAAAAATACAATTTTCAAGTACGGAAAATGTAAACACTGACAATTCGGAAACGATATAAGAGTAACAAAACAACAACAAAAAAATAAAGTATTTTCAGTTCTGATTAAAGTGTGAATTGGTTTTTTTTTTAAGAGAATGAGTGGAGAGACGCCCGTTTTTGTTACCAAAAAAAAAAGGAAATTGAACATACGAAAATTTATGAAGGACTATATATATATATACATTTTCTTTTTATATACTATAAGATAAATATAATTTTTATTCTATTTTCATATATACATATATATAACATATATATATATATATATATATATATATGTGAAAATATATTTAAATAAAAATGTGTGAAAATCAACATTGTCGACACAATGATGAAAATCCCATTCATTTGTAAATTATTTTCAAGGCTATGATCATAAATCACCTGTCTACTGACTACTGGCTTAAATATATATATATATATATATATGTACATATATAAGAGAAATTTTTACTTATTTTTCATTTTACAGTTTTTTTGGGACTATAGTGTAGAGATATAGCAGCAAAGCAATTCCTTTATTTTTATTTTTTTTTTATTTTGTGAATATTTTACTGCCCTTTCAAACATATACTCGTATATATATATACATATTATATATGTATACATGTATTGAAATTTTATTTTTATATAACATGTTAAAAACTCATTTAATACTGAATGGAGTAGGATGTATAAAATTACTAATTTTTTAAAGTATTTTAATTTAATACGTATTGAATAGAGATTGGCAACACTATAGTTTATTTAAGATTGACAGTTAATAATTGTAACTGACAGTTAAGATTATAAGCACGGCAATTTGAAGGAAGTCATCAGAAATAAAAACTTAATACAAAATTGTAAGTCAGTAGGAACTACTGTGAGATCTCAAGTTTTGCAAAGTTAGAAACTAATTACAATTTAATTTAGTTCTAAAATAAAAATAAATTTTCAAATTAAGTATGAGCTTTTTAATTTTGAAACTGTTATAAATTAAAAATGAAAGAGTTTTTAAAAGAATGACCTTACACTGATAATTAAAACTATCATAAAGTTGAAGTGTAAGTTTAATTTATGTTTTTCCATTCTTAATTCTCTCCCCAAGTGCGTTTGGTCAAAAATAATATTTATTTCTCAGGGTTTATTAAATATCATTATCTTGTTAAAAAGAGTGATTGAAATATTGTATAACAGATTTTATAAAATAATTTCAAAAATAGTATAATAGTGAAAGTTGGAGGCACACATATAAGTTATCTGAAAGTTCGCTGTCCAAATCTGGAAAGGGATGTCCCTGAAATTGGGTGTTTTGAATTTTTTTCTGGGGTGTATTGAAAGTTCTCTTCTTAAAAATCAATTTTATTGGGCTCTTAGTTACTGTTGAATGTAACTGTTTAACTTTAAAATCAGTATAACAGTTAGGTATAAAATAAAATTATATATTTTTTTCCAAAACTTTTTTATTTTTAATTTTGAAATCATTTTGAATTTTTGTATAATTCGCAAATTTTTAGGTTTAATTTTTTTTTAAAAGAAAGTTGAAACTTTCAAAGTTTGACGATTTTCCAAAAAAACAAAAATGGATTCATTCTTTTATTTGGTAATTCTTTAAATATTCGAGATTTTAAGTTTTAACTCAATTTTTTTAAAATTTAAGTTTTAACTTTACATATATGTGCAGGTAATTCTAGTACAGGTAAGTATGTTTGTGTATATAAAATATTATGTATAAAAATTGATTTATATATATACTTTATGAAATGGTCTTGATAATTTATCCATGGTTTGACTTTTAACCATTTTAAAAAAAAAAAAAAAAATTTAAAAACTGGTATAAAAAGTTTTAAAATCCTTACATTTGGTCCTATAATAATAAATTTTTGCTGATGTGATTATATTTTTATCTATAGAATGTTGAAAGGTATTTATAATGGATATAACGATGTCCCAACACTAGATTAGATTGTAATTAATAAGTGTATATGTGTGTGTATATACAATATAGTTTTATGAAGAACAATGAATCTGCAACAAACTTACTTTAGCACTTTTTTTTTTTTATCTAATATGCATGCATGCTTATATATACATATATGTGTGTGTGTATAAGTTATGCATATACATAGGAAGGAATATATAATAAATTTGTATATTTTCATATTATCCGTTTAAAAATATTCTTCAAAGTTTTAAATTACATTTATATAAAAGTTTAAAATTTATTTTAAAAAAAATATATAAAGAAAATATACATATTCAAAAATATATATATTTTAAATATCTGTGAATGCAGTTGTGCATATGCATCTGTATCATAGATTTTATAAACCAAATTTGAGGTAACATTATTTTATGTAAAGTATCTTTTATTTATTTTTTTTTTAGATTTTTACCACTTCTTTTATATTTGTAATTTGGTTGAGTTTTGGTTATTAAATGTATAAATTTAGACAAACATATTTTTATTTGCAATGTTTCGATTAGAGGCTCTTTTCCAACTAAATTTTTTTGAAATTTAAGTTAGGTATTCAAAAAATTGCCTTGGTTAAACTGTATGATCCGAGAAGGGCAACTTTTTTTTATACATTAAAAGCTGAAACCAATCAGAATAAAAATAAACGATAGTTTTTTGACTTATAAAACAAAAAAACATAAATATTTTTAAAAGTTATTAATTTTAGATATTATTAAAAAATTTCTTAGACAGACTTAAAATTTTAAACATAAATCAGAACTGGAAGACTATGCATTACCAACTCAACTCTTGTTTCTGAAATGGTTTATAAATATTTACAATTTTGAATTTTTGCATACTTTTAGGATGAATTATTTTGAAAACGTAATTTTAAATTTAAAACTTTATTTTTTGTAATAAATATTAAATTTTCAAAAAAGTTTCAATCAAAATTTTTAAAGGAAAAAACTTTTCAAAAATTAAATCCAATATTTTTATTAATTTTTAAAAAATTTTTTTTAAACCTACATATTTTTTATAAAATATTTTAAAATTTAATTTAAAAAATTTTACTAATATTTTACACAACAATGTTTTGCAGCAACAATAACTAAAACACCAAAAAGTTTTAAAATAATATTTGATTCTAGATTCTAACACAGTATTCAAGGATACAGGATATTAAATGGTTTAACTTTTTTTCTTTGTATTTTTGTTATGAATTTTAAATTTTTCCTGAAGTTTCGGGTAGGAACAAAAAAAAGCAACAAAAACCAAAATATATAAACATTAAAATTTTGGCGTGGTATTAAAAAATTTTCTAAATTTATGTTCTCTATCAGGTGTTTAAGAAAATATTTGACTACATCTATTAGTTATTTAAATGTAACTTACAGTATTGGACAAAATGAAGTGATGTATATAAAGCATATGTGATTGAAGGTAATATAAGAAAATTAAATAAAATATGTGGTTTTTAAATAAGACTTAAACTTATAAATTTGCAGTCAACTCTACATGACTTCTAATAGACCCTTAATTTAGATTTCATTTAAATTTCATTAAAACGAAGGTATTTGCCGTGAAACAGATGTACCTATAGTTCTCACAAACAAATCTTTTAAGGATTGACCCGAATTCTTAGGTTTTTATCACAAATTTCTATTTTGTCAAAAACTGTACATAAAATTTTTGTATCCCGTTAAAGGGCTAAAATTTACCAGAGTTGACCAAAAAATATAAATTTTATTGTTCAATTTTCCAAAAATTTTATAAAAATCTAAAAATCAATGTGAAATGGAAGAAGTCTAATAGAAAAATATGTACCAATATACATATATGAATATAAATGTGTATTGGTGTATTTATATATATTGTATTATTGAATAGAACAAATGAGGGTCATTTAAATAGTTGATTATTTTCTAATTCATCTTGTTAACAAAGAATTTTAATACTTGTAAATTTTTTATACAACAAAGAAATACAAAAGTTAAAACCCTAAAAAGGTATTCATTATATACTATATATATGTATATATATAAAGTATGTGTATATGTAATATATTCTCACATTATCTTTTTTATAAAATTTTTAAAATTCTTTTGTGGTTGAAAGTTTTGAGATTTATTTTCAATTTCAAAAATTTATTTAAATAGATAAATAGGGGTTTCCAAAGATCATGTTCTATACAATTCATATTTTACTATATATATATAGATTTTTTGACCAAGGAATCCTTTCCTGTTTTTTTTTTTTTTATTTTAAATAATATGATCGAAAGGGCTATCAATTAGGTATTTTAAATTATCTTTTAACATTCACTTTTATTTACAAAATCATTTTTACAAAAGAATCAAATGACAAAAAATT
Organism: Dolichopus griseipennis; assembly: GCA_963082915.1. Classification (NCBI taxonomy): domain Eukaryota; kingdom Metazoa; phylum Arthropoda; class Insecta; order Diptera; family Dolichopodidae; genus Dolichopus; species Dolichopus griseipennis. Next base: position 3,078,889 of record OY720445.1, read on the forward strand.
ACATCATAAAATTATTAAAATATTTTAACAAAAGTGACTTAGAAAAGGTTTTAAGTAAATGAATTCTTTTGAAATTTTCTTTTGATATAATTAAAATTGGGAATTATTTAAGTTTTTATTTCGAATTTTTTCGAATATGATAGCAAAATTTTAAATATTTTGTTTATTACAAAATTTTTGGAAAATTGTTAATTAATCGTTTTACATCGAGGCCAGCTGACAAATTGCTTCGAGGTGTGTGAGGGAGTAAGGCAGGGCTGTATTTTATTACCCATATTGTTTTTAGTAGTAATGGATGACATAATGACTACTACTGTGGGTGTAAATGAGAGCCACGGTATCCAGTGGCGTCCTTTCGAACGTATCAGCCACTTAGATTACGCCGACGATGTGTGTTTATTATCACATATGAATGGAGGTTTGAACGATATGTGTCAAAAGATGTATGACACTGGAAAAAGTGCGAGCCTAAAAATCAATTCAGCTAAAACTAAAATAATGCGCACAACTCACACATCACAAAATCCGATCCTCCATGAAGAAATGCAAATCGAAGAGGTGAGTACGTTCAATTACTTGGGCAGCATCGTGTCATCAGATGGAGGCGCCAATTTGGATATTGAAGCCCGCATCAGTAAAGCCCGTACTGCTTTCGGGATGCTTTCAAAAATATGGCAGGCAAGCAACCTATCTCTGCGCACAAAAATAAGAAACAAACACAAATAGAAGTGTAAATCGGACAGAGGAAATGGCGGAAGGCCGAGAAAAACGTGGAGAACAACTGTCTTAGCCGAAGCAAGTACCCAGCAAAGAACATGGCCACAACTGAAGAGGTTAGCCGCAGATAGGAGCCGATGGAAAGAATTTACTTCCGGCCTATGCCCCACGGATGGGGTTGCAGGACAATGATGATGAAGAATTTGTTATACTTAGAAATATTTTCAATTGTGTTACGAAATAGTGAACTCTCTAGTATATGTACTGGAAATTCGTACCTTTTGTAAATTCGAAATCTTATAATTCTTTCGAATATTTATCAGTAGTTGATATTTACCTATTTATGTAGAAGAAAATTTTCCAATTTTGATTAACTTAATTTTTTAATATATAGATTAATAAGACCTTTGATTTTATTCCAATTATTATCTGATAAACTGGATGACTGTCGATTCAATGTCAAAATAATTTTATTCAAAAATATTATTAAATTAACAAAAATATATAAATAAGAGTCCTTTCAAACAGATTAAATTATATTTAATTTGGATGAATGAAAATAAATAAAAGAAAATTCCATTTACTTTTATCTTTTTAAAAATAAAATAATTGAATTATTTATAAATTCATATGTACGTTTGTATACCTATATAATATTATTGAACTGTTATACTTAATAAAAAAATTGTTTTAATTTTTCGCTTTTTTTTTTTTTAAATCTTTAATACAGCCATAGGTATGACAAAAATAATTTTTAATTTCATCTTTCTTTCTCTTTTTTTCTTATTTCATTTTAATTCGAAAATTGTTTTTTAACAAAACTTTTTTTTATATATATATATATATATATATATACATTTCGAATTGATCTCAAATTTGATTTAATTATATTTAAACCTGTTGATCCATCGTATAATACATTAAATTTACTTCTTCTATAAGTATTTAAATGTTTTAATAAATTCAATCGCGTTTTTTGTATAAAAAAAAGTAAAGTTTTTCCTTTGAAAATTTTTCGAAAAAATTTTTTTTCATCATCAAAAAGATGAAAATTCAAAACAATAAAAAGAAACAGAAGAAGAAAAACAATAATAAATGAAATTGAATAAAATTGAGAGGCAAAAAAAAAAAATAATAATCGGATTAAAAGCAAAAACCAAGAAAATTTCAGAATGAATAAATGGATGAATGAAAAAACAAAAAATTCTTTTAGAATAGCCTTAGGAATTGATTGAAAATTTATTCTAAAAATAAAAAAAAAAAATAAAATCAGGATAAAAACAAAAAAAAAAAAAAAATTATATAAAAGGAATTGTTGAAGAAAAAATGGAAAATAGAATCTTTCCTTCGTCCTTCTGATTTTCCCAAAAGAAAATTAAAAAAAAAATTTAGATTAAAATGTATTAAATGAAAGTGTTACAGTTATTAAACGAAATACATTAAATTTACTATATTGATTCTAGTTAGAAATTTCATTGACTTCCTTTTAATGATTAAAAAATGTATTTCAAAACCAGACATAAGTCACAAAGTCTCAGTGAACGATATTAGACTTAAGTTTCACAAATAATTAAAGCTAGTCATCCTGAAATTGACGGTTGCATTTTATTAAGAAATATTTAAAAATTAGGTTCTTCTTTCTAATTTAAGTTAAATAAAATAAAAAATAAAATAAATTCCTAAAAGTATGCAATTTTATTTTTCTTGGGATTTTATAATAAAAACAATAGAAGTAATATTTAATTTATTTAATTAATTAATAAATTAAATTTTTTTTTATTTTTTTTAAATAATAAAAGTATAGATTCCTCGGTCGCGTAGTCTGCCGAGATTTTCCCAGATCGATCCCCTCAGAGCTCAGTTCGTAAGTTCCTTTCAAGGAAAATTACTTGATGTTATGATTTTAGTATTTCATAGTAACAATCTCTTATTAAAAATATTTCAATTATAATATATATATATATATATATATATATATATATTTATGTTCATAATATGTATAAATATATTAAATAAAATAATTTCGTTAGTATTTTTTTTTTTCAATTTTTATATACATTGTAAAAGTTTTGAAATAAAAAAAAAAATATTTTTAAAAAGTTACCTGTTACCACCCGCCAAACAACAAAAACTTAAGATTTTAATTTTATTATAAAGTGTTGATAAAACGTTTTTATATTTAAAGTGTCCAATATTACTTTTTATTTGAGTAAATCTACCAGAAAAACTTTTTCTTTTTTAATTTTAATTCAAAAATGGAGTTATAAAAACGAAATTTAATAAAAATTAATTAAATATTTAATAATTTTGAACCATGTAGTACTACAGTTTGCAGTCCTATGACCAAATTCTAAAAATAAACGTTAATAGTTTACACTAATATTTTATTATCAAATGCAACCAGTCATAAGTGATTAGGAAAACTATACTTTCTTTTTTAAATTTGAAGAAGTATTTAAATCCATAGTCTTCATTTAACTCCTCTTTTACCTTTTCTTTTACTACCCCCTTTACTAACCCACCTTATTCTTTCCCTGCTTCAATAGGATTTAATTTTCTTTTTGATTTTTAACTAAAAGATTTTTTTTTTAATAAAATTTTGATACACTCTTAAAAAAAATTTATTTTTTAGTCGATTAAAAAAAAAAAAATAAAAACAAAATAATAAAAAATTAAAATTTCATAAGGTAAGACTGAGACGGAAGAAATAGGATCTATATAAATATAAATGTATAGAGATATTTATATATATATATATATATAAATATCAGCGAATAAAAGAGTAATAAAAAAAATAAAAAACTGCAAATAACGGGAAATATCCACGTTTTTTTTAAAAAAAAAAACTTAATAGAAAATTTGATATAAAACAACAAAAATTAACTGAAATAGAAAATACGAAACAAGATACAACAGCATAAAGCAACAACAGCAACAAAATTAAGAAACAAAATAAGGAAAAAATAAATAAAAACAAAAATTAAATAAAAATTTCATCATCGTTTCTCGAGGCTTTGAAATTCACTTAAGTTAAGGAGATGAGATGGTTGATAAGATTTTACAGTTATTATTTTTTTTTTTTGCTCCATCTTAAGATTTTAGCGGTGTTTGGGTACAGAGAAAAGTTAAAAAAAAAAAAAAAAACAATAAAAAAAAGTTTAGGGACGTTACGGCTTCTTTAAAAAGCTTTAAACAGTTTTTTTTTTTGTAGCTTTAATTTCAATGTTTTGTGCCGATATTTGAGTTGTAAACTGAATTAAGAGAGTAAAATGAAAGCTATCAAAATTTGGTTGTTGTTGTTGTTGTTTTTTTCTCAGCTAATGTTGTTGTTGCTGTTACTTGGTACATCAAATTATACAATCGTAGATATAGATAAGTATAAGATAGAGAGTGAAATTAAGTTTAAAAAAAAATAAAATAAAAACAAAAACAAAATATAATAAAAAAAGTGTGTTACGAACGAATGAATCAAGTTATAAAAATGATGTTTTTATATTTTCATTATTATATGCGGAATTTCCAAATATCAATAATTCTGTTAGTGTTGCCGTTTATTTTTATTTTTCTTATTTTATTTTATTGTCTTCCTCGCAAATTTGGTTTTTTTTTTCATTTAATGTTGATGACAGCTGGTTGATGGAATACCAACCATCAGGCATCATCTAGGATTGTAAGTATGTGAGAGATATATTTGTTACTCAAAAAAAAAAGTATAGTATTACCCTATTTAATTTTTTGTTTTTTTAGCGGTATTATAAATTTAAAAATACTAAAATGATATCATAATCAAAAATATCATCATAAACATTATTATCAATATCAATGATATTTGCTATAATGTAGTAGTAGTAGTAGTAGTAGTAGTTATGAACATTGGTATCAAAATTAATAAGTGACAAAATGCAAAAAAAACAAAACTACTCAATTGAGTAAATGTTAAAGAAGATGTAAAGGGGAGACGAGGCAAGGCAATGAAGCTATATAGTGGAAACTGTTACGAAACGAGATTCAGAAGATAATAAATGAAATTTTACAATTTTTTTTAAGTGTAGTTAAGAAGCTTAATAGAAAGGCTACGAGAAAATTGTAAAAGAAAACGTTTTTTAATAGAAAAAAATATGGGTGTTTTTTTTATTTTAAATTTAATTGAATTGAGTTTTTTTTTTTTTTCCTTACTTTTCCACTCAGTTCACCAATTTATTGAATAAAAAGAAGGGATTTATGAATTAATTTTTTTTTTACTCTTCTGTTTCTTCTTCTTCATTTTCGGTGGACTTTCTATGATGAAGTGTGAGAGTTTTTTGAAGTTAGTCTTCTATCTGAATGTTGATTTTTCTTATTATTAATACTTGAAGGGAATAATAAAATCAATATTAAAATTAAAAGAAAATTGAAATTAAAACAAAAAAACAACAACAAAAGTTTTTTTTTTTAATTTTATTATTAAATAATTTTCAGATTTTTAATATGAGATTTTGTCCGCGCGGAAACTATTAAATGAAAATGGGAAATTGTCAATTGTGTTTTATGTTAAATGTTCTTGAGTTTGTTTTTTTTTTTCATTTTCATTTTTCTTGAAAATTTAATGTAAGTAATTAAAGTTGGAAAAAAAAATTGGATTTACCTGGGCACTGGTAAATTTATACAAGTGTTGCTGTTTGTATAAGGAAATAATAATTAAAGTTTTAAAATGGAAAACTGTTGATTGAAAACAGATTTATAATAAAGGGGATTATAAAAGTGATAAATATTTTTAAGAGAGAGGAAGTTTTTAAGTGAGCTACTAAATTTAAAGGTCCCTTTAAAGACTTGAGGCTTCTAGGAATTGGAAAGAGCTGGAAAATAGAAGAATGAAAAAGAAAATTAAAATTTTAAATTGACTCAATAATTGAGTAACTTGCTTGTCATTATAATTACAAGGTTGTTATAAAATTTAGAAAAAAAATACAATTATGAAAGGAAGTATAACAGTTAAGTAAAATATATAATACTTTTGTTATATTTACAGTTTTTAAAAAATTTTCTAGATAGTTAATTTAATTTTTATTAATTATGTTAATATAGAAGTACATTATGATTGAAGAAAAGAATTGCATTATGATTGTAATAGGAAAAGGTATTGAATGAGGGGCGAATGAGGCTCCTATTGTGTAAGGCATAAAATTTCGCCATTAAAAAAACCAAGTAAAAGGGGATTCTCTCAAACAAATAAGAAGCCAAAAAAAGCATTTCAAATGCAGCTTTCATACTACATTATTTGATACCTAATATGATAAAGGTTTTGGTATAATCGCAATTGCAGGGTTTGCTAATATAAAGTTTAGGACCATTTCGGAGAATTTTTTTTGTAATTTAATATTAAAATGGAACTTGAATAAATTAAAGAAAATATTGTATCTCGACTTATTTAATTTCAGTTATTGTAAACTGTTATACTTGATTTTTTAGTAATTATCGAAACTTTTAATAAAAAATAAAATTTTTTTTAAAACTTTAAAAAGTTTAAAACTTACCTCTAAAATAAATTTCAAAACTCATTTTTTTCTTAATAATATTAAGATTTAAAAAAAAAACTTCTTGGGACACTACAAAACCATTATAAATTCTAGAGATATTCAATATGAGTGAGAAAATCTCAAATTACCAACAAAGAAAAAAAAACAAAAATAAAGAAATGTTGGTGGTTCCAATTATTTGAAAAAAAAAAAGTTAAAACGGAAAAAAAATCGATAATTCATGGTTCAATAGACACTAGTTCAACACAAAGTTTTGTTTAACAATCCACAAATTTTTATTGAAATTTTGGACAGTATGTTGCACAAGTTATGTTTTAATTTAACATATGCTTAATCAAATTTTATGCCTCATTCACTTTTAAATTATAATGAAATAAACGCTTAAAAACTGAGCTGGAAATTAGTGAGAAAATTTCTGACAAAAAATTACAGTGCAGTCTAGATTTAATAAAACTGATTGATTTAATAAGGTATTTTATAAAAACTAACAAATTGCATAACATTTCAATAGAAAATGTTTTTTTTTTAATTTTAATAAATGATCTTAGGTAAAGATCGGTGGGGTAGATTTAAAATTTCAAAATCCTAGTTCTGATATTTTAACATGTCATCAATTTAAATGATCAGTCATCGAATGACGTCAACGACTTATCTCATTTTCAGACAACGAATCTTTAATAGAATGATATTTTTAAACGCAATTATAATATGACGCAATACTATAGAATTCTGAACACAATTTAATGTAATCAACTTATATAATATTGATAAAAAGACTCAATCATGAATAACAGAAAATTTTTATTAAATTTAAAATTTAAAAAAAGATTTTTCTGAATAAAAAAAAAAAATGCCACTGTCACCAATGCTTAGAACATACCACCATATAAGATAATCTGTTCCCAGAGATTCCCAGTAAAATGAAAAAATTGAGAGTTTTTTTTATATTCTTTCAGTAATCACAAAACTTATATGAATACAAGGTACCAGTTATACCACACATTTTGCCATTTTTTTTTTTTGTGTAGCTTTTGTTAAGTTTTAAGCAATAACAACAACAACAACAAAAACAGTAAGAAATAACTAAATAAAAACCACTATCACCACCATTCTGATAAACCACTATGTGAGTATTGAATATCACATACAAAAAAAAAACAAAAAAAGGTACAAAATAAAAAATTTTAAAAACTGATGATGCATTTTTCGTCCTTTTGTTTTCAAAAAATAAAATTTTTTTTTATTTTTTGTAAATATCAACACACATACGAACATACAAATAAAATTTATATATGCAATTATATATAGAACAAAAGTCTTTTACTCATATATGGTAATGATTTGGGATATAGGATAGAGGAATCAGGTTCGTAATATGATTCCGTACTGTTGTTTCCACATCAGATTTTTTTATACTCAATATATATATATATATATATATATATATAAAAATACCACAAAGTATTGGTAATTGTTGTTGGATTCCAATAGCTCTTCATTGCTTTGGCTGTTCTTTTTTTTTTGTTGTATTTTGCTGTATAACAATTTTTGTTAAATGAAATTTGATGAAATTTTTAGAATTATTTTTGTTGTTGTTGTTGTTTGGTTGGGTATTGAACTGAGTTAAATATCATTCAACTGGCGTTGTATTGCAGCAGATTGAATTTTTTATAAAAAAAAAAAAAAACAAATAAAAATAAAAAGGGAAAAGATATTCCAATTAAAAATTTTCGAGAAAGAGTAGAAGAATAATGTAAAGTTATAGATAAGAAACAAGATGAAATGATGAAATTGGATGTTTTTTTTTTTTTTTGTTATTATATTGAATATTACATTAAATGACAACAACAACAAAATGTGGGGTAATTATGTGAGTTGTAAAATTTTTATTTTTGTTTTTTTTTTTTTTTTTTGAGATTTAATTTCAGAAACTGAATATCGATTTTTGTGAAAAACTAAATCGAGTTTTTTTTTTTATTTTTAGCACATTTTCAAAAATTTTTGTTAAAAATGTGCCTATATAGCTTTACTTTGTCCGTCCGTCCGTATGTTTACAAAAACTTTTACACCGTTTGAAATAGAGTAAAGAAATTTTAACCATGGGTAGTTTTGCAAAAAAAATAATTTCGTTTCGCCCCCCAAAGTTGGAAAAAGCCCTATATTTAAATTGTTTTAACAAGAGTTCTGTTAGATATATTTTCAAACTGAAAACGGCAAACGATAGCTGGTTAATAAAAAAAAAAATTTTATAAATATTTAAAAGGAAAATGCGTAGGGTTGCCATACGGTACTTTAAGTAATTTAACATTACACAAAACTCAATTTTTGCAAAATTTTTGGCCCCACATATCTTCTGAACGGTTCAAGCTAGGGTTTTGAAATTTTTTTGTCAAGCCCCCTGTTTAGGAGCTATAAGGGCTCGAAAATTTAAATTTTGTTATTTTTAAGCACCTGTAACTTGAATGCCTGTCAAATTTTTTTTTTATTAATAAACATAATTTAAAGGCCCAACATTATATTTTAACATATGTTAAAGGTTTTTCTTAAATTTAAAAGCGGTTCCTTAAATTGAAAAAAGTGTCTCTCAGCATTACCCATTTTTGCTTAGATTGTATAATTCTAAGTAAAATTCCAAATTTTTGTGGAATTCACAATTTAATTCCTAGAACCTAAAAACATTGAAGGGGAGGGGGGGGGGGAGGGGTGAGTTAGATGAAGTTAGATCCTTGAGAAATTTGGTAACCTCCCCATTGAAGGGCTATAAGAACTTTAAAATAAAACTTTACTCATAAGTAAGCAGTAACTATTTCCAAGTAAATATTTCCAAAGTTAAATTCAGTATGTAACACAATATAATTTTGAAAATGTGCTTTTTTAAAAACCTTTGGTTTTTTTTCATCACTTGTTTAACTTTAAATATGAAATTTGTATTAAAGAAATATGGGACCAAATTGCAATAAGAAAAGAAAAGATTTAAAACAGTACTGATTCAAATCACAACTGGACTCTATACAGTACTGATTGTTTTTTTTTGCTTAAGTAATTAAACAATAAGTTGATTTTGGGAGGAAAAAAGAAAGTTCTAATAGCAATCAGAGACACATGTAGCTCTTTATATTATAGTATACATATATTACAGTATATATAATAGTGGTTAAATGGTATTCAAATAGCTTTTAAAAATTGAAATCTGGTTGGCAAAGTAATCATTAAATTTTAAAACTATTGCGGCACACAGTATTTCGATTTTTTTCGAATTAAAAAAAAAAGAAAATAAAAATTTAAAAAAATGTTTTAAATTAAGTTGACGTATTGTTGAAAAAATTTGTTTTATTCTTTTTTACTAGCAAAAAAAAATTAAAAAAACAATTTTTTTGCAAACGTTTTTCATTTTACTGGAAAAATCAATGAGAAAAAAAAAAAGAAAATCAGCAAAATAAAAAAGAAAAAATATAATAAACAAATTTAATTACAAAACAATTTTAAAGTAATTTTGTATATTTTTTTTTCTATTTTTTTTTTTAAAAAAATTAAAATGGGGTGATTTAAAAAGTATTTGAGTGATTTTCTAATTAGAAAAAAATTTCATTCATTTATCAGTACTTTGTTTTTTTTGTTTTTTTTTTTTTTAACTGTATGATTATGTTACAATTTAATTAACGTTCTTTATCACAAAAATTCGAAAATGGATGACTTAATGGTTTTTTAAAATGACGTTAATGATTTTTATTTTTATATATATATATATATATATATATATATTATATATATAAAATTGGTTTGTTTGTTTTTTTTTTCTTGTTTTACACGCCTTTAAATTGATTATAAAATACTCTTGAAATGTATTAATGGGTGGATTGATAATTGAAACTGAATTAGAAAATTGAAAATTTTTGAAAAAAACGCCCCCTTAAAAAATTTAAATGCATTTAAATCGATTATTTAATTATTGAAATGATTTAAAAGGTTTTTGTCTATGCTAAAAGGATTTGTCTTTGCTAGAGATTTATTTATTTATTTGTAGTACCAGACAATAATAAATATTGCCTGATAATTTTAAGCCTTTGCCTATTTGACATTTGGATATCTTATTAAATTATTTTAATATACACTATATTTTTTCATTAGACATAGTCTGACAAGAATTTGAACCAGAGACTTTTGATTGAAAAGCAAAAGCCGCCACTTTACCATTGAGCTATAGGTCAGATTATACATTTTAATATAGTGAATTTAAAGAAGAGGCGATTAAATAAATGGTTTAAATAATTTCCATATATTATCGTAACATTGTACAAGTAAATATTTCACTTTAATATTTTTTACACAATTACGGAATGTGCTATCGTTATACTGTAAAACTCTTTGACCATCAATTTCTCATCCAATATTCCTCATTCCAATAATCCAGAAATTCCAAATAACTTCCACCATAATCCCAAATCCTTCCATTACCCCATCGCTGGATCAAACTGTACATTTGTATGACAGATTCCCTCCTAAAGTTTGGTTTAAAAAGGGTGTGATTTTGGTGTGTTAAAGTCGCACACTACTAAAGAAACACTGTACAGTTTTAATGGATGGCTTTCGAGTATTCCATTCCCTCGTAAAAAAATCAAAAAAAAAAAACAAATAATTTCTGCAATTAAAAGTTTGCTAAATTTTGAAGCTAATTTATTTACCTATAAATAGTTCCAATTATATCATGGAATGTGATAAGGGAGGGAAGAATGTACTCTTTCTTTTAGGGCGTGAAAGATATTATACTATTTATTAATGTTAGAATTTTGCTTATATCATATTATTCATATTATTTTATATTTTACTTTATACATTTGGTTACCAAGGAGATTTTGTAAATAAATAAAGCTAATAAGTGATAATAATATAAAATAAATAAAAATTGGAGAGCTGACTCAAATAAATTAAAACAAGGAAAATAATGTAATCAATGTAAATGGGAGAATAAGAATAGAATTTTGGTTTTAAAATTTTTCATTACTCTATTGTCAAATAAAGTGACAAACTTGTGCAATATGGAGTTGATGGAGATTACAACTAAGTTTGTAGTCATTTTACTTATAAAAAAAAATATTAAATTATAATAACAATACAATTTAAAAGTATTAATTTATTTTAAACGATATTTTCGCATTCACAAAATCGACTTTCAAAATATATTACCTAATTAATCGATTATTAGACAATGTAGACAAAAATCATAAGTTCTACGAATTCTAAATATGGATCAAAAAAAAATTAAAAACCCTTAGTAAATTTTCATTTGTTCAAAAGAATTTCAAAAAATTTTAATTTTTTATTTTTAGAAAATTGTATTAAGAATCCCTTCTTTTTAATATTTAATTTTTTCCAATTTTTTTTTAATTTTACGAAAAATTTTCGTTTTATTTTTTTAACAAAAAGAAACAAAATTAACTTTTAAATATTTCCGGTGTTAAATTTTCTCCCTTAATAAAAAAATTTTATTTTAATTTTTCTAAAAATAAAATGTTTTATTTTAAAATAAAAAAATTAAATTTAACTTACCTTTAATTATATTAAAAAAACATCACACAGAAAATATTTTTTGACAGCTAAAATTGAAGGTTATACTTTTTCATCTCCACCACAGCCCAAAGTATTGTTAGTTCTTTCATCAATATACGAAATACTGTACAGTTAAAGGTCTTTAAACTCAATGAAAATAAAATTTAGGCCGCTTTTCTTTTGTTATATTTTAAAAATTAAAAATTAAGTAACAGAAGAATGAAAAAATTTGTTTTAAGAAATTTCTATTGTAGAGTTGAAGTCAATTAATCCATTACTATAACATTTTATGGACTCGATTTTCAGCTGCTTTTGTTTTTCTATTTTGTTGTTTAGTTTTTGTACCACTCCATAAAGTTTTAACTCGTCACAAAGTTTTTTTTTTATTTTTTATTTAATTCTTCGGAATACGTACTTATAACAAGTCATCCAACCTAAAATCATACTTCACAGGATATACCGTTATTTCCTTTAAAAATAAATATTTCGTGATTTGAACAAATTTTTTTTCATTTCTTTTATGGCTAGCACGAAATAACGGTTATAATTCTTTCATATTTATGTTCCCTTGTATTTTTTTTTTTTTTTTGGAAAGACTTAAAGATTTCAATAGTTAATAAAATGATTTGAAAATGGAACGAATGGAGTGGGCGATAAAGTTTTTTCAACCCTACTTAACTGAATTTTAATAAAAAGCCACCACCCTGGATGATAATTAAAATTGAAATTTTTCCTGTTATTAACTCATTTTGAAAGGAGGACTTTTTTTTGATTTTGGAGGAGTGAAGCTTATTGAAACTGCTAAAAAAATCTTCCCCACCAAACCAAGGTAATGGTTAATTCTGATAATTTTTTTTCATAATTTTTTAACACAATTTTCATTATTGTAATCATCATCATCATCATTATAACGGATGGTCATGATATAGAAAATGAAATAACTGTTGTTTTACACAGAGTGGTAAGAATTTAACTGGTTTGTTTGTCACTGCCATTGTGTTTTCTATTTCTATTTTTTGTTTTTGTTTTTTAACAATATTTCAGTTTTATTTGTCCTAAACTTAAATTGTATTTTTAATGTTATTATTATTGTATTTGTTTTATATTCTACAGATTATAACTGTATTATTAGTGGATTTTGTTGATTTTGTTTTTGTTTTACAGTTAAGTTGTTTGTTTGTTTGTTTCTATATCTGATTGGCATGTGCATATAATAATTGTATACGTTGTTTAAGTTTGGGTGATACGAACTGCTTTTTATTAACTTTTACAGTTACATTATTGTATAACAAAATTTTTACTTTATGGTTAAAATTTTATAAAATTTATTACTTTTAATTTTTTGTTTTTTATTGTTTTTATTATTATTTGTATTTTATGACGATTTTGTATATATACTTTTTGATGTCATCCTTTTCTATTTTTCTCTATCTTATATTATTTATGCATTTTTATATGTTTGTTTCTTTGTAACTGTTTTCAGAGTTGTTGTTTTATAACATTTTATCACTGACTAATATTGTTCTAGTTCTTTTAACATGGCGTATATATGTATGTTTAAAAGTGTGTTTTTGTAAATAATTAAAGTTTATATTTACCTTTAGTATTTTGTTGTTTTTTTACTTTTTTTTTAGATTATTTTTTATTTAATGCCTTTATTTTTTCTTATATTTCATTTTATGTTTTATTTTTAAAACAGTTTTATTATATTTTATAGTACCGTTATTATACTTAAAAGTATTTTTTGTTATATTTGTTTTTACCTGGCCTGTTTTACACAACACATAACTGTATAAGTGAAAAAGGAAATTATGTTTTATTATATTTTATACTGTTATTTATTTTTTCTTTCATTGTTTTAATATAAAATAATTTACTATACCGTAATATTATAACGGTAATAATATTAAAGCAATATGTAGAAGAAAATTCTGTTATATTTTAATACATATGATTATAATTTTTTTTTTTATTCTTATTTTATAAATGTTCTGTTTGTTTATACTCTTTTTAAAATATACATAATGGTTATTAAATAAAAAAAAAACAAGAAGGTACAGTAAAGTCTAACCGAAGGACAATATAAATTGAAGAACGATAAGAATATAATATAATATAAAGTAAATCAACGTATATATCAACGTATATAAATATATATGTATATACTTGTTTTTTTTAATTTTAATTACTTTTAAAGTCAATTATAACTTTTAAAAAAATAATTTAAATCAATTTATAATACGATTAAAATTTACAAATAAAAGAATTAGCCATTGTTAAAAAGTTTTAAACTTTTCTTACAGTAATAATATTTTACTGTATCTCTAGTGCTATAGTTAGTTTAGATTTTCTAAAAATATGAAGTATTAGTTTCACAAGACATTGTAAATATGATTTAATTTCAGTGTGAAAGGGTTGATCTCAGAAAAAAATAATATTTCATCTAGACCTTTTTAACCTTTGAATTGAAAATTTGTAGACAATTTATCAGTAAAATAGGGCTTTAAAACTTAGCTACAATCCTAGAAAAGTAATATTGTAATATAAAATATTAAATATTTGAATTAACTATTTACTAGCAGTGTAGCACAGTTTTGTAGCACTATTTAACTGATAATTATTCTAACAGTATGAAAATTAAATCATAACCTCACTTTCCTTCAATATTTTAAAGTCATTACTAACTGTCATTACTCATTCATTACTTACACAGCATTTGTTATCTTAATAAGGTAAAAAGAGTTTTAATAATTACTATAATGCTAGCTTAAAATAATTTATAATTTGTCATATAATCTTTGAAATTATATTAAACCTAATCTCTTAACATTAGTTCTATATATTATTGCTCTACTGTACATATATGTGTTTTTTTTTTAATAAGTATATTTTTTAAATGTATGCAATTGAAAGGATATTTCCAGGATTATAAAAAAAAAAAAATATAAAAAAATAAAAATAGTGAGAAATGGAAAAATTGTTACGAATTGTTAAGTAGCTATTATAATAGGTTAATGCTGCTAAAGATATGCAACATAACTGTAATCATTTAAACGCGTCATTGTAACTTATAACATTGTTATTGTACTTTTTATATTCTTTCCTTTTTATTTTTTGCACAACAATTTAAAATTGTAGAAAGTCATGTGTTAAAGAGAGATAGATATATATATATATATATATATTAAAAGAAATAAAATAAAGTTAGAAAAATATTATATTAAAGATATATCTGGGTACTTTTGTTTTTTTAATTTAATATTATTTAAGTTTTATTTTAAATATAAAGTTCTATTGCATTAAATAATTATGTGCATGTATGTGTTTATATTATTTAAAAAGGTTTAAGAATAATGGTTTTAGTAAAATAATAATATATTTCATTTAACATACAATTATATATTAAAACTATATACATATATTATATTTAAATAAAATCTAGTAAAAATATGAACATTATTTTAAATGATTTATTAAAATTAAAAATTTATATTCTATTGCATATAAAATTGAATTTATTATTAAAAATTAGTTAAGTTTTAAGATAATTAATTTATAAAATTTATTTATTTAATAAAAAAAAAATTTTTATTTGTATTTAAGAAAACTATAATAATATTTTCATATAAAATAATACTTATATTATTAATATAAATCTTTTTATTTTATTAATAAAACTTTTAATAACATAATTTTCCAGAAACTTTTAAATTTTAAAAATTAAATTATAAATAAATTTATTTGCAAAAAAAGATTAAAATACTCAAAATACAATTGAAAGTAAAATATTAGATATTTTGTTATAAATGTTACTATCCATGGGTAAAGGTAAGTTTAAAGTTTCTATTTTTATCATTTAGGGCCTTACCTAATCAAAAGCGTACGATGTATGACGTACAATACGCCGTACGTCGATACGCGCGTACGTAATATAAAAATGTTTTATTTACTCAATGTCAAAAAAACGTCACCATAACAACATAACAAAAACAATAACAAAATTTTATACGCTTTGTCAATTTTTAAATTTTAAAAACCTGATGTCCATAGTACGTTGCGTATTTCGGGAGCTCTCATTTAATTATATGTATTTAATATTATTTTGACAGAAAATATAAGCCGTAAGTCGTCATTTAGGTAAGGGCCTCAATCTCTATTCGTTTTTAGAAATTACAATTTAAGTTCTTACGAATGCCCTTATTGTATCGACCACTTATCACTAAATGAATAATTTTTTTAAGTGATCGGTACTAATCATATTTGATAATAAATCTAAAGTTTTGATTAGTAAACAGTAGTCACTTATTAATCTAATGATTATTTCAGTATTATAAATTAGCGATAAGAACCAGGGTCCTATTGTACCACCAACTTATCACTAATCAAATTAACCATATTTACCAAAAACAAATAAAGTTTGATTAGTAAAAACGACTAACTTATCAAAAAATTATTATTTGATTAGCGATAAATGGTTTGTGAAATATGAGCCCGGATAGATTAACTCTTGATTAGACTCAAATATTTTCTTAATGATTTTTTGAATTGTACTAAATTTTAATGAGATAAAATTAACTTTATGAAATTGTTATATAGGAATTTTGAAAATCTCCCCGCTTCTGATTTTTATATGTCTTCAACTTACTCATGGGGCCCCAATACAATTATATTTAAAAATTAATTATATTAATATAATAATGTCCAAGAAAATGATTTTAAGTTTATGTCTCCCACTGTTAATACAAAAATATTAAACAAAAAAAGTAATATTATAAATATTTATTACAAATACATATATAAATATATATATATATACATATATATTGGAATGAATTTAATTATCAGTTTAAAAAATATTATTATATTCGTATGTGAAAATAAAAACTTTTAAGTTCAAATATAATTATAGTCATAAACCAATATGTATTTTAATTTATAATTTAATATAAATAAAGTTTTTATAATACGTATATATATATATATATATATATAATATATTTGTCAATAAATAAGGTATTCAAAAAATATATTAAATATTCAAGAAGATAATTAAATATTAATTTATTTATTAAAAAGAATTTCAAAATAAAAAAAAATATGAAGAGAAATATTGTACTTAGTGTGTATATAAATTTATTCAAATAAAATTAAGAATTTTAAATTATGGACATGAATTTCAAAATTAAAATCGGCATAGGAAATAAAATTTCAGATACATACTAAGGTTTTGGTAGGCCGATATTTGGATTGAACCAATGACTTATTGTAAGTGATTGAAACATCGGGTTATCTTCAACTCTTAGAATAATTATTAAATTAGTATTTCTTCATTTTATTTGTAAATTTGTGCGTTTTTAAAAAATATAAAACTGGAGTTCAGTTTTTACTAAATTTAATATTTTTCGAAATCGATTCGAAATAATTATAGAAAATGATTGGCATAATAAAAGCCCATATAACAAGTTAACATTATGATTGTAAAGAACGAGTTAATCTCATAATACAAAGATGGCAATAAGGCGGTTGACGTCAAACTTTGTAAATTTTTATATAAATTTTGAATACTCTATAAAGGTGCGGATTTTCAAATCATTTCTTCATATTCGGGTTGTAGGTAAACTTTTTTGATCACAGTACATACGAATTTTAAAATGGAATGAATGAAAAATGTTTCATTTATAGTAATATTTTACCTTAATATTTTATTTGAATACGAATTTACCTTAATATTTTATTTGAATTTAAAGAAAAGTTTATTAAAACTTAATAAATAGTTTTATATTTTAATTATAAGATTTTTGAATTAAATTTTCAGTATTAAACAAATAGTTAAGAAATAACTTTCTTTAAAAAAAAATATTAAAATTTGATAACTTATTTTTAAAAAAAAAAATATATATAATAAAAATAAAGTATTTTTAAGTTATTTTTCAGATTTATATTTGATATAAAAGTTTAATGATATAATATAAATTTTTCTTAATAAAATTATTATTTATTTTGTAGTTTTAAAACAAGGAAAATATTAATTTAATATTTAATAAAAATTTAAAAACATAATTATTATTATTTGAAAAAGAAATATTTTAGAAATGTGTTGAAAAAATTTTAAAAATTATTTATAAAATTTAAGGTGTTTTGAATTAGAAAATTTTTTTAAAAATTTATTTAGAATTTTTAAATCTAAAATTTTAATTTTTTTTTTGCTAATTGGAATTGAATTAGTTAAATTAATAAATAAAATATATACATTATATTACATAAGGCGTTTATTTTCAGATTCAAAAATTTTAATGAAAATTTCAAAAATTTTACAAATTGTAATTTTTTTATAAAAATATTAAAAAGATTTAAACGAATTAATATAAGAAGTAAAATTTTTTTAAGTTCAGATCAATGAATAAAAGGCCTGGCCTATATCATTTAAATCATTGCTTCAATTTTTTCTAAGGGAAAGGGGTACATTTTGGAAAAATTCGTAAAAGCAGAAATCATCAGTATTTACTAAAATAAGAAAAGAAAATAAAAAGATGATAATAAGTAGCCATGAGTTACTAATGGGATGAACTTTAGTCTGAAGCAAGTGTTTTAGGGTATGAAGTGTTAATATATAAATTTTATGAATTTTCAATACCTACATTTAATATAAATCAGAATTGAAAACTTAAAATTCTCTATACTTTCACAATAATGTATCTAAATTTAATTAAAATTATATACAATTTATACTTTACTTTTTAATTAAAATTTAATAATTAATTTATTTTTATATAAAATAAAATTTGATTTATTTTATTAGAATCGATCAATTTTTAATTTATTTTTAATTCTATAATATTATTTAATTCATTTTAATTCAGATTTTATAACAACACCCCCATTGAATTCTAATCAAAATTTTTAATTAATATTATTATTTAATAATCAATTATTCTATTTAAATTTGTTTTAATTCGAAAACAACACCTACTATTTTAGAAAAAAGGTAAATTTTAATTTAAAGAATCAAAACTTTATTAATTTGAACTGTGCAAGAATGAGCGATTGCAGACTTCTAAGTAATATAATAATTATAATAATTAAAAATCGATTTTTATTTTATTAAAATATTTTATATAAAGATTGAATAACTTTAAAAATTAAATTTTTAAGAGTTACAATAAAAATTCAAAGAAAATTATCTAAAAATTCGTGTAAATAAAAATTTTGTGGGTGTCTGAAAAATTTTCAAATTAAAATTAATTACGAAAAAAAAAAAAAATCTTGAATCATTTTCATGACTTTAATTTTGTTCCAATTTTAAAACTAAACATTTGAAAACAATTAAATTTAAAAACAGAAGGACGAATTATAAAAGCCCAGATGACTATTGTGATTTGTATAATATATAGAGAGAAAATTAAGGACACTTAATAAAGGACATACAAAATAAAAAAAAAAATAAAAAAAAAGTCCTTTTAAAAATTTTTCTTTTAAATTTTTTTTTAGAATCAGCTTTTTTTTTTAAAAAAAAAATTTTCAAGTAAATATTTTAATTATACTTTTTTTTTTCTATGATTATTCTTTTCTATTCTATTCTATTTTTGGTTTTATTTTTTTTGTAAGTTCTTTAGTTCTCTATTTTTTCTATTCATTCCCTTCATTTACATTCTATTGTTTCAGCTTTTTAAGTTCTATTTTTATTTTACTTTGGATTTGTGTTCTTGTTTTATTTTTTTCAACACATAACATATTTATGTACTATTCATATAAAATTGTTGTACTTAATATATGTACTTTTCTAAATTTTAAATGTATGTAGAAAAAATCTATAGATATATAGATACATAATTTATTAGAATAAATAGTATCGTACTTAATTGCTTTCAATAACAAAACTGAATTTTTATTTTATCCTATCTGTTTAGTATAAAATAAAAAAAAGCCGCTGAATAAGTAGTACACTTGTACTTAATACACATATATATATATATATATATATTATTAATAATAGGAGTAGTTATGGTTTTCTAACTGTTAAGCAGTTGGTTACAAAAAAAAATTGTAAGAAATAAACGAATTAAATAAAATAGAGAAAAAAAAATTAAATAGTTTTTCCAAAATTTTTCTTGCTAACTGATTTTTCTCTATAATTTTCTCTAACTGTTTTTCCCTTTTCAACATTTTTTTTTAAATTAGAATTTTTCTTCATAAATTTTTTACTAGTTAATTTTTTTTTATATATTTATATATATTATATTTTAGTTGTATGTATGTATCTATAAATGTGAACACATAAATACAAATATATTTGTCGTATATATTTTCTAATTTATAAGAAATTCTTTAATATTATCTAAATTCAGAAAAATATCTGAAGAAAAAGGACGAAATCCTCAATATTGCTAACTTTTTTATATGTCCTTTAATTCTTACTCTTTTGTGTTTTTTTTTCACCAATTCAATGCTCCAAGTTTGGATGATATAAGAGTTTTTCTCTTTTTTTTTTAATTTTAAATAAATAAAAATTCATATAATTTTTGAAATTAACTTTGTTATTATTAGGAATTAATTTAGTTATTAAATTTTTTTTTTAAAACACTTCTTAAGTTCCATTTGATAATTTTTTTATAAAGTATATTTTTAAGATTTAAATTTACAAATTTGTTTTCTTCTACGTATTGCTTTAATATTTAATAACTTTTTATTTTATTAAATTGTAAATTAATTTATATTAAAATATACCTTTTATTAAATAATATTCTTTTAAATTATTCACATTTAATTTTTTTTTTTCTAGTTTTTATTTTGTTCTTGTTTTTTTTTTTTTTTTTTTATTATAAAATAAAATTTTCCACTTTTATTACTGAAAATATATGTATAAAAAAAAAATTTCTTTTTATTTTTTTCTTAGTGCTTTGGTTTAAACGAAAAGAGGAGATGCGATCACACCAAGCACTTACCACTAACTAAATGAAAACTCAGCTGTGCTATTCTATTTGAATGAATTTAATGCCCGAAGCTATTTACGAATAAATCTTATACCGTTATAATAAAAGTAGAGAAAGAAAAAAAAAAATAAAATAAAATAAAAAACTGTTCATTATTGGGTATTCCCTTTTCTCGTACAGAAAATAAAAATTGTAGTACATTTTTCTTCTTATTTTTATTATTTCATAGTCTAAACCAGTGGTGTCCAACCGAAATTGGTTACTGGGCCAAAATAAAAAATAAAAATATAATGTGGGCCGCACGTATTTATTTATTATAAAAAATTTATACAAACTAAATTATGTTTTACATATACATACATATTACTTAATGTGAAACTTGTTTTTCAATTTTTTCAGATAATTTTTTTATGTCCACAGGTATTTTCGAAGTTGCACATCGTAATTGGTTTTTTAAATTTTCATCAGTTAATCTATTACGACTTTTACATTTAACAATCTTTAATTTTGAAAAAAAAGATTCGCAAAGATACGTGGTCCCCATTGCAGCTGTAACGCTTATCGCTGGTTTTCTTAGTTTAGGAAATTTATCATTGCATATGTATTTTTTATAAAACTGAACTTTATCATTGGCTTCAAACATATATTTTAATTCAGAAGATGACTGGAGATCTATTAACTCCATTTGCAAATTTGTTGGAGCTGATTCCACAACAATGTCAAATGGACATAGGAAAATATTAAATATATTCTCATATTTCTTTAAATATGAAAATCTCTCCTGAAATTCTTGTAGTAAATTGGTAATTTCTTGTGCATATTTAGAAAAATCTTTTTTGTCACTATTAAATATATGTAATAATGGAAAGTGAACAGAATTTTTTGATTTTAATTGACTTTCATAAAGTTTAAGTTTTGTTATGAATGCTTTTATATTTCCATAACAGTCTGTGATCAACTTGTTTCACCTTGAAGCTGCCTATTCAGTTCGTTTAATTTCATAGTAATATCTGTAAGGAAACATAAATCCAAAAGCCACTGCTCATCATATAATTCAGGAACATTTTGGTCATTTTCATTCATAAAAATTCCAATCTCTTCTCTCAAATTCCAAAATCTTTCTAAACATTTCCCACGACTTAACCAGCGAATTTTCGCATAAAAAAGCAAATCACTGTACTCAGATTCTAGTTCTTGAAGGTAATCTTGAAACTGACGATGTTTCAAGGAATTATTTTTTATTGCGTTAACTGTTTTAATAACGACTGACATCACATGGTTCATATCAAATACTTGCGCACATAAATTCTCAAGGTGTAAAAAACAGTGACAAATAAAAAGGTTCGGAGATAATGAAGCTTTTTCCATGGCATTTCTATAATCAAGAATTAATTTTACGGCTCCAATATTTTTACCGATCATTGAGGCTGCACCATCTGGTGATTCCAATTAGGTTTGCTAAATTCAGACCATGATCATGTGTGCATTTTACGACAGCTACTTGTATATTTTTTCCGGTAGTTGTGCCTTTCAAACTCATAACATCCAGAAGTTCTTCAGTTACACTCATTTCACTATTAACACCTCGAATAAAAATAGAAAATAGCAAGTTGTGCAGTGTCTTTAATATCTGTTGTCTCATCCAAAGCCAGTAAGAAATAAACAAACTCTTTAGAAACCATGTCCAGCGTAGAAATAATATCACAATAAATATTTATACAAAACGGGCCGCACAAAATTATTGAATGGGCCGCATGCGGCCCGCGGGCCGCAGGTTGGACATAGCTGGTCTAAACTCTGCAGCCTGCAAATTTCCCTTAAGTTTTATATTGAAAAAAAAAGAAAAACAATTATAAAACAAAAACATTGAGCAAAAATTTAACAAAAGAAACAGAAAAACAACAACAAAACATTGAAAATTTGGAGAAAATAAGGGTATACATTTGCTGCAATATTATCTGCATACAAAGGCTGAATGGAGCTCACAAATGTTACAGCACAACTCACAAGCAAAAAAAAAAACAACAATAAAAACCTTATTATGTATATTAGAATAGAACAGAATAGAATAAAAAACACAACAACAACATCAATAAAACGGAAGAGTAATTAAATATGAGAAAATATACAAATTGTGTATAACAGTTTCAAAAATATGAAATTTAATTATAAAAATTCGTATTATAAAATATAAATGAGTCATAAAATTCATAAAAGATCCGAAGTGATTACGATTTTTTGGAATACAGCACGGAATTTAAAAAAAAAAACTAGAAAAACTAAATAATAAAAGAAAATTAAAAAATTTTATATTTTCTGTAAAAGAGAGATGTGAAAACTTTTTCTGTATTTTTTACAGAAAAAATAAGAAAAAATTAAAAAAAAAAAGTTATAAATAGTAACAGACTATAAAAAAGAAAATTAAAAAAAAAAAACAGATACATTTCGTTCCCGAAACCGAATTATACATTTGCCGAGTAAAAAAATATTTAAAAAAAAATTTAGAATTCAATTTAATATTCCAGTAAGTATTTAAATAAAATTATATTCAAATTAGTCGTCTTCTATAACTCAGGAAACTCAGGAATGCCTTCTCAGTAGTTTTTGACTCGGTTTTTAATATTCAAAAATCGGAATATATTTTCAGTAATTTGTTGCATATTTCTTAAGGAATTCTAATTTTTACTATATTAGTTCTAATTAATTTAAGTACTTTATAACTCACTTAAGCCTTCTGAAATTATATTAGTGCATCTCTTATTAATGGATTGTTTGTTTAATTTCAAGTAGACCGTAGAACTGGAAAATAATTTTGGCCAGTAGAAATATTTAAGACTTCAGTAGAAACCAATAGAAATACTTTAGACTCCAGTAGAAACCAAGAGAAATACTGAAGACTCTAGTAGAAACCAATAGATATACTTAAGACTCAAAAATTGAAATCATTCATAGTATACATATATATGATAAACTTTTGATTAAAAATTATTCTTTAATCTTATTCTCAATTCTAACTTTTTTAAATTTAAAACTAAATATTTAATCTTAATATTTAAATTTTTTATTAATTTTGTATTTAATTAATTTTTAACAAAATAATAATCTATTTAATTCTTAATAGAATACATATTTTTTTTCTTAATTTTGTTTTTTTTTTATAATTAAATTTTAGCTTATACTAGGTATATATATATATATCTAAATTTAACATTTTCTTCCCAATTTATTTTTTTAATATTTTTCTTTTGTTTTTCAGAAAATATCGATATAAATTTTCTTTTTTTATATCGATAAAAATTTTTCTCTCATATTACTAACACGATGTGTATAACAGTTTTAAATTTTTTCTATTTTCTTCATTGTTTTTTATTATAACCTTCGGAATTATTTTTACATTTCCCTTCTATTTTTTCTCTCTCTCTCCTTCTCTCTTTTTTTTATTTTATATTGGAAAATTTGAAAAATTTGTCCTCGCTGCAAAATTTGCAATTAATTTTCATTTTGAGTAGTATATATACATTTTAGGAAAATTCTGCAAATTACAAATTACGACAAATGACACAATTTTTCATTTGTATAGAAAAAATAAAATTAAAATAGGATTTTCCATTTGTAAGTAAATGGTTTTTCATTTACAGTTAATTTAAGGAAAAACAAAATTGTTATTAAATTTTTTACTTTTTATTGGTGTATAGTAAAAATGATATAACGGTATAATTCAAAAAAGAGGTTTTTTGTAAAAATAAAAGTAAAATAATTTATTAAATATTATCTAATATTGCCAACTTATTGCCATGTTTTTTTTAAGAATTCTTAAATTTATTTTTTTTTATTTTTAAGGAAGTTTTCAAATGCAAATTCCACGCTTTGTGTAAATTCGGCGCTCGCTGGGACGTGTTACAATTTTTTATTAGACTTCTTAACCTAATAATCTTTATGAAATTAAAGATTTTATAAAGCAATTAATTACAAGTTTTATAAGATAGAAATTCAGGATAAATTTTTAAAAATAAGTAATAAATAAAATTTTATAAAATAACTTTAAAAATTCAATAAAATCTAAAGAAAATTGATAATTGAAGAAGATGTAATAATATTTCCCACCTTTTTTTAAAATTTTTCATAAAATTTAGAAAAAAAACAAACGCTTATAACACAATGAAAAAAACTAGATTTTATTTTAGTTATCAATTAGCCACCAGATTGTAATACATATTACATGAATCATTTCAATCATTGGTATTTTCAGACTTAAAAATTTTCTAAAATGAAAAGCCTGTGATTTTATTTCCAAAAAAAATCACTTAATTTATATTTAAAGGATTTAAATAGAATTTTAAATCTTGTTTTTTATTGTCCTTGGTCGAGTTACAACAACAAAAAAAAAAAACGAAACGAACAACAATCAAAATGGTATTTTTATTTAAGATTACTACACAGTTACTTGAATTTGGCAAACTTTTACAGTTTGAATGCACAAAAACTAAAAATAAAAAATAAAAACTAAAAATGAAATATAAAATCTTTTGTTTTAATTCGTATAATCCCTAGTTTCTGGTTGACTTCTCAGAATTCAGCACAGTTCTTGGTTTTTTTTTTTTTTTTTTTTATTTAAAGCCAATATTGTAGTATAAAACTTTATACCAAATGCAAGAATTATGTAAAAAAAAAAGAAGATAATATTAAAAAAAAATAGAACATAATAATAAAAAAAAAAAGGAAAAGATGCTGTATTTGCGCCAAAAAAAATTTGTTCTTTTCGTGTTTTTGTTTAAATGTTGAGGCGATTCGCGCGAATAATTCTGATTCAGTTCAATTTTCATTTGTACTTTTTTAAGTCTTTAAATTTATTTTTTCTTAATATTTTACAAATGGTTTTATGCATCTTTATGGAGAGATGGGCATGGGATTAATATTGATTACATTGTTATGATAGTTTGTTAATATTACATACTTATAGGCGTAGTTGGAAATTTAAAAATAATTTTTTAATTTTTTTTTTTCATTTTAACTGAGAATGGCGTTTAAAGAGTTGACATTTTATTTCAGATAGTTTTTTTTAAATAATTAACACTATACATAATTCGGGTAAAACTTTTTTTTTTATTTCAATGAAATGGGAACCTTATTTAAAAAAAAAATGTACTATTTTGAAATTTCTTATTTGAAAAATCAAATTTAATTTCGAGCCCAACTGTATGTTAGCACAAATCTTTGATTATAAAATGCGTATATTTACCTACAAACTTTAGTTAAATTCTTAAATAAAGAATGGCTAATTTTAAATTCTTCGAAAATATTGATCTATTAAATGTTGATAGGTATTTGATATTTTCGTATAAAAATTAGAGATTGAATAATTATTTGATTTATAGCTACCAATGAAATTTCTTTCTTTTATCAAATAAAAATAAAGTTACATAGTACACTCTGATGATGCTACTAGATTTTTTTGTTATACCATTGCCCAATTTTTTCAACAACTAATCACTATCAAATGTATATTAATGTTGTGAATTGTGATCAGTTTTTGTCAACACCACCACCAAGTTATATTTGTAAAAATATTCACCAACCTATAAAAAATTTGTTCATTATGTGATAAGTGTCTGATACAATAGAGTCCAGAACTCAATATAAAACCAATATTAAGAACACTACTGAGTATTTAGTTAGACGCATGTTAATTATATTGGACACATATTCGTTTTATATTAGAAAGTATTTTATTTAAAGTCTTACTAAACACACTGAGATTAGGTAAAACAAAATAAGATTCCATAAATTAAAAAAAACCTCTAACTTTATAAATAAATTTTATGAATTTAGTCAGCTTACTATTACAAAGTTTGCTTTAACTTAAATTCATAATTCACATACATCAAAATCAAAAAGTACATTAATATTTAAAAAAAAAATTCTGAACTTATTTGCAATGTAATACATAAATTCGTATATAAAAGAATCTTAACAAATTCCGTTTACTTTAAATAAAATACAATCTACTGCAGATAAGCGAAAACCAAATTTCAATAAAGTTATGCGATCGTGCAATTTTAAAACAGCTAACAAAATTCTAATCTCTTCTATTTTTTTGTGATATTAAAAAAAAAAAAGCTTTTCTTTACAATATGTCTCTACTCAGTACTCCCTCTAAGTTCTATTGTTATTTTCTATTCTACAAAATTTCTCTCAATGATAAAAAAGCTTTCAATCAATAAAATTATTATATTTGTTATTTACTCTCTCAGATTATTTCACACGCAAACACAACCATTAAGTTTTCAAAAGTTTTTAGTGAGTTTTTAACATTGTGTTGTTGCTGTTTGAAGAAATTTTAAGAATTCAATTTAATTTAATATTTTATTAAATATTTTTTTAATTTGTTAAAAAATGAGTATAACAGCTGAAGGTTCATTAGATCCATATATTGGTGGATTAAATTTTAAAATAACTGCTAGTCTTTTACTTGGTGATTATAAAGGCAATTGTCAAGTGGGTGCTTATTTATCCGGTAATACAAATAATCAAAATTCATTCACAACTGGAGCATTTGGTGGTTTATATGTGTAAGTTTACTTTTTGTTTTATTTTATAATATGTTTAAATTTTGTTTATGTACTTTGCAAATACTACAATACTAACTATATATGTATATTACTAATACTATTTCATATAAAAAAATTAAAACCAATTAAATCATTAAACATGTGAGCTTTTGTAGAGAACTCTCATCTATGATATTCTCTCAGTTTAAAATAACATATGAGATCAGCTGGTATGTTGCCAACTATGAAAAAAAAAAGTTCAATGAATTATAGCCTATAGGCTATAGCTATTATGATGAATGTATACCATATGTACATAAATGTGAAATACATACTGTATTTGTATACAAATTACTAGATCACTAATAATAATAAACAACCAATTATTACAACAATATTTTTTGGGAAATTCCCGATTTATAAATTTATTTTCGAATATTTTTCGTTAACTTTTTATTAAATCCCAAGTCAAGAGCACAGAAAGAATTAAATATATTATTTCAACTAAATATCTATTAATATTTTAAATTGTTAAATTATTATACATACATCAATTTTAATATTCAATTTATTTAAAAAATATTATTAATTTTGTAGATTTGGTAATGGTATTTCAGTCAATCGATCATATTCAAGAGAATTCATAGTCGGAACCACTACATCATTACATATAAATTTATTGGGTAAAGCAGAAATACCATTAACTGCAACTATATACAAAAGTGTAACTGCTATTGGAAAAACTGGTCTAGAATATGAAACAGTTGGTGGATCTTTAAGTTTAAATAATTTACTTCATGGACCAGGATTTATTTTAAGTGCTAATAAAACATTGACGGGTGATTATAGATTTCATCTAACTGGTAAATTAGGATCAAATATAAGTGTTATTGGAGAAGTTATAGATTTATTTGGTGGTAATCATGTAACAGGTGGTATTAGTATTTCACAAAACTTTATTAATAATAATCAATAAATTTTATTTTTGTTGTTTTTGTATTATAACTGTAAAAAGTAGAAATTTTAATGAATTTGATAGTAAATTTTGAATTAAAAAATATGTTTGTTTTTTTTATATTTAATATAAATGAATACTTCTATAGTAATCGAATATTTTTTAAATCTAAATAAATTTATTATCATCCCTATTCTAAATTCCCTCGTACACTTTCTACGAAAAATTTGCTACGCTACGAACAAAAAATTTTAGTGATTCTAAATTCCCTCGTAGAAAAGTAAATTTGCAATGGCAACTTTGACGTTTGAATTCATGTTTTTAAGTAAAAATGATAATTATTGATTTCAATCTTTTTAAAAAGAGTTAAATTTAAATATTTTTATAAAACATAGTTAACTAAACAATTAAATAAAAATGTAAATTCATTTAAAAAATTTTATATATATGTACAATAGTGAAATTACCACGAAATAATATGAAGTACGAATATGGTATGAATGAATATTTTTTTCGTAGATTTTTGCAGTTTTCGTAACGTTAAGTCGGAATTGAGAATCACTTTTTCGTAGATTATCTCCGACTTAGCCGTTACGAGGGAATTTAGAATAGGGGTGTAAATTTGTTATTAAAAGCATTAGATAATTACAAGATGAATATGAGTCGCATATCTATTGCAATACAAAAACTTTGCATCAGTTTAGTATTTGTATTTCTCATGACTTAAAAAATTTTTGAAAATCGATAAAAGTTATCCAAATTCAACGTGGAACTGTTAATAATTATAAAATTTTTTAGTAAGGTATAGTACATATGTAGGTAGCTACCTAAATATTTAAATGCGACTAAGATTACTGTTAAGTACTTAATGGAATTTTTTTAGTAAAATTCTTTTGACTAAATATTGCTTAATGAAATTGATAAATTTTAAAAGTATAACAGTAATAAGTTTCTGATGAAATGGTTTTTTTACGTATTTCGAAATATGAAAAAAATGAGGGACAAGTTTTAACCAATCATCCAAAACCAAAATAATAAAATTAGTTGGTGGTTATTTTCTTTTAATATCCATGAAAATATTTAACGATTATAAAAAAAATAAAAATAGTTATATATATGTACATATGTATGTATATATGCACAAAAACTGTAATTTAATATCGTAAAAATATATACCTACTTATATATTTATGTATACCTATAATTTTTTAATCAATATACCTATGTATATACGTAGTCAGTCATTCAACGTATCACTTTAAGTAGTTAAGGCATTTGAAGCACTACAAAAACTAAGGTATACATACAAATATACACATATAGTATATGTAAATACTATATATATACATACATATATATATGAATTTTTTTGTATTCTTTCACTTTTTTAGACGGTATTTTGTTGATATTTTTTTTCTATTTTTCTGGAGTGATAAGTTTTATGAGTGAACTTTCAAATCCCCCAAGCTCATTGTTTTGATATCACTGTCTGTTGTTTTGTTGTCTTGTTAGTTTTTTTTTTTTTAGGTTTTGTTTTTTTAGGTTTTTTTTTTTTTTGTAAATAGGTTGGGAACAACAACAAATTATGGTATGGCTTATTGGAATATGCAGGGTTTCATCGCCACTTATAAAATATAACTTTATACCAATATAAGTATGTAGTATTTATTAATAATCTACATGTGTATATATGTATGTATGTAAGGTAAGTGTTTTTTAAGGATATCAGTAACTAGTAAGTTTTATTTTAGGATTTGTGTTTTTTTTTTCTTTTGTTAAATATGACCATATTGATGTTTAAGATATTATAATACATGCTTATTTAATATTAAAAAATATATTACGCATTTCAATTTTATATATACATATGCATATTTGTATGAAGTTGATCCGCTTTTTCTTTCCTTTATAGTTTTATTTAATTAATATGATTTTAGAATGAAATTATTGAAATCAATTGAAAATAATTAGAAAAACAAATTTGTATTTGAGTTTACAATAATTAAAATATGAAGATGAAAATTATAGTAATATTTCGATAATCAGAAACCCCTATAATTCGAATATCCAACAATCCGAATGACAGTTTACAAAGCAATACCTACCTATTCTACAATCTGAATTGATTGCAGTTTGGAGATTCTATAATCCGAATTAAAGCAGGTTTTCATGAGAAAATTTTGCCCAGTATTCTTAACTTTAGAAAGAGAAGTAAATAGTATACTCTCAATAGGAGAGAAAGAGCAAAATGATTAAATTTATATTAAAATATATGTTTTGACAAAATAAAATTACATAACCTTATTTTTTAATTTTTAAATTTATATTTCGCGAATTTTTCAATTCAAAGTTAAAATTTTATTAATTTAAAATAAATGATAAAATTTTAATCAATTGCAAATAATTTTAAATAAAAATTCGTTCATCAAACCTTACTATAAAATTTTTTTTTTCTTTGTTTACATTCTCTTGTTTATTTACAAAATTCAAATGTCATGTATCCATAAAAATATGTATTAGTATGCAAAAAATTTTTGTGTAGAATACACTTTTTTTTTGTATGTAGTAGCAACTTTATAGGAAAAAGACTTTAGAGAACATCTTTTTGCCAAGGATTATGGTCAACCTATCAATACTTGTCTAAGGATTATGGATGACTCTCCAAGGATTATGGATGACTCTCCAAGGATTATAGATGACTCTCCCAGTAATTTATCGTTTTTTCTTTGTCGCACAAATAGTATTTTTGTATCTTCTGCCTATGCTCTAACTTTTGCCCAGTAAATTTTTGTAATGAAAATTAGCCTTTATGCTCAAAATTGCAATATGTTTATTGTTTTTATGTTTTCGTAGCAATATTTTTAAAAAACAATTGACAGTTATGGTTTTGTTGTATGCGTTTTTGTTTTTATGAAGTATTAAAGTTTTAATTTAAAATTATTAATTGTTAATTTACTTAAAACATTGTAAGTATCAGAATTTACAAAAGTAAAAACTATAAATTTTTGGATACCAGTCTAGCAGTTACGCTTGCTAGACTGGTATCCACTAATCCGAATGTCACGTTAATCCGAATAGGGGTATGCAATAAAATTACTCCGATTAATGTAATTGAATGTTACGTAATTGAATTTTTTTTAAAAAAATTCGGTTTACCGTGTAATATATAGATAGGTAAATAACAAATTATATTTGAAATTTTAATTCACGTAGGTATTCACTATATAACATATCTATTAATTATGAGACTTAAAACTCTTAAAACCCAAAATTTAAAATAAATATTCTTTAAATTTAGTGCATAATTTCTTCTATAATCATAGATTATCTAATCAAAACTGTAGAATTAGCAATTTTTCCAAAGGACCTTTAGTTTCATAACCTATATACTAGTATATATATATAATTTTTTTTACAAAAACTTTTAATTCATTTAATATATAAATTATATTATACATACATATATCAATATGGCTATTTGTTTTTTTACCAATTTTCTTTTGTTTTACTTATTTATATGTTCATTTTTAACTCAATGGCTTGTTTAACATATATATATGTAGGTATATGTATGTATACATTGTATACAAATATATAATTATGGATGTGTCTCATTTATAATATGTACACTTTTACCATCTCCGCAAACAGGAAAGCTGTCATTTAATATCCGCAATTAAAGTGGTCATCAATCAAAAAAAAAAAAAAAAAAACAAACAAACAAAATAAAAAAAAAAATATTAAAAATGCTTTCAATAATAACGGAATATTGAAAGGACATAAAATATGAAAAACAAAATATAAATTTTTTTAAATCGACATGAAAAACAATCGCAACACAAAAAAATTAAAAAAAAAAAACACAAAACAAAACAAAACAAATTGGAACGGAACTCTCTTTAAAAAAAAAAACTGAGCTATAAAAAAATTTTCCGGTCTTAGTTATATTTTTATTTTTGTTTTTGTTTTTCTTGCATAACATTGTTTTAACCGCACTTCATAAAAGGATCTTTCCGTTTTTTTTAAAAACTTTTTTTTACTTATGATAAGTGTACAACAACAACTTCTTATATGGTTTTTTTTTTCTTTTATATCAATTTTCCTATCAAAAAGGAAGTTCCTTGTAATCATTAGTTGCTGCAATTGATAACTTATTATCAAAGTTCAATACTATTACAAAATTTGATTTCTGTTATTATGTTTTGCAAAAGGAAAAGTAACGTATACTTTGGGGAATATATGGGAAAAATGCAAATTTAAATTAAAAAGTAAAAGAAATGTAAATAGTCAAAGTGAAAATTTGTATTTTTTTTTCGAAATTTTTAAAGTAAAAAATTTTATTAGAAAAATTGAGAACAAAAACATCCGGAATGCGATCATTAAAACTATTTTTCACAATTTGTTTTTACTACATATAAATGTTAACAAGTAAACAACGTCTATGTATCTTAGGTTTAAAATATTATTATTTAAGTAACAACTTAATTTTAAAAAAATTTTAATACCAGCTTTGAATTAGATGGGCTCGGGTTCGAGCCTTGGTCAGATCATTTCTAATAAAAAAATATAATTTATTTCCTTAGAGCTTTTATCATATACTTAAAATAAAAATACGTTCTAAACCTGTTAAGAAAAGGATTATCCACTCCCTTATCACATTGCATGTGGTAGGGGAAGGTTTTTAATCAAAATTATTCAATGATCAGATTCAAGGATCAGATTCAATGATCTACTCTTGATACTCTCGAGGATCAGAGAATATTTATGGTTTAAAATTTGAAAATTCTGTTAATTTTAAAATCAAATGTCATAAAAATCCTTTCTAAGAGACTCTGAAATAATTAAATAATTAAAGTGAGTGGATCTTACAATCGCTTGATTATTCACGTGGATTTTTAAAGAGCACCTTTCCATATTGTTAATAGAAATTTTTCTAACATGATTTCAAATACAACCTATATACAATATAACTAATGTGTATACCTTGTATACAGGGTGTCCGGGACTCAATTGAATTTTTTTTATCTCTCTACAGGAAGCTGTTCAAAAGTTATTGATTTTTTTATGAAAAGTCTGCTATAAATCTTTAATCCCTCATATCTCGAAAAGGGTTCACTATAGACACCCCCACCAATACAATTTTTGCTTGTTTTAATGCCCCCAATCACTGAGTTTAGTGCGCGTACTTGAGTCCCGGACACCCTGTATATAGTTGCCCTTTATTTTGATTACAGGTTTGAATTTAAATTCAAATAAAAATGTTTTAATTAAAAAAAAAAACAGATAAAAAAGAGGAACTATAAAAATGGATACATCAATCTTTAATGGTGTTTTATATTATTTTTCTTTTCTTTTTGTGTTTTTTTCTTTAAATATAAAGTTTGAACAAATCAATTAATTAGACACCCCCATCTACAGAATATAATTTGTTTTTTTTTTTGTTATCCTTATGAGATTTTAAATTTGTTTTATATGGTACAGGGTACTTTGGGTTGATTTCTTTTTTATTTATTGCTTTTTATTGATTTGATTTTTCATTTAATAGGACATAAATTTTGATAGGAAAATAGGTGTAAAATTAAATTAAATTTTAAGATTTTCTAGTTTTAATGGATTTGAAAAAAAAACAACTTTTATTTACACATACATTTTTATGATATGTTTGTTTTAAATTAATTGGATAAGTCGTAGTTGTATAAAATTGACACCCAAACGGTTCAATGAACTTTTTTTGTATAAATTATAACTAAATTTTACATAATAAAGTTTAAATAAAAATTTGATTATAGAATCATAGAATTAAGCAGACAAATTTTAAAGTCAATTTTTTAAAAAACTCAGCTACCATTCGCTATTGGGTTCAAATTAATGGCATAATCAATAAATAATAATTATAATTCTTTAAAAAAATATACTTTAATATAAAAATATAAACAAATGCAAAACATAAACAAATAATTTAATTGAATAATATAACTCACAGATATGGAATACCATATAACTCAAATGCAAAATATTACAATATAAACAAAAAATAGAATTGTAAATATTATAAATGTAAGTCGTTTCTACATGTTATAAGGCCTAGTAATAGCATGAATATAATATGACCACCTGTTCCAACATTCACCTATGGTATAGACAGGCTTATTAGCCTAACAGTTGAACAGTTAGCGTTTAAAAACAAAAAAAAAAAAAAACAAACCTCTCAATTTCCAGAACATACGAATTTAAAAGTAAAAAAATAACTAAAAAAATTTAAATTAAATTGCTTTATTAATATTTTAAATAAAAAATTGAGTATTATTGTGTAAAAAACTGATTTTGATGAAAATTATGAAAATTCTTTACATATTGAAAATGATAAGATATAAGAAAAAATTATTAAATACATAATTAAAGATCTAAAGATGTTATTTCCAAAAATGCTAGAAAAAGTATCCCAAATACAGAGTGTTTCAAAAGAAAATAGAGTAAGAATCAAATTTTGTTATTCAAAAGCCACTTAAAACTTTCGTATTTTTAAAAATGTTAGTATATTTTATAATAATATCGAAAGCTGCTATTTATAATTAAAAAAACTTTATTATTTACACTGTTATTGAAATGTCTAATCACAATTTAAACCATTATTTAAAAATTTTAAGGAAGTGATAGAAAAAAAGACCTAGAAGTCTTTTTTTAAATATAACATATTTAAATTTTATTATTTTAAGCTAGTTACAACACCTCCTACAATATTTCCAAATACCTATATAAGTTTATATAAATCGAAATTTAAATTATTAAAATAAATTCGAATTGGAAAATGAGTTTTATTATAAATACACAAGGCACTTCTAAATCATTTCATTTAATTCAATTGTTTTGTTTTTATTTTTTCATTAACACTTTAACAAATAATAACAACATTAAGAAATAACATTTAAATGGCGCCATGTTTTATTCTGAAAAATAATAAACTTAATATTCCATGTTATTTTGAATAAAATTTTAATTTAAATTTTAAATAAAAACATGCATTGAAATAAAAAAAAAAAAATATACTTTTTTCACTTAATAATAAAATTCACTTAATAAGAAATCAAGTTAAAAAAACACTCAATAATTATTCTGGATTTTGCAGTGAATCTTATATCCAAAATGAGTTTTATTATGCTAAATATTGGATCTTTATAATGAATCTAAATGATGAATGTTGAATCTTTATAAGGAAAATCAATAGAGAAAGCGGTGCTTTATTAAAATATCGTATCCAGTCAAAATGCATACCCTAGAAAAATATTAAACCATTGGTTCGAATTCTAAGATTATGATTGTCTAGTGTGATAATCAATCTTAACTCGTTTGAATCCCTATAGCACCAAAAACTTATTACTAATAAAATAATAAATTTTTTAATAAATTTCACCAAAACCAAATTAGATTAACAAACTAATAAAGTTTAACTAGTAAAAACATTTACTTATCATAAAAATGGTTAATTGACTAGTGATATGTAGTTGGTGCAATGTGGGCCTAGTTTCTTAATTCATGTGATTATAGTTCTGTATTTAAAATACTATAATTAACAAACTTAGAGTTCCTTTTATTTAATAAATCTTAAAATATTAATCCGTCAGAGTATTAGATGCATTTTACTTAATATTTATACTTATATTTTTAATATCATTACTTATAATTACTTTCTTGTGTCATGCAAAGCTTTGTACATGATCTCCTGATTCCTGCAACTGAAGCATTTAAGAGTAAATATGAAGGATATGATAAGTTGCAAACATTGTTAATTTTGGCAAATAAAGAAATTGGATATTAAATAAAATGGCTATAGAAATAAATAAAACCTGATTAAACAATTCCACTTATCTGTGTATGTAAGCTAAACTAAACTGTGTATGTGTATGTAAAACTCTGTACGAGCTATATTAGCTCTTTTGAGATCTGAAATAAATAAATAAATAAATAAATAAGAACTAAGTTTAACTTACAAACTTAACAAATGCTTTTAAATATATGCAAAATTTGAAATTAACTGCTATTTGTTAATTGTTATAAAAATAAGAATTATAATAAAATTTTAAACTATAATAGTAAATAAATTAAAAACTTTTTATTCATACAATAATTATATCCTATTATTCTTGCACTACATACCAACCAAATTCAAATCCTTTATTTATTATTATTTTCATTTAATTAAAAATATTGAAAAAAAAAAAATTTTATTATTTTGAAAATCAATTGAAAATTTGATACTTAATTAAAGGTTTAAAGTTCCTTATGAAAAATAAACTAGAAGAGGAATATCTATTTGTTGTTGTTGTTGTTGTTTTAGTCAATTTCAAAGAAAATTCTTTGTAAAATTGCAATTAAATTGACATGTTAAAAACCACGCCTTTCCATCCATCAGAATAAATTGCAAGGATAATTACACATACAACAAAATATGCCAAAAAAAAACAAAACAAAACAAAATAAATGTATTAGTATAAAAAGTTATATTATAAGTTCGTTGATATATTCATATGTATATATATATATTATATATGAAATATCTGATAAATAATTGAGTGTGTGGGAGGTTCATACTTTCTTTTATTATCATTTCTTTTGTATAAAAAAATAACAGTAACAACAACAACAACAAAAATACATTGAATGTTTCCGTTCTGTTATAAATGCATTAAATGCAGTGCATTATATCACATTTATATTTGTTTCTTTTTATATTCTATTCTAATTTAGTTTTTAATTTTATTTTTTATTTTTAGAGTTTTGACTTTTTACTAATATTAGAACTGTCTGTTTTTCTGCTTAATTTTTATAAAAATATTTCTCAGGTTACTAAAGTACATAGGAATAGTAACTGAATCAGTACGAATACCTGTACATTAAATTTTTTCAATAAACTTTTCCAATAAAATTATTGGTAGTGAAATTTCACCGGTTTTCCATTATAAATACCGTTATAAGGACTTTACCAGTACCACATTAGTACTGGTAAAGGTACTGGCAATTGTACTGCACTGGTACTTGAAATTATACAACTCTGTATGGAATTGATCTTAATTTATTTCATATAAAAATTCTACGTGAGACATTAATTACAATTTTTGAATAAATAGAATATAAATATATATATAATATATAATACAATATATATATATATAATTTTGAGTACCATTAATTGATGGTAGTAGTCTTAATTAAGTATGTAGAGGAAAAAATTCATAATTAAAATTTAAAACACATTTTAATTGCATAAGAAATAAAAAACATTGTTTTTGCATAACTTTAGGAGGAATTTTTTTTTTCAACTATTATTATGTAATAAAGAATAAACTACTGCAATTTTAATAACGGTAAACGGTTTTTTTTATCATTATTCTTTATTATTATTATTATTTTTTCCAATATTTTCTTTTCTGAGGTGGGACTCTATTTACTTGAAACTTTATATAATATGTTAAAGAATACACTAAGGGATTGAGGACATGAATTTAAAATTGAAAATTAATTATTTGTTTTTTTGTTTTTTATTAATTTTTTATCTTATTTTTAATTTTTTTTTTTTCATTTATTTCATGTGTAGTGAAGAATTTCAAATGAAAAACTTAAAAATAAAATGAAAGAAAATAATATATAAAATGAATGTGTAATATTATGCGGAAGGAAACGGAAAGAATTAAATTATTGCATTGTAAATAATTATATATGGATGGTTGTGTTATTTTTTTTTTTTTTATAATATTAAGTGAACTTTTAATGGTATTATTGTTTACCTTAAGTAATAAATTTTATTTTTTTTTTTTTATTTATTTATAAGTTTTAATTTTTTTTTTTATTTGTTATTTGAAAGAACATTACAATTTTATTAGTAATTTAATTGAATTTCTTATTAATTGAATTTAAAAAAAGAAAAAAATGCAATTTTTTAGTTAGATACTACAGGTTATATCATATATGTATGTACTAAAAGTTTATGTGGGTATATAAGTTAAGAAATAAAAAAAAAATTAGTTGATTAAATAAGGAACAGTTTAATTTTATATACGTATACATAAAATAAAAATATTAATTGAAAAATTCATTTAAAAATGAAATGAATCAAATTAGACAGTTGACCAAATTATGACTAAATATAGGTATAAAAAAATTAAAAGGTATCTAAGGTATGAAAAGTGATATTTTTTTGTACTTTATGAAAGGGTAATCAAAATATACATTTGATATTATTTTAAATTGATAATTTTTTTTAAAGTGCAAACAATTGAATTGTTATTTTTTTAAAAATTTTGTGAAATTACATTTGTTATTGGTCGTATTCAAAAGCAGAGATCTACGCTTTCCAGAATATTTGTGTATATGTGTACTGAGATTCTGAATTAGGATAGATTTTAGAGTCGGATTTCAAATCAGGGTATTCCCCTTTTGCACAATATTTATACAAGTGTATATGTGGAATTTTTAATTAAAAGAAATTTTAAAGTTTGATTAAAAATCAGGGTTTTCCTCTTTGCCAAAATATTTATGTACTTAAAAATCCCTCCTGATTCAGAATTTGGTATATTCACATAATTATAATCTGGATTTTTATATATATATAAATATTCTGGAAATAGCTACAATACTAACTTTGATTTATCTTATATGTTTAAAATATTTTAGGCTTTATTTCTTTATAATTTTGGCTTTATTTCTTTTTCAAAAATTTGTAAAAATGAAATAAAGCCGAAATTTAAGAAATTATGATTTTGGTTTTATTTCAAATGTGACATTGAAATAAAGCCATAAAAGTGTAATTAAAAAAAAAATGAGGTAGTGCAGGTCCGATTCCAGTATAGGTCATAAAATATTTAATTAAAAAAAAAAATTACTGAAAAATTTAATTTAAAATATAAAAATATATAAAACAAACAAAATAATTAATATAAATAATTATAAATTATTAAAAAAGTATTTAATTTAACAAATCCAAATGTCAAATTAAAATAGTCTTTAGCAATACTAAAACCAAACTTGACAATATCCCATGCATAGGAGCTATACCTATACAAAAAATTTATGCAATAATGGCAACTGCGATAAAATTTAGACAGGTGAAACTGGACGACATTAGTTAAATTTTTTTTTGATTGGACAATTTTTAACTATTTTACAATTTACTAGTTTTAATTTTTTATAAATTACGGATATTCCTTTGTTCGAACACAAATTTTTTTAAAGAATTACTATTAAAAATACCATGTTTTCATTTTAAGTATTGTTATTTCTAATGAATTTAGACTTTATAAATTCAAACATTAAATAAATAAATTTAATTTAATAGTTTTATCATCATAATAGTTGGATCATTGAACTATTTTCTTATGTTTTTTTCCGTATCTATTACACGCCTTTGTAATAGTTTATGGATTACGATGGGATATTTCCTTATGCCTTATGATATTTCCTAATAATATCATTTTTGCCTGGCCTGCCGTTGATTTACTTAATTTTTAAAGAAAAGGGCACAAACCTATATATTTTTTAATTGAACTCTAAAATCGCTTTTAATTCAGAATCTAGTAAATTAAATAAATATTCTGGAAATGGACGAGATTTCGCTCCCGCTCCCGCTAAGAGCCGCATTTAGTCAAATTCACAAGTATACAATTAATTTTTCTTCGCTCTGAGTAAGAATTCTAGAATAGCCCATTTTCATTTTCTTAACTGCTTTTATCACAAGAATTTTGTAATGCTTATACATTAAATTATAAATATCTTTAATAACTCACATTTCATTTGCCAATTTAAAACTTTAATTTAATTACAAATATTTTAATATTTTATTGATATTCGAATTTCTCTTCGTATACAATACTACATTCGTTAATATTCGTTTATTGCAAATATTAAACATTGAAATACACGGATCATCATTTGCATACATATGTAATCTACGTACATATGTAGGTACCTACTTACTTTTTATTTCTTGATAATTATTTCAAAATCAATCATAAAAAAAATTTTTAAAACTTAAAAAATATTTAAAAAAAATTAAAGCTTTAATAAATACATAAATCGCAAATATTTTAAATCTCAATAAAATTTATTAAGCTCTACTATTAAAAAGTTTTAAAACAATTCATTCAAACAAAAAAAAAAAAACAAAAAACCACTACCTACAAAACAAAAAATTAATTCCAAAAATTAACAAACAACATAACAACAAATTAAAACTTATTATAAAATTTTATTCAAGTTCATTCTCAATTTTTTTTTTATTTTGTTTTATTTTAATATGATCGCCTGATCATATGTTGAACTGATTGAAGATCAAACTGTATGTCAAGGTGTTTTCCAATACAAAAAAAAAAAAAAAAACAACAACAACAATAAAATCTAAACGTAGCAAATATTAAAATATATAACAAAGTTTATTATGCTACGTTTAATAATAAAACTAATCAAAAGCTTTTTTTTTCTCATATGGATTATGGAATCGCTTATCACACTTTCAATGGGTTTTTTAAATAATTAATTCGTAATAAAATGTGTTTACATATGTGGCATGGGAACATATTTTTTATAACAGATATATTTTTGTATTACATTTGATACACTTCTGTACAACAGTTTCCGTGGTGTAGTGGTTATCACATCCGCCTAACACGCGGAAGGTCCCCGGTTCGATCCCGGGCGGAAACAAATGTTTTTTTTTATAAACTGAAGGGAATAAAAATTTAAAAATTTATAAAAGAATTTTTTGAATGGAATTTTTTAAAATTTTTAAAATTAAATTGAGGATTTTGGAATAAATCAATTTTTTTTTTAAATCAGATTTTTAAAATAATTGAAGAATTAAAATTGTAAAAAGTTATTGTTTCCGCCCGGGATCGAACCGGGGACCTTCCGCGTGTTAGGCGGATGTGATAACCACTACACCACGGAAACTTGTGGCTATAGACGTTTTAAAATTGATTTTAAGTAGAATTTTAAAATGAATTAATTTTTAAGAAATAATGTTCACTTAATTTTTTAACCGGTTTCATTATCGAAAAAAAATTATGCCACATTTTAAAAAGGTTAGGGTTATTTTGAAACTTGTTTAGCAGGTACTACTTCAGTTTTGTACGAAATTCTGTCTAGCATTCATAAGACCAGCCCAACTAACAAGTCAATATTATAAAACAAATCTTACCATTATCACTCATTATCTGAAATATTTTGTGTGCTTACTGATGGTTATATGACACTTACCTAAAAAGAAAAGAATTTAAAATTAATTTTATTTATTTAAAACTATTAAAATTTATTATAATTTTCTTAAATTAAATCAATTTTTATTTTGAATAGCCGAATCAATATGCAATATATATAAACCAAAATATGATTTTAAAATTTTTCTGCGCTCTTCCTTAAATTGTAATTACAGGTTAAATTTTGGATAAGCGAAGGAGGAATATAAATATAAAATTCTTATCCCAAATACGACCCCTCCCTTTATAATAAAAAGTTAATATCAAATCAAGAAAATAGTTTAAATTCATAATATTAGCATTCCAAATAAAAGTGTTGAATTTATTACAAATTTCTAATATGTATATTTTTTATTTAAATTTATTCTACGAAACACATTATATATTTCAATAGTTCTAATTTTAATAAAATTTTATTATATATACAATACATACAAATAAAAATAAGTTATATTTGTTTATTATTTACTTCTCACAGTACAATATTTTATTTCAATCAATATTGAAAGATTCAATATTGTATAGTTTTTTAACGATTTCAGTTAAAACAGTTATTTCATACATTTCCATATTGTATAACTCTCATTTTGATTTTCAATATTAATTTAAGGTCTAATTTCACTCTTTCCAATTTTTATTTTGAACTCAACTCAATTTTAAACTCAACTTAACTTCTTGTAACTTTTCCTTATATGACTCTTGGACAAAGTTTCTAATGAAATAAGAAATCTTATTTCGAAATTTCAATTCTTCCACCTACTAATCCCCCCAAGGCAATTTTTTTTCGAAAATTAATTTAGGGAACTAATAGAACTCAGAAATAATTTCATTTGTATAAAAAGGAGCAATGAATGTGGAGCAAAATATCACATTATATTTCTTTTTTAAAGCTTTTAGCTTATGAAACTTATTTTTATAAAATTTTTCAGATGAGATTTTAATTTTAATAATACAAAATTATAAAATAATAATGTTTCCGCCCGGGATCGAACCGGGGACCTTCCGCGTGTTAGGCGGATGTGATAACCACTACACCACGGAAACTTCTTGTTCAACCACTGTTTATTAAGAGATTAGAGTATATTATAAATTATGAATTGTGAATTCTTCAAAACAGAAAACTAACTTCCAATACAGTTTAATTAAAGTTCTGAAAAGATGTCAACACTTTTTTTTAGTAATAAGAAATCTGGACTTCTTCATTGAACTTTGAAGTTGCAGTTTTTAGAAAATTACACCTAGGGTAATGTGCTAAGCCTCTGACGATGACAACGAAATCTTGAGTTTAAAATTTGTGGATTTCTTAAAAGGATTTTTTACTTCGATTCAAATACTAAGAATAGTATGTAATTTAGGTTTCGTACACTTTATAACTAACATTTAGTCTTATTTACTTTTCCTTCTAAGAGTATAACAGTTAAAGGATTAACTGCTATTACAAGTGCTTTTGTTTCATATAAAATACAGAAGAGAAAATTTAATAATAATAAAATTTTATTCATAACTATATACATACATACTCATATGTATATGTTTGTCTTATTATGCAATATACGAGTATTTGAAGCAACAAATGTCGTTTTACACTCAGATAAAAAATATTAAATTCTATTTTAAAAATAACACCAAAATTAAAATTTATTTTTATGTTTATATTTCTATTCAAAATATGTCAAGTTTTTATTTCTGTTTTTTTTTTTTTTTTAATATATTTTAAGATTTGCCATTTTGAAATTTTATAAATGTAGGTATGTACCTATTTATTTATAAAATTTAATCTATCTTATGGATTATAGAATGTTTAAAAAAAAAAATTCATCCATTACATTACTGATATGCAATTTCTTTATCAATCATTTTCATTTCGCATTCAGACCCGAATTTCTATATTTTAAACAAAAATAGAAAGACAAGTTTGAAGAAGCTGCTATTATTATAATATTGTTATCTATTTAATTTAATTCATTTATATTTTGAATATTTTAAAATTTAATAATAGATAAGTAATCTCGTTTAAG
Source organism: Dolichopus griseipennis (assembly GCA_963082915.1). Classification (NCBI taxonomy): domain Eukaryota; kingdom Metazoa; phylum Arthropoda; class Insecta; order Diptera; family Dolichopodidae; genus Dolichopus; species Dolichopus griseipennis. The sequence continues at coordinate 3,122,364 of OY720445.1, forward strand.
TGCATATATAAAAAGTTCTAAGAGAAAATTTACAATGCATTGTATTAAGGCCCTGTGGCGCAATGGATAACGCGTCTGACTACGGATCAGAAGATTCCAGGTTCGACTCCTGGCAGGGTCGAAAGTATTTTGTTTTTTTTTTTTATATTTAAGATGCAGATGAACTGTGATTTATTTTTAGTTTTTAAATTATAAATTTTAAAAACTATTAAGAATGTATTTCTCAAAAGACATTTATCTGCAGATTATTTTATTTCACTGCAATCATTCTGTGCTGTTTATAGTGATTACAGTAAGCAAATTTACCAGAGGAGAGCTTGTTATAATCCACTTAATTCTCTTTTATATAATCTACCTAAGATTATTTGAAGAATATTTGAAGAATTTTTAAAGGCAATTGTACTTATGGCCCTGTGGCGCAATGGATAACGCGTCTGACTACGGATCAGAAGATTCCAGGTTCGACTCCTGGCAGGGTCGAAGTCTGTGTTTATAAAAGTAACATTTTTTTGCTTTTGCAATATGATTTTTTTAATATTATTAGATCTCAAACACACTAGTTAGTCAGTCTATTTACCGATTTTATTGCTCAAATAAAGTATATATTAAACACATTTGGCTATAGTATAACATATTGCATAACTAACTTAAGAAAACTCCATCTAGTTATAGAAAAAATAAAAAATTAATCAGAAAATACAATGCAGTCTTCTAATATTTTTATTTAGAATTCCTCTAATTTTTTAATACCTACCAATTCATTCTTTTCAAAAATTTTCTTATTTTTTTATATACAACATACCTACAAACATTCATAAATACCCAGAAAATTCAAATTCTCTTGTTTTTAAATTTCCCATTTCCTCCGCCCCTACTAACAATTTTCTCACTTCCTTAATTCATATTTTCTGGAATAGTTATTTCCTAGTTTTAAATAAAAAAAAAAAAATTTTTGTCTGATGACATCCTGAAATTATTTTAAACAACGCATAAATATACACTCATACATACATACATATAAAAAAAAAAACAACAATACAAAAAAAATTTATATAAACATACTTTTTAAGTTATTTATGTGTATGGTGTAAATGCCTTCAATGTAGAAGAACAAATTGGTATTCTAAAATAAATGTTTGTAATAGCATATTTTTTTACGGTCATTTTTGATTTTCTTATTGTTTTTTTTCGTTTTTTTTTTTTAATTTTATTTTTCCTAGTTCAAATTCAAAAAACATAAAAAAAAAAATTTTCAATTTGAAAAAAAAAAAACAAAACAAACACAAAACAAAAAAAAAGTCATTTTAGTGGTGCGTAACAAGTTTATTGGCGCCAATTTGGCCGACTGATGCTGATATTTAAGTATAGATGTCGCATTAATACAACATTCAAAAGATAAATATATACATATTTACAAAATGTAATGTATTTATATATGTATGTATATATTATGTATTATATACATATATATACATTATGTATTTTGACAAAAAAAAAAAAAATAAAGTGATAAAAGAAATAAAATTACAAAAATATTATATATGTACATATCACAAGTAAAAGTGAGATAGAACTATATTAAATAGAAATAGAAATATATTACATTAAAAATGTAATACATACAGTATATTTAGAAAGAGAAAGAAAACGTGGTTGTGTAAAATAAAAAAGGATGAAATAAAATGTAGTGAATAGTGATGGAGTGTAATCGGATGGATAGATTTTGTATAATAATTGTTGTTGTAATGTGATTTTAAGAACATTAGTTAGTGGGTGTTCTATTTATATATTTTTTTTTGTCTCTTTTTATTCCATTTGTTGTTGTTGTTGTTGTTTTTTTTTAACTTGCTCTAAATTACATTAGTAAATATGGTAGGTATATATAGAAAAACAGGCAAGCAGGCGGCATACACACAAAAAAAAAAATGTAATGTTTTACTTATATAAACTTTTTAACTCTGCAATAAAAACTATAATATTTGTTATATTGGGTGTATTGTAGTACATGGGTATATTCTATATTGTATAATTTACTAGATATTATATTTATATATATATATATATTTTTAATGGAATTGTAAATAATACTATATAGTATTAGTATGTCTATATTTGTCATTTGTTGCGCCACAAGAAAATTTTCAATTTTATTTAGTAAAACAATTTTTTTTATTTTTTAATCATAAAGTTCGCAGTTAAAAAAATAATTTATTTAGGACGAGTAAATTTTTATTATTAAATTTTCTTGTGTTTTGTTTTTTTTTTTTTTCGTTCCTTTAATATAATTTGATATGTAGGCAATCAATGATAGTGTATGTGTACTAAGGTTGTTATTTTTGTCTGCTTAAAACAAATTTATTCTTTAAAATTTAATTGTCTATGTGGTGATAAATAATTTAGAATTTTTAATAAGTTCAAAGGTTTTGTTTTGATAAGTTTTATTAGAAAAAGAAAAAAATAAAACAAAAAAAAAAAAGAGGAAGAGTGTAGTAGAGTAGACTGTGTCAACTCTGGTATACCCGCATGACCGTAACATATACATTATATCATCCGGTTAATTACTTTTGGCAAAATTTCAAACATTCAGCTTTATTAGGTGTAGAGTCATGCTCATATAAAAGAAGGAGTTGTATGGAAGCTACTCAAACTCTTTGCAGTAGACCAACCAAATTTGGCAGTAACTTTGGCAAAAAAAAACGGACGGACGGACATACAATGGCTAAATCGATTTATTTTCCGATTCTGATCCGACCCATACACTTGAGTCTATATCTACCCCCCCTCCTTCTCTGCGTCACAAACGTAATGGGTATAAATAGTAGGAAAAATTGCAATATTAAAAATTTTTTCAAATTTAACACTCTGATAATAGAAAAATGTTGTGAAAATTTTCTTAGTAAATTTGTAAAAATATGTTTTATGTATAGGATCAATTTCATTATAAAACGGTTGCTATAGATTTGATATGTGGCCTGTCTTTTTTTAAATTATAAATGCTTTAAGGAGGTAATTTTAACAACTTTAAGCCTGACTTTTTAAAAAGTTAAGAAACCGAAGGTCATAGATTTTGATAAAATAAAATTTATATAATACTTATAAAAAACTTATTTTTATACTTTAGATGTGGTAGAAATCTAAACTCTACCCTGACCACTTGAGAAATGGTCCAATCAATAAAGTATGAGTTATTTTTAATCAAAACTTGAGTTATTTATCAAGTATTGAGGTAAATAAAGAGGTCTTAATTTGATTATAGATTTAGTGATGCACTTATGGTGCAAGAGGGTCTTAAGTACCACTGAAGTAGTGAGAAATTAAAACTCAAAAACTACAATTATAATTTTTCGTTCTTTTTTTTTTTGAGTCTTAACCCCTTTTGAAATGTTACTTCTCTGATTCTACGCTAGTATATCCTTTTCTTAATATACTAGTGGAAAATGGTATACTGAGTGTGCCATTGTAACGTCGTAAAGGAGAGAACTAGATGCAGAATGAAAGGTAAAGATCGGGTCAAAATCAAAAAAAAATTCGTTTTAATTATGCATGTCCATCCATCCGAACGATAACTTAAAAAAAAAGTATTTAGGATTTCAGAAATTAATTTTTGTATTAGAGCTGTGTTTGTTAGTGAAATCCAGCCAATTTGCACAACGGGTTCAAGTAGTTGCCATAAAACTTTTTTTGTTATATAAACAACTTAACATTTAATAAAGCTGGATATCGGATATTTAGCCTAGTGCTATGAGCTCGAATAGTTATGCAAATTGGCTCGATAAAAGTTTATATTAGACTCACGCGTACTACCCAGAATTGAGACAGTTTACACTATACTCTTCTTCTTTTTTAATTACTTTTATATTTTCAAATGCTTTCAGTTGACTCTTAAATGATCTTAAAAAATTATTTTTAAAATATTTTGAATTATTTTGACACATTTTTAAACAAATATTAAAACAAATATTTTAATAATTTTTTTTTAAATTTAAAATAAAAATTATTTTGTCTTAAATTCAACGAAAAATTCTTTTAACAATATTTTGATCTACATTTTTATGAGTTAAGTCGTTATATAAATATATACATATATATACATATATATTTAAACATGTATTTTAATATTCCATTTATAAGCGAATTATTTTGTGTGGCAACTTTTCATTATACAAACATAGAATTTCTCTAAAAAAAATAAAGGAGCTGAAACCATTAAAAAGAAAAACTACATTAGAGTTATTGTGAAAACTATCAATTTTTTTTTTTTCGTATTGCATCTTAGTTACTAAAAATTTTATAGACAAATTCTCCTATACATACGCAAAGTTATGATAACACAAAACATCTTTATATTTATATAAATATATATATATAGATATAAAACTCCCATGAGATGCCGCTTAAAACATATTCGGTTCCATTACTTTGCAAAAAATTCAAAAGAATAGAAAAAAGGAAAATGTATAAAATATTTAAACACTACTCTATAGAAAACGTGGGAAATTTTTGAAGCGGTTTTCTTTATCAAATATACATTGAATATGAAAAATAGTCTATATATAAAGAATTGGTTGAATGTACAGGGTGATGGATAGTTTAAAAAATTCTTTATATTTTATTATAGAATTTAAATTTTAAAACTTAACGAAACTTTAGTATGTTAGTATTTAAATGATTCTGGGGAAGCATATCAGGCATAAAAAGTGTTTTAACTTTAAGCTTAGATCTAATGAATGTTATGTATGTTCATTGGGACATCCTAAGACATCCTAAAGTAATAACAACAAGTTTTTTATTACAAAAGATATTAGGAGAAGGATAAAAAATTTTTTTTCAAATACATTGTATACATATATACAATGCAATGACTTTAACCATCTGGTGTATTATTTTAATAGTTTTATACTTATTTTTTTTTTCCTTTACCAGAATAACTTCCTTTCTTCTTCCCCATATCTCCTCTTCTTCATCCCTTTTCTTTCTGTCCTTATCGCGTAAATACGTCGTTATTTTCATCATGTAACTTTTCGTCATTTCAACTTGCATTTATCTTATGTTTTTTTTTTTAGTTTTTTTGAAAATAAAAAGTCATCATAGTTATTTTCTATAAAAGTTTGCTTGTAGCAATAAAAAAATGATATAAAAAAAGGAAATTACATAAATATATGTGTGTATGTGCGTTTTTATAGTAATTTTGAATGTGTATTGGGATGCAGTTTTTTTTTTTTAGTATATTTTCAATGTTATAATATGACCGAAAAATTGAGTAATACATTAAAATTGAAAAGAATAAAATAAAACTTACAAAAAAATTATAAAATGAAAAGATGGTTTTTATTTTTTGAATTATTATACTCTGACAACTATAGGAATCAATAATAAAACAAAATGTTTATATCCGTATAGAAAGTTTACTTTTAATATTTAAAGTTATAAGGTGCTAACTTCGTAAATACCTGGCTGTATGGGTTTTATACTACAGATTCAGCTATTCAGCAATCTCAAAATTCAGCTATTCAGCAAATATGGTATTAAACCTGCAGTACCTCAGCATACATATTACTTTTTAGCAATCGCAAACTATCAAGATTAGACTGCTGAATAGCTGAATTGAAGCCAAAGAAAATTTCAAAATAGGAAATATATATTATTAACATGTGTTATAAATCATATTATGTATTTTGTTTATTAATACAATTTGACTGAATTAACCACCTGCACAGGCTATGGGCCCTTAAACAAATCAATGAATCTTGTTGTCTCAAGATTAAATCTTAATTTTACACACTAATAGGTATAATAAAAATTATAACAGCCCCAAATTCTCTTAATATCTTAATAGTTACTCCTTGATAAGAAGATTTGTAAGAAGAAACTATTAGAAGACAACAATGAAAAAATCGCGAATTCATTGTCCTTGTTTTTGCTTGCATGTTTTTAAATGCCAGTTAGTGTTATTAAACTGCAAACCCGGGCAAAAAACTAGATTTAAACGTGAATCTTTTCTTCTATTTCTTGTTTGGTGGACTCAAAAAAAAATATGGAATGCATTCATTGCGACAAAGAAACTTAAAAAAAAAAAATAAAGGAAACTTAAAAAAAAATACAGGACCTAAAAATACATAAAATGGGAAAATAAAACAAAAGATATAAAAATTATATAAAATATAGTATATATAAATATGAATATACTATATTTATAGTATATAATATAAAAGAAGGACATTGTCTTTTTATATACGTGTATAGACAACCCACTTTTCTATTAAAAAGAATAACTTTAATCTACATGGTAATATAAAGATGAGCTAAACAATACTTTGTTTGAATTGCATACAACGTGTTATAAGAAAATATTATTATGTATCAGATACATATTATTATAAAACTTAGCTTTTTTCTTCTTTCAGTGTGTTATTAATGAAGATTTATCTTATTGTATTATCCTTTAAAATTGTTATTGTAATTTTTAGTTTTTTTTTTTTTTGAAAATTTTTTTATGGGAGTTCCCCAAGTTTTTATTCTTAATTTAAATTCTTTTACTGATCTTTTACATTTTAATTTGTTTTCTTTGGTTCAAAAAATTGAGTAGTTTCTGATTTAATGGTTTTTTTTTTTGTAGTTAATCCGCTGTTTAATAAATCATTAGATCCCAAAAAAAAAATCTGATATTCAAGAGAGTTTAAGGAAAATCGAAAAACTATGATGATAATGTAATAAATGATTCAGTAATTTTTATTTTTGGTTTTTTTTAAACCAAGGATTCATTTTAATCAAAAGTATAAAAAACTTTAATTTTCTTAATCTATTATTATAAAATAAATTTAGTAATAAAGAATAACTAATTAATTAATTAAATGCAAATAAGGAAGTTAAAGATATTTAGTTCAGATTCATATCTAAATTCGTGATTATTACTGAATTTTTTTTTAAAGTACAACTTTAAAACTAAAACAGATTTCAATATTATAAAAAAGTTTAAGTTTTCCCAACTGACTTATAATAATAGTCTAACAAGGGCGATGTGCTTCGGCCTCCGGTTTTGTAATCAAAATAACTGCAAAAGGTTAACTAAAAAGTAGTAGATGAATTATAAGGCCAGCTTTACATTTTAACATTTTTAAATTGAACATATTAATGTAGAACATGAGTACATGCTTAAGCCAATCAATTATCACTAATCAAATAATTGAGTTATAATTTTTTTGATAAGTTAGTATTTTTTAAGATATCAAAGTTTTTACAAAAATTAATATGGTGGAACCAAAACTTATCAATTAAAATCTTTATTTGATTAGTATTAAGTTGTTTGGGCAACAGGGTCCTGATGTATTTAACCTTCCCCATAACTAATATTTGTAAAGGTATATAAGTTATAATCAAATTATTTTATTTATCATCTTGATCAGACAGGCTTTGAAATCAAATTTATTTAAAGATCAAATTCGAAAAGAATCCTTTAAGATTCTTTTTAAATTTGAACAAATTATGAATTGCAAAATCGCCAACTTTTGAAAATATTTGAAATGGTAATAAATTCCATATTTTTGCAGTTCTAACAGCAAACTAATTGCTATAACCAGGAGAATATGACTTATTTTATTCCACATAGTAGGAATGCGTACTTCAGCTGGTACGTTCGAATTGTTTGAGAGGAGGCATTATTGATTTTAATCCAACTAAGCAAGTGTCAGTACGTACAAGATATCTATAAAACAGAGAAAGAGCTTCAATATTACGATGAATATCAAGTGAAGATATAGTGATTTTGAACTCCTCCATATTTCACCTTAAGTCGTATATACGCTTTACAGATTTTTGGTTTCAGATTTAGCCTTATAGCAATTTTGAAATTAAATTGATTTCGAAGTTTTAAGATATTTTAATATACATAATTAAATATCTAATAGAGTTTTCATTAATTTAATCATTATATTCTATCTATAATTTGTGTTTTCATATTAAAATCCAATTTTATTACTATTACCATATTATTTAACTAAGATACTATTCAAACCCCCAATAAGAAATCATCCTCTTAAAAAAATATCGAATATATGTACATATTAATGAAAAATCCATTAAAACGGAAATAATAAAGTCATTTATCTTTACGAATGAACTCTTTTAGCGAATCTAAAGAAAACTCACTAACAAAACTCTAAATTTAAAAAACAACCAAAGTAATAAAGTTAAAAAAAAAAGTTATTTCCGCAGAACATTAAGTTGTAAAAAATCACAATATTATTTTACACACAAAATCCAATTTTAACCAATTTTAAAATTTTTCTTCTTCTTTTATTGACATAACAAAATGCCAAACTATACCCTCACTAAATGTACACATTTACAGTGTAAAATTTTACACATACACGCAATATATATATATATACAACGATTTGTTGAAAAGTAACTGTAACATTAACTCTTAAAACGTTTAATGGCATTTTATGGTGCTGTTTTTTTTTTAAACCACTTCATCCCCATTTCGCAGATTTTTTTTTTTTTTTTTAAATATTATTATGTTCCATTCACTTTGGTGTTTTTTGTGTTTTTGTTTTTTTTTTTTTTTCAAGTTGAATTCGACCGCCAGCATGTTTTTCATCACTTAACCAATAAAACCCTTTTATATTTCCTTTCCGTTGTGCAATCTCTTTTTTTTTTTTTACATTTTTAATCTCAATATCAAGTCGATTTCTAATACAGATTTTTTTTTTTCAGATTTCTTGGAACTCAGGGGTAAAAAAAACTCTATATGCGAAACTTGAACTAATAACCACCATCGCCATCGCCACATTAAACACTCACATAGGAACGAAAAAAAAAAAATTAAAAAAAAATTCACCACAAACTGTTTTTCACAAATTTTTAATGATGAATGAGAAGAGACCGAATTGTGATACAGCACATAAATACAATCCTTTTAAGTAAATATCATTTTACTGTTATTTTGTATATAGAACCATCAGAGTTCCCATCATATCATTCCATCTTTGTCTAAGAAATTCAATTCAATGCAGAATACATCTTCTCTTGCAGTGAATACCAGTGAATGAACGACGCAGCAAGTGTGAACCCAAAAATGGCAAAAAAAAAAGTAGAAAATTGCAAAACACTTTTTCTGCTTCCGGTGTTAATTGCATTATCGCATAGATTGACATAAAAATCCTGACATGAAATGTAAAGGACATAAAGTGCAATCTTTTTTCTTTGGTGTTTTGTTTTTTTTTACTGTTTTTTTTTCAAATATAATTTACCAATACATATAATTTACCACACACATTAACACGTATTTTTTAAGAGACAGGAAAACCGAGTAAAAAAACAAATGTATATATATATATATATATATATATATATATGCAATAAAAACTGAAACAATCTCCCTAAAGTTATAAAGACGTTGATGACTTCGTCGGGGATGATGACTCTTGGAGAGAAAATCTAAATTAAAAAGAATAGCATGTAATCTCATACCATGCATAAACATTTATAGATATGTATGTGTGATTCAATATGATGATAAATATAGAGGGTTGGCTTTAGGATTAAATCAAAAAAAATTAAAGAATTTAATTGTTATAGCTGGAGGCTCAGAATTAATCGAAGTTTAAAGAATACTTCAGAAGTTTTTCCTTATACTTTGAACTAAAGCTAGTAACAACTCTCAACTGGCTAAGATTTGCGGGAAAATTTGATACTTTAAAGTTTATGTCCGCGCTGAGTAAATTGCTTGTAATAAAAAGTTAAAAATTTAATTTCTAGCCTAGGTTGAATTAAGAATCGCAATGAATTAAAATTCTAAACAGATACAACCCTGTTATATGAGATATGAGGACTCATTTCACTAATTCAGGCAATCGCTGAACTCAAATTTTCAGTCTACTCAAATTTTGATTCTACTCAGCCGCTTAAAAATTTTGGGTCCGATTTAAATTTGGATCCGCTTAAATGATTAAGTCCGCTCAACCTACGAGCATGTCAAATTATGAACGAACTATTTTGGCAAACTCAACTCATTGATTAACTCAAATTTTGAGTTTTAATTCAATTCGATGCACACATTAAAATATTTGCAATTCCTCAAATCTAAATTATTACTCATTGCTTAACTCAAATTTTAACTCTGAATACATTCCGAGTTCCGACCCTGCCATTTCACAATATATACACTCATGGGGAACTATATAAAACTGGTGTGAGTTATTTATAAAGAACCAATTCACATTCTAAAGATCTTATAGAATTTTAATGTCCCGACAAACTCAACCATCATCAGTATAAAATTTATTATTGTTTTAATTTTTCTATTTTTTTTTTTTTTATTATTTTGCAATTTCTTAGATTTTTTGCTTTTTTTTTTAACAGTTATAAAAAAAAACTCATTCCATCATTTAATTTTTTTATTTTATTTTTTACTGCTGCACAACCATAGCTATTAAAAAAAAAAACTGAAACATCTAGAGTCCATAAGTATTATTATATATGTTCTGGGAAAATGGGGCGATCTATAAGATACAAAAAGATTCGTGTTTGAAACACATGAACATTTTGATTTTGGTTTTTTTTTTTTTTTTTTTTTGTAGTTTATTTTGTTGTTGTGTAAAAGGGATGAAGGGATGAAAGAAGAATATCCTGTGTCTGACTAAAGAAAAAGGGTTACAATAAGTAAAAAAGGAAATAACAGTGATTGTAAAATAAAATAAAAAAAAAATAAAGAAATTAAAATATAAAGAAAAAAAAACAAATGATAAACTAAGAGTTGATATGAATATACATATAAAAATAAAACAGGATGCGCGTGTTTAATTCATTTTTTCCAGCTTTTAGCAAAGAAACACTTACAAAAAACACAAAAGAACTTGAAACAAAAATAACAAATAGAATTAAAAAAAATTCAAAAATTTTAATTCAAAAATGACATTAATTGAAATTAATTTTATTAAAAAAACAAAATTATTAAATTAAAAAAACCGAAAAAATTGCATTTCGTCACTTTATAAAATGAAAAATGAAATCTAGAACCAAGTCTGAATTCTTATTTTAGACTATTTTAGTTATTATTTATAAGAGTCCATATATCACCATATGGTCCTTTTTTAGAAATATCACCGCTAATCTCTAATTCTATAGTAGAAGCTTAAAAAAGAAAAAAAGTTAAACTTAATAAAATGTCATATAATTTGCTGGGGCTAGTTTTTAGGGTGGGCTTCAGAGTCGAACTTTTTTAATTTTTCTAGCTGTAATTGGATTCTGTTATAAAACCTGAAAATCTTAGTATATCTCTTTTCCAATGTTTTGATCTGAATGCTGGATACCAAGAAAAGGGGCTGATCAAGAAAAAATCATTTTAATGAGAAAATTTAGGACTATTTCAAAAATAAAAATCCTTTAAAAATAGACAAATTTCCCTGAAAGAAGACCAATAATACGTGAAAAGAAAAAAAAATTAAATAAAAAAAAAAATTAAAATAAATTCAAAGTCAAAAAAAGCAAATAAAAGAAATAAATTCAAAATTATGAGGAGTTAAAACAAAGTACCAATTGTAAATTTAAAATTTTTTTCATAGCATAAAAATGCTTTAATCTAAAAATTTTAAGGGTGTTAATATTCCCTAATCTTTTTGAGCTGCTATAGAAAACTCAGAAAGATATTCACTTCCAGCATTTCAAACTTAATTAATTTAGGATTTTTTTCTTGAGCCCCATCTACTTTTAAAAGGTGGTTCTCAACAGTAAGTAGAACAATTTCAATATTAATAACATTAAAAATATTTACTGTATTTTAACGGAATTTGCCAGGAGACATTGGAAGACATGAAAGTTGACGAAATGTCTAAGTTTCAAAAAAAAGCTGCCTCACATTTTATGCCACAACCAATTAATTAATGTGAAGTGAACTGTCCAACAGAATACGAAACAATTATAAAGCTTCACTGGATATATCATTACTGTAGTTTTCATATAATTTTAATCTTTAAAAATCTATTTGTATATCCCAAACCATTGCCATGTTTATTGTTTAACAGGCCGGTACATTGAAAAGTTTTAATCACAAACTATTTTTCGACTGCCTCATTAACTCATCACGCGTTTTTTATTTTTAAATATATTATTTAGCACAAGACTTCAATGCAATACAAAATCTTCATGCGTAAAACTTCTTTTAGAAAATAAGTTGACTTTTAATTAAAATTTTTTAAGCCGATTTTATAAATGCGTTTTAAATTTGCCTAAGGGTATATTTGATTCTTAGGTTATTTTTTATAACTACACGTATTTTGTAATCCCATATACATATGTAGTTCTTTGAAAATAACCCTTCATTAGAGCGCACCATGGTCTTAAATCCCCCACTCCACCATTCCAAAAGTAAAAAAACCAAGAAATTCAACAAAACATTGTCTACAAAAATATCCATTCAATCTTTTATTGAATCCTAGTTACACAATACCAAAATAACAAAAAAAACAAATGAACAAATACATATACAAATAAGAAAATATATTTTATGACCACGTGATTTTTAATTCACATGACATATTATACAGTACCTGAATTTCTTATTCGTCATCACAAAATCACAACAGTGAATGTGAAACCTTACAAAAAAAAAACACACAAAAATTTTTATCCCCATTATCCTTTTTTTTCATTTTATTATTATCCTTTTTTTTAAATTATATTGACGTATGTTTGTATGTACGTATGGTTATATTAAGATTTAGTTTAATCCTTTCTTTAGAAATAAAAAATAAAATGGAAAAATAGAAAACAAAAAAAAAAAAAAATAGAAAATTACAATTTTCTTTTAATTTTTTTCCAGTTTTTATAAGAAAAATCCTTGAATTGAGTTTTGTTCTCAATTTTCTTTCGTTTTTTTGTTCTTTTTTATTCAAAATTGAATTCTAGGTAAGTGTATCGGTAGGTATTCGTAAAAGTTATTTTTACAAAAAAACAACAAGAACAAAAACAAAAAAAAAACTAACGAAAATCTATATATATATATATATATACAAAGAATATTAACTTTTACAAAAGGCTTATATAAAATAGAAATAAAAAAAAAAACTTTAAGAATTTTCTTACTCAGAAAAACGTTATGAAAATGAATTGAATAAAAAAAGAAAAACGTTATACTGCAATCATTCAAGTCACATGTTAAAGGTGTATGGTGGAAAATTTGAAGAAAAACCAAATTAAAAAAAAAAATACATTGAAAACTGAAACAGAGTGGATATTTTGATATGCCCAACAATGGGACATATGAAATATTTGTGGGAAGCTTCAGAATGCAGGAGTGTACATTGGAACTTTTTGATTGATAGGATTGAATGTTTTTTTCCATTTGAAGCACAATATTAAGTCAGAATTTTTGACGCTTCCATTACTTAGATTTCCCATTGGGAGACCTAATTCAACTAATTATAAATAAGCATAAACTGTAAACCTCATATTCTGGTTAAACTGCATACCTACTACCAAATTCTGCTGTATGTGTGGGATGCAATAAAAATTGGAAGACTAGAAAATTTGATTTTAAATCAAAATTGGAAAACTCAACTAAAATTATCTAAAAAGCAGGAAAGGAAATGTATTGAGATAAGTAACATTAACTGGTTTGGGAAATGTGTTTATCCTATATCACAGAGTCGAATCAGATGAAGGCTTAAATCTAAAGATGTACAATAAATTCAGTAAAAATCACTTAAAACTAACAAAGAAACTGTAGATTTATAAAAATAAAGGAAATCCCTTCTAAAAAATGGCCTTCGAAATGGAACAGGAATGTTTAAATTCCATGTACACAAATGCAATAATAGTTCTATTATAAATAGTAAATAAAAGAAAAATTCTTAAAATGAAACATTTTAAAAGTTGGTTTTATTTTTTAGTTTTTGTTTAAATAAAACTAAAAGAAAAAACTCTTAAAGAGTCCTTTGAAATGGTATAGTCCTTCAAGAGTATTTTTTATGCAAGTTTTATAGTGAAATTATAATGGTTTTCTAAATATTATTTGAATTAAAAATTCATATTTTATTTTTTGATGTTGAAAAGATAATATTTTCGTATTACAGTCCGCCGCTCTATTCAGCTAATGAAGGTATTCCATCCATTCCACAAAGCACGTAACAAACTTTAATAAAATAATAATTTTTCAATTACTTGCATAATCCCATGTAAACTCTCTGATCTAAGATTTTATTTTGAATATATACTTATATTTAATTTTAAAATTCGCTGTCCCCTATTGCAGAACTTATTATATTTTTTTAATCATAATTTTCATGACAGTGTGGTATTCTACAACTATGAGTCATAATATTTGAATGTTGGGAAATAAAATGAATCTAGTGAACTTAAAATCAAATACTAAATTACAATGGCTTCTTTCAATACAAAAAATCACTTTAAAAATTTTAAGTCTCTTAAAACAATTTGCTACTGAACGGTTTTTTTTAAATCGCTTCATAAATTTAGCAGCATATAAAATCAATGCAGCGAGAATTTATTTGACTGCAGGCTCTCATTTATTTTAATATTTACTATTTTATTTTTTATTTTTTTTTAAATTCAAAATAATTTTTCAAAACAAGTTGTAATCATAGATACTATATACGATAATTTAAAAAAACAAAATATTTTCTCAAAAATTAAAAATTATAAAAAAAATCGCTTCAAAAAGTTGAGTAGAATTTTGCAGCAGTATTTATTTCATCGCTGCATTTTACCATTTTCTGCTTCGTAATGAACGGAGCCAATTATTTGAATTTTTAAGAACACTTTATTTGAAAATAATTAAAATTAATTTCGGCTGGGTGGCACAGTGGTTATAGTGCCGATTTTCATGCGAAAGACCCGGGTTCGAATCCCAGTGAAAGCGAAAAAACTTTAATCTGGTTTTATAACTCGACTCAGCTACCATTCGCCACTGGGTTCAAATTAATGGCTTAGTCAATAATTAATAATTATATATCTTTAGTAAAAAATACATTAATATAACAATATAAACAAAGGGGTTCGCTGCAATTGCTAAGCACTTCTTAGAACGTTTGAATAATAAATAAAAAACAATTGTTATTTTAAATAAATATCGAATTTTATTAATCTTTTGAAATAATCACAAAATAGTTATTGTGACATTTTCATAAAATGTGAAATTATAAATTTATTCACAATAGCGAATTTGTGACAGTGTTGAGTTATAATTTTCATATGACAGTTTCTGGAATAAAGCTGTGAATTTTTTAATTTAAATTACAATACAATTTTAATGTAGCATCAAATGAAAAACAAGTTTTCTAAATTAAATTAAATTTTAACATCATTTTGAAAATTAATATATATATATATATATACGAGTATGTGTATTAAAAAAAATGTAACATTAATTAACTTTAAAAAATGTTCCATTATTAAAAGTTAAAAGGAAGCAGCCTGCAAATGGGACAAATATAACCAAAAGTAGAAGTATAAATCATTTTTCTATAGTTTGCAACAAAGAAAATGTATATAAGTTGCCAATTAAATTTTGAATTTTTTTATTTTTTTTGAGTAGAATCCCAATTTTTTAAACTTATTTCATTTAACTCATTCTTTTATTTCAAAACCACAAAAAAAAACCAAAGAAGAAGAATACCTTAAACAAGGCATAACATAATTAAATTCAAAAAAAAAAATACTTCAAATGATTTTTTTTTTTTTTTGGATATAAAGAAAAGAAGAATCATTATTTTATTTTTCAGTTTTTCTTTGGTTTCTAGAAAATAATTGCGGTCACTAGATTACACTGTATAACAAAATAAAATAAAATTTTCACTTCCTTCAATCATGTTTTCATTCATTAAAATTTTGACCCTATCTCAATTCTTTTCTTCTGCAAGAACCCCCTTCTGTTCTGTCCATTTTCTCTTACATAAGTACTTTTTATATATTTTGAGGGTTTCCCTCAACTGTTGACCTGCTTTACACCTGAAATACTTCCATTATTACATAATATATATATATACTTCAATAATGTAATTGTATAATATAAGGGACCTAAGAAAACATATCCTGAATTTTCATATTTTGTGTCCTGCTTTTCCATTTTCCTGATGTCGATTACCATTTTCATCATTTTCACCAAAAAAGGAAAAACCTGATGACCTGACTACAAAATTTACAACATAAGAAACAAAAAGATAAAACAAAAGTTGTTTTTGTTTTTTGTTGCTTCTGCTGTTTGTAACTTTCTGATTGTTGCCAGTTTTATATATAAGAGTCTTAAAAGATCACAACTACAACTTTGGGTGTATAATATTTGCCACCAAATAACCACATTTTTTTTCTTCATTTTTTATTATTTTTTCTACTTTTTTCATCATAATTTCAATGATTATGATGATTATGATGATTGTGATGATGATGATTATAATGATTAAAAATGATGAAAAGTTTGATTGCAATTGTGGTATATAGCAGTTATCAACAAAAATAGTTCCATGTTTTGTAAAAAACTTACTAATTGCCTACCCTCGCGATATTTTTCTCTTAAAAGTACTTGAAAAATCGCCAAAAACAGACAAAAGTAATAACAGAAAAATTTTTTTTTTTAAATGACACAAAATTGTACAACAACTACAACAAGTACAACAAAAAAAACAAGAGAAAAAATAAATTGGAACGAATAAAAATGGTAATGTTTTCCCATCGTTTTTTTTTTTTTTTTTTATTTGGAAAAACTCAATTTTCCTGATAAAAATTTTTAACTGGAATTAAAAACTTTTAATTAACAGTGAGGCAAAAGAGATACCAAGTAAAAATATTAATGGACTGAAGTTTTTTTATTTTATTTAAATTTTTTTTTTTTCTGGTTACAGTAATTTTTTTTTTTTTTTTATTATTATTTTGTTTATTTGTTTTATTTATTTTGTGGTTTTTCCATTGCATTGTGATAATGTGGGGGGACCTAGTATTGCATTAATAATACTCAGATTTGAGAAAATGGTGAAATGAGTTCAATTGCGGGCCAGAGTTTTGTGATGCTCAAAATAATACAAAATTATTGAGAATTCCAAGGAGTCTATGAATAACTGTGACAATTTATAGTCTTGTAGAATGAATCACTGATGTTTTAAACTTTTTTAATTATAGGGCTTCTGAATAAGCTGTGGTTACTGTCTCTTTTGGTATGCAATGTATCCATTGAATAAAATTGTGAATCGCCATCTATAAACACCCTCTCAGTTTGAATCAGAATAACAACGATTAAAAAGTAACAGGGACTTGCATTAATATTTATCAAAAGGTCTAGTCATCAAGCTTCATGGTAAATAAAATTTCTAAAATTATTTGTAAAGTATATATACACTACAATTAATTCAAAAAAAATCATTTAATATATTTTAATTCATTTAAAAACGCTTCCAAATAATTGAATTTAAAAAAAAAAAAATTAAATAATAAATAAAAACGTTCTTTAGCTGCATCTAAAGATATTTTACTGTAAATTTTTTTATTATCTAACAAAAATATCTACACAAATCGCATTGGTATAAAGTCATTAAAGCACTGTTAAGCTGCTCCCATTTTTTTGTTATATTCATATAATTTTTTATTTATAATTTTTTTCCCACCCCCGCACCCTGTACTGTGCATCCCATTTTGATTTTTATATATTACCATACTACACATAATATATATGCATATATAATATATATATATATGTACATATTAACAGTTTTAAAAGTTTTATAGGATGTAGGAAGGAAGATTTTATAGTTTGTTTCCTTTCCAACATCCTATTTTTCCCTTTTTTTTTCAACTCAGTTTTTCTTCATTTTCTCATTTATCTTCTCTGAAAATTTTTTTTTTTGGGAAAATGATTCTTTGAAGGATTCAACTTTTTTTTTTTGATTTTTCAAAAAAGAACAAAAGTTGAAATAAAAATTTTATAAATATTATATAAATACAAACAAATAAATATAAAAATTATGAAAAATTTTTTTTTTAAAGATATAGTCGTACTTACTTATATAATAAAAATGGTAAATGAAAATTGTAGACAATTTTTTTTTTAATGACATAGAAATGAAAATTTTTTGTTTTTTGAATCCTTCTCACTAATTTTTAAAAAGAGTGGAAGAGAATCCTTTTATATAACATTTAAAATATCAAAGGACTTTGAATAGCAAGAATGTTCCCAAGAGTGAATGTCAGGTAATTCAAAAATGTTTAATTTGAAAATTTAATGTGTTAAAATGTGTTATAAAAATCAAATTAATTGGTTGAGGGGCACTTTTCCGATTTGGAGGTGGTACACAATTACCCAATGCTTCCTGTTAGAGGTTCTATGACCTAGAATTTAATTTTCTAATTTCAAACGAATTCTAATGTATTTATTCGATTTGTTCTCGTGCTAAAGCATTTTTTAAACTTATTAATAAATTTTTACTTATCTTTAAACTTAAAATTTAAATTTTTTTGAGTTATACGAATTTTAATGCCAAATGACAACGTTCCTATAAACATTTCTATATCAGTAATAGTATAATATTAGTTTGTTTCTTATTTTCGTCCTTTTTTTTCTCAAACTTTTTTATACTTTTATTATTAATGTTGAAAGTTTTTTTGTTATAACTATCTGGAAGCAATTTTCAAAATTGTTGTGTTAAGGTATTTATGTTTATATTATGTTAAATTTATGTTTACTTGTTTTAAAACCCAAAAAAAAAAAAACATTGGAACAAATATTTTTAGTTCTCTTATAATATATTCTTTTCACATGAATTTGATCCTTTATCAAATTAAATTTATCGACAATTTTTAAATATTATTTTTTGTTAAATCATTTCGGTCTTTTCTTAAAAACACCCTCGTATCCTGTGATCCTGAGTCGACATAATGTGAAAGACTTAATCCACAATTCTTCTATTAAAACTAAAACAGGAGGAAAAAAATTAAGATAAGGATAATAAAAAAGGAACCCAAATTTGAAAAGGCTATCTTGTTAAGGCGGACTTAAATTTTAAATTTTTTAATGCCTCTAGATGTTTTTAGGTTATATTATAAATTACTTTAGCATCTTTGTTAAATCATGTTGATTCGACTATTGGATCTCAAGAAGCGGGGAACTTTTAAAACGACCAACAAAATTTGAAAAGTTACAACTATTTTTATTTGAAAAAATACTAAATTCTTCTGAAAGTAGATAAATTTCATTTGATAATGAACCAAGTTTATTTGCAAAGAGTATATATAGAAACATTTTTTTAGAAAAAATGTAAAATAATATAAAAATTAAATAGTTTTTGATAATAATATAAAAATATTTATGAGTTATACAGATTATTAGATATTTAAAAACAAGAGAAGAGTTTTTCAAAAATAAATATAAACAAAAATATGAAAAAGAAACAAAGGAAAAACTTTTAAATAATAAGTTAAAAATATTACATAATAATTATTTAATTTGAAAGTGATAGGGAACTATTTAAATTAAGAAAACTCAGCTCAAAAAGAAAATCAAAAAAAAATTGCATACATTTAGGATGAAAATTATGCAATGTAATTTATAAGAACGTGTGAACTTTAGCACAATTGTTTTAAAACATGAGAATGATAAAGATTTTCGTGTTCTGAACTCGAATGTGAAAGGACGTTGTCGACAAAAAAAAAAATTAAGGAAAAAATTCATAAAATAAAAAAAATAAAAAAATGTTAAATAAAAATAAATAAAATATATTATATCTTTTTTTTTGGTTATTATAAAAACTAACCCTTGTGTTATATAAGTGCTTTCTATTTAATTGGATTCCCTTAAAAAGGGATCTCAATTATGGAAAACAATATTATAAAAAAATTAAGTGATAACTCACTAAAAAACAATATTAACGTTAAAATGAATCAAATTTTAAATAAAACAATAACTAAACCATGCACTAAAATGAAGCTTGATAAAGAAAATCGTGAGTTAAAATTAATAATCGAAAAACTACAAAATTATAATGCAAAACTGTTAAAAATGTTAAAAATTGATAACAATGGTGAAGGAACAAGCACGGATAATAATTTCTTTTCACCATTAATGGATGTTACCGATGAGGAGGAAAGCAGCGCCTCAATTAATGAAAACCAAATTAGTAAAAATTCCACTAGTGTTCAGCCAATGGATAATATCGAAGAACCCGAAGCTAACACCTTAGAACTGGGAATTCTAGAGTTGGCTAAAAAAACAAAAGAAAAAAAAACAAATTATAGAAAAAAAACTTACAGAAAAAAATCCACGTGCCTCGTCCAACCAAAAGGAAGCTACGAAAAATGGCAGTAAACGGATGCCACCAATTAATTTTGGTAAAACCGACATCAAATTGTTAAAAGGATTACTTTCCAAAAATTTAAAAATAAACGATTTTTTAATAAAAGAAGTAGGTGATAACAATGTCCTTTACACTTACAACATTGAGGATTTTAAAAAAGCACGTGGTTTACTTGAAAAATCTGGCATAAATTATTACACGTTCACTCCAAAAGAAGATAAAAAAATCTCCCTGGTGCTTAAGGGTTTGAACAGCTCGTATACATGCGATGAGGTTTTATCATTACTAAAAGAATGTGATAATGATGATGTTAAATATGAAAAGGTGTCGAGACTTACCACAAAAAATGCAGCCAAAAAAGGTATAACATTACCTCACTTCATTGTGCAGGCATCATCAAGTAGCTCAATTAATGAAATTCATAAACTAAAAGCACTTGACCACCAAATCATCAAGTGGGAACGTCTCCATAAACCAAATGTTTTGCAATGCTTACGATGTCAGCGTTTTGGTCACTCTGCATCAAATTGCAACATGGATTATAGATGTGTAAAATGTGGAGAGAGCCATCCACCAGGCCAATGCATCATCAAGCCAGAGGATCCAAGAGAGAAACTCTTTTGTATAGTTTGTAAAAATTTTGGGCACCCAGCATCTTATACAAAATGTCCAATTTACGAAGAAAAAATCAAGAAACGCATGGAGCACAAAGATCAGCTCAAAAGACGAATTGAAACTAAACACATGGCTAATAGTCTCATACAGCCAAACGTATCATATGCCAATGTAGTAAGTAAAACTAACAATAGTAATAAGAAAACTAACCCTAGTAGTAGTAATGAAAGTAATACTGATATTTTATTAGAAATACGTAATAGTATTGTAGATTTAAACAAAAGAATGAGCGGGATAGAAAAAAATATGAGTAATTTACAAAAACAAAATAGTACTAACTCTAGTAATATAAAAATCTTATTCAATCATTTGAAAATTGAAACCAACCAACAATATGAATATTAGCACAAATACATATAAATTAATTTCAGTGAATGTTAATTCATTACTCTCCTACAATAAAAAATTTGCACTTATGCACTTTCTAGAAAGCAATAGGCCGGACATAATATGCATGAGTGAAACAAAACTAAAGTCAGATGACCATATGGTTATTGACAATTACCACTTAATTAGAAGAGATCGCAAAATTAATATTGATGGTGGAGGTGTTGCCATAGGCATTAAAAAACATCTTCAATTTAATATTGTAAATAATAAAGCGTTCGACGAATTTTTATGTATCGAACCATGTATAATTTCTTTACAATTAAAGCAAAAAAAAAAGTTATTTATTATTTCTATTTATGCTTCAAATAGGAATACACATAACTTTATAACAGAACTAGATAAAATATTTCAAATTCTAAATTTAAGTAATCTTAATAATTATTATATTCTAACTGGTGATTTTAACGCTAAACATACTGCATGGCTTAATACCGTCAACAATTCTAGAGGTACACAACTACACAAATGGTTGCAAAAAAATAAAATTACATATAAGAGCGATTTGCTTCTGACAGATGCTCCAACACTACCACGCGCTAATTCGTATATAGACCTTACAATTGTAGATGTCAGAATAAATGTAGGGTTCTCCCAATTTTCAAATAAACTCACCACACTACCATACGATAGTGACCACAATGCTATTTGCTGTCCCTTCACAATTAATAACAATGAAATTCAATTAGAAATGTTGCCAGATAGTTATAATTTTATATTTTCAAAAAGTAACTGGAATAGATTCAGAAATAAACTAGATCAGAATTATGCTTTAAAATATACCTCTAACAATAACAAAATCGTAGATAATAGTAATATTTCAAATCAAAACATAAATTATCACCTACTCCAGTTAAATGAAATAATTTTAGAAACCATGAATGAAGTTATACCTAAGAAAAAAAATTCAAACAATTTAAATAAATTTTATTCTGCAAAATTAAAAATTCTCTTAAACAAAAAAAAAATCTTAATGAAAGACATTCATAAAATTCATAGACAAAACCTAAATTTTACATCTCAAAATATACAAATTCTCAAAAGTCTTTTAAACAATATAAACACTCTTATTAAACAACAAATAAAAATAGAAATAAACAATTACTGGCACCACCGTCTCCAAAGCATCACACCTAATAATAATCCCAATATGTTCTCAGAAATAAAAAAAATATTTCGAAGTAATAAAAATAATCAAATCTCTACCTTACACATAGAACCAAATGACACTTCACTTCTCTTTGAAAATAACATTAATATTAATAACTTAAAAAAAACAAATACAAACAAATATATTCTTCACAACCAAAAAGATATTTACAATGTATTAGGTTCTTATCTAAAAAAAACTCACACCATTATTATACCAGCAAATAATAGATTTCACATCAATATATCAAATAAAATTAATCTATTTCACCAAAATATTCAAAATATGCATACAAATAACATTACTCTCAGCATTTTTAACAATACAAACAAGTCATCTGAGCAACGTGGTGAAAATAGCCAGTACACAAACCATCACGAGCTTTGTTTGAAATTTAAAGCTTTAAAAAATAAAACTTCATCTGGTATTGATAATATACCAAATATAGTTTTAAAAAAGTTGAGTAACTTAATTATTTCGAAATATGTCATTTTATTTAACAATGCAATTAATAACTCGTATTTTCCAGATATATGGAAAACTTCGAAAACAATATTGCTAAAAAAACCAGGCAAAGATCCAACTAATCCTAGTAATTATAGGCCAATTAGTTTAATGCCAAACATAAGTAAAGTTTTTGAAACCCTTATAAATGATAAAATTCAAAACTTCTCTAATTTAAATAAATTAATACCTGATAATCAATTTGGGTTTAGGTATAAACATGGAACTATTCACACCATAACAAAACTCACATCTGATATTTGTTGGTATATTAATAAGAATTACGGTGTTGGTGCTTGTCTTGTTGATCTTGAAAAAGCATTTAATTCTGTCTGGCTCGATGGCTTAATGTATAAGTTAATATATAAATATAAATTCCCATCTAACTTGAGTGCTCTCATATATAACATGTTATACAACAACAATTTTGTTGTGTATAACTCACGAAATGCATCAAGTATGACCTTCCCAATTGAAAACGGTCTGCTACAGGGAACAGTCAACGCACCAATCCTCTTTTCACTGTATATAGCCGATCTATTAAATTTATTAGAGCGTGTTAAAGGATATACCTACACATTAGCTTTTGCTGACGATATTATAGTCTATTCTGCGAATGACTCAGTAAGTAGCATACAGTCCAAAGTGCAAAAAATGTTTAATATCATTTTGGACTACTGCAAAATCTGGATATTAAAAGTGAACTTCAACAAATGCGAAACTATATTATTTCGCAATACGGTTGACAAAACAAGTTCAGATATAAAAAAAAATTGGAAAAGCTATATTATAAAATCACCAGATAATTCACCTCTTGCAAATAAAAAAAGTGTTAAATACCTCGGAGTTTTTCTACATCGTAATTTGAACTACTCCGAACATATTAAATACACAATTTCAAAAGGAAATAAATCCTTTATGGCAGCAAAAAAACTCTTTTACAATAAAAATATAAGTAATAGAGTAAAAATAATATGCTATCAAACATTAGTTAGGCCAACACTTGTGTATGGTGTACCCATATGGTACAACATTAGCGCAAGTTTAATGGAAAAACTACGTAAGCTTGAAAGAAAGTGCATAAGAACTTGTACTAATATAAATAAAAAGCCCGACTCCGATTACAAACATTTCTACTCAAACAAATATTTGTATAAGGCATCAAACATACACAGAATTGACGGTTTTATTATAAAACTTGTCAGAAAACACTATGAGAGAGCACAAAACACTCCAGAAAATGGTCTTATATCACATATATACTACCACAATGAGGAGTACATAAGAAAAACCTTGCTCACGGGTTTTATAGCCCCTGAGCATTTCATTTTTCTTGATAAAAATGGTTATATCCAAAATCAAGATCATGTCCCCATACTATACCACTATAGTAGACGGGCCACATGCAAGGCAATAGAGTATAACCCGGGCAATATTAATGGAGAAAGTTTGATATACGACATGTCTATTACTAATAAAGATAAAAAAATTAAAAAAGAATATTGGTGGTTGGTTAACCCGCAATTAACATAAATAAGTATTATAATTACAAATTAGGTTTTAGTTTAGGCTTAGTATAGTTTTAAGATAGATTAAGTAGAATAAGGAATAGGTTAGGTTGTTTTTTAAAAATAAGTAAGATTTAATATTGATTTTTTTTTCGCCATAATTTTTTACAATACTACATAAAAAATGGAATAAATAGAGTTTTTACTCTAACTAATAAGAAAATTAAAATATAAATTAGAAAAACAATTAACGTAAAAATTAAATATTAATTTAAATGTTAATAAAATAATTACTAATAAGTCAATTTTTTATAAACTTTTTATAGGCTAAGTTATAAATAAGAATGTAATAAAGGCAATAATAAAAGTTTAATACAAAAAAAAAAAAAAAAAAATGAGAATGATAAATTGATGGTGTCAAATAATAAATGGGTAAATTTTAAAAAATATGTTTGTAAAATATCTTGTAACAAATAACTGGAGCACATATAAGATATATTGTCATTTACAATTAAAAGAACTATGGAATGTCTCTAGCTATACGCTGATTATATTCTTATATCAAATTAAATTTTTACTTCAAGCGTTTAAAAAAAAAATTTCATTTCAAAAAAATAAAATAAAAATAACAGGGAAAATAATTAATAATAGATGTCGTTAATGAAACAATAAAATGCCATCTGTTACCATAATTTCATTTTATTATTACATTTTTTTTCCTCCCACCATTTTTTTTTTTTGTAATTATTTGATTCTTGCATTTTTTATGGGAAAAATAAAATTAACTGTGAATTACCACATAATATAGCGTCCATGCCATATATAGTTTTGTTAGAAGCTTTTTTTACAGGGTTATTTTTTTTTTAATTCAATGCGTTTTTTTTTACAGCTCATATCATTTTATTTATGACAGAATTTGTCCAAATTTTTTTTTTAATATCTTCACTAATTTTCGAACACTTTTATTATGTGTGTGTGTTTTTTTCTTTTTAATTTTCATTGTAGTTTTAGTGGTTAACCTAAATGTGAACATTACTCATTAAATTATTGTATTTTTTTTAATGGTTACAACACATTAAATGTCTGTTTTAAAAATGAATGAATGACAGGCAATGGTAGAAAATAAAGGCACCTATGAAATGTACATAAAAAAAATATTTTGGAAAACAATTGGTATTGTGACATGTGTGTAGTGATTATTGAGCCTTTATATATATATATATATGTATATACTTATAATCCAATTTTTTATAGCATTGTGAAAGAGAGTTCCACCTTGTTGAAATGACATTTAGGTAAGGTTAAACACAAAAAGTGATTTATTAAAGAATTAAACAAATAATAAGTGTCATATGTGAAAATGATTGACAATTTGTTTGAAAAATTTTCTATTTAATTTTTAAAAAAATTACTGAGAATTTAATAGAATATATTTAAGGAGTAAAAATTAGAACCAGTCAACACTGTGGGGGTAAAAAAATGCCTCAAACCAAATTTCAAAAACTTCAAATTCAAAAATTTTTTAAAATAGTATTTTAAATCACTTGATCAATTTTTTTCTACCAAAAATTTTTAAAATATTCGGAAATATCTTTTTTAATTTCTCTAAATTATTTTAACATTGATCAAAAAATCATACATAAAGATTTAAAGGCATAAATTTATTTAGATCACATAAAATATTCCGCCAAAGTGTATGCAATTAAAATAATATTAGTTTTTTAAACTGAAATCTGTTGATTTATGAAAATAAACATTGTGGCCTAAAACGATTTTTTAATTATTATTTGATTTTGTCAATTTTCAATTCACAACCCAATGATAATTATATTTAATTAAAACCAATCGTACTGTAGGGATAAAAGAATGCCTCAAAAATTTTTAAATAATATTTTAAAGTACTTGATCGTTTTATTCAGTCATACTTTATTGAACTATATGACAACATATTTAAGAAATAATTTTAAGATATTCGGAAATTTTAATTTAATGCAAAACATCTCTAAAGTATTTTAAAATTAATCAAAAAATCACAAATAAAGATTTAAATTTATTTAGGTCATGTAAAGTATACCGCCTAAATATATGCAATTAAAAACATATCATTTTTAACCTGGAATCTGTTTAAATAGATTTCATTGTGGAAACACGTTGTCCATCAAACATGTTTTTTATGAATGCCAATTAACTAATACTATATTACATAATAATAATCAAAGTACAAATGAAATTTTAATTCCTGTGGTAGAAAAAATTAAAATAATTGAACAAATATGTAGTGAGTTTAATATACAGAATTGATGGTTTAAATCGTCTATCTTTCTTTTTCTTTTCGTTTCGTCTCGTTCTCTTTTCTAATTAAAGTTTTTATTATATTTTTTCCTTTTTTTTTCTTTTTTTTTCTACTATTGTCTTTTCATTTAAAATAGAACTTGAACTGTTATGACACTGATAAATTAAATTTCAAATAATTAAAGTCGTTATTAAATAAAAACTTAATATATATAATAAAAAATGTTATTAAATAAAAATTTTAATTAAATATAATAAATAAGCTAATAGTATGAATTTAAAGGATGAAATTATATAATTGTAAATAAAAATTGTAAATAAAACATGATATGTAAATATAAATATATAATAAGTAAAATTGTAATGTAAAATAGACATAAGCTTTTCCCATAATGGCCTATGTAGCCGAGGGAAACACTAATATTGCTTAAGTACCTTTTTTGTAATATTAGAATTTAAATAAATAAATAAATAGATTTCTTTAAAGAAAATGTTTCTGAAAATAAACATTGTACCCTAAGACCATTTTTGAACTAAAATTCAATCAAAATTTCAAAATAAAAGTCAAAAGGCACAATACACTCTTACTTAATCATTGTTTACAATTATTACAATAATATGTTTACCTTTCATTTTGTTCATTTACTATTAGATACCTACTTTCATACATATATATTATGTAGGATTCATATTTTAATCTTATTAAATTCGTATCAAATAATACTTCATTTTTTTTGTAATTTTTACCATTCATTTAATTTAACTAAAAAATCAAAATAATCAATAACAGTAGGACACATTATTGTTGTATATCCTTTATTGAATCCTGTATGAACATTTCCTAAATTCTAATTTTAAATTTTTTTTACCTTCTTTAATATCCTCTCTCCTTTATTGTCGGAGGCAATACTATTTTTTTTAATTGTGGTTGTCTCAATGGTATCAAGAAACAACAACAACAAAACAAAATTCAGACCCTATCCACCAATTTTGAATTCCATTGGTATCCAAATGCATAACAGATATTTAAGGGAATTGAATACTTGTGTTAAATTTAAAAAACAAGTAATATAAAATGCAGTAAATAATGTATATGTACATACATATGTGTTTTTGGATGTGTATTTGATTGAAGAATTATTGAATGATTTTGTACATGTGTGTGTGTGTGTGTAAGTTTAAGTTTTTAAAAATCGATTTTTATTAGGCAAAACACTATCGGCTAAGAATTAAAGGTAACAAAGGTTATACATGTTAGAAATCTATTTTTCCTAATAATATTTCTGAGTGTTTTATATAAACTCTTCTAGTCTATATTTTAAATGTATTCAGCTACTACATAATTTGAACAATACATGCTGCTGTCTAAGGGTGTATTTATTTGATATCCAACTTAAATGCTACATGTTGTTTTGTTTTAATGATATTGAAACATGTTATGTAAATGTGTCTGTACGAACGAATTTAGCTGTAGCAAGGAGAAAAGAGTTGCTGGGCTAGAATTCCAAGTCGCTTATTCATTCTAAGGGAATGAGTGATCACGAGTAGATGTGATACAGATTTATTATAATTTTTGTGAAATTTTTCTATCATCAGAAGTGGGATATTACCCAATATAAATAAATAAGAGTGTAAAATTTAAATTTAAAAATTTGATTTAATTGAAAAAAAATAAAAAGTGTTGCATGTTTTCATATAATGCTTTGTACATGTGTGTATATATTATAGTATATAACTGTATTCAGATATAATATTAATGTGTTCTTTAAATCTGAAAAAAAAAGAATTTTTGATGGAGTGTCTAACATATGTTATAAGTAACATATTATTGTGTTAATATAATAATTAAAACTCATTATTTTCTAAATAAAAAATTAAGAAACTGTATAATTCAACCTTTTTTTAAACAATAAGTGTGCTAAAATTTTATTTTATTTACACATACCTACATACATTTTCAAACGGTTTTTTAAGTTGTGAACTTATAAAAAAAAAAAAAAAATGTTCATTTGACTTGTTTATGCGTGTCGTGTTCGCAATATCATTTGTTTCATACAATACATACTTAAATAAAATTCGATTTGTTTATTCATGTTTCGACATTTCATTTATTCCACAAAGACCAAATAAAAAAATAAAAAAAAAAGTTTAATAGTGTATTGTATTGTGTCGGGTTTAATAAATTGTAGGGGTATATTATAATTATAAAATAAATGCATGATATGTGTATATGTAAATATTTTATTTTCTTTAAAAATACTTAAATGAGTTAAAAAAAAAAAAAAAAAAAAAAAAAAAACAAAGAAAAGAGAATAAAATAAAATTTAAAACAAACGAAAAAAAAAAAAACAAACATAACAAAAAGAGAAAAACTATAAATAAATATATAAGATAATTTGTTTGGAAAAAGTAAATAGAATTATTGTGAAATAATTAAAAATATACACTGAAAAAAATTTAATCAGAAAGAAAAAAAAAAAATATTATTTTGAGTATAAGATCTCCGTCACTAACTAACTGTCACAGAAAACGTAAGTGATAAAAGAAAAAATTAAAATTATTGAAAGCTGATTCTAAGGTAAGAAATTCTCAAACAGTTTTATTTTAATTATAAAATCATAAAATACATTTAAAAAAAAAAAAATAATAACAAAATGAGCGAGAATCAGGCAAATCAAAATAATGACTCTTCAATAAATGATCAGACAAGTAATGTTTCTTCTGAGGCTTCAACAAATATAAACATGAATGATATTTTGCAAAGGGCGTTAAAATCAATTATGAATGAAGGAAATCGGGGAGATATAGTTGGATTTCCTGGTTTTGATCCGGACCACTCAAGAGTAAACATAGACACATGGTGTAAGGACGTAGACATGAGGATAAAGAGAGATAATCTTCAATGTTTTGATGTTATACCAAGAGTTCGAGCGGCATTATTAGGACGCGCTAAAATTTGGTATGAAAAATATGGATTCCAGCATTATGATTGGAGTGATTTACGTGCTTCAATGGTACATGCTTTTTCAAGCGGATCAGATATAATCAGCCAATTAAGAAAAGTTTCAAATTCAGAAAGTTCAGAATTTAATAACTACACCGAATTTGTGATGGAAAAGGTTGCTCAAATCAACAGATTACCATTTTCAATACCAGAAGACAAAATAATAAAAATTGTTATTGGTTGCATTACAGAAACAAGTCTAAGAAATTCATTAACATTTGTAATGCCAACATCCATTCAAAACTTGATTGATCACTTAACTTCAATTAAAGAAAGTCCATTGATGACAAACATGAAGTATAAAAACTTTAATTCATTTGAAAAAAGAAAAAATGTAAATGATCACACCAGCAATTTTAATAAACGTAAGCGAACCGAGAATGAGAAAAGGTGTTTCAGCTGTGGAAAAACTGGTCATGTTCGTATTAATTGTCCAGGAAATAAACTTAATAATAAAGTACCACCTAAAACTGAAAAAAAATGTAAATTTTGTCAAAAAACTGGACACGATGAAGAGACATGTTGGGCAAAAAAACGTGCCGAAGTAAAAAATATAAATATTTGACATGAACCTCATGCATTAAATAATACAACAGTTGTGGTGGTAAAAAAAATAAAATATATCATTGTTTATTAGATACAGGATCAGACTGCTCACTAATACGTTCAGATATAGCCACAACTTTGAATCAAAAGAGAACAATCCATTTTCTTTCCGTTTGTGGAATAAGTAATATACCAATCTTGCTCACTGAAAAAATTAATTTGTTGGTGGAGTTTGAAGAAATAAATGTAGATGTTACATTTCATATAATAAATTCAGAATATTTAAAATATGATATGATTATAGGAAGAGATATTTTACATGACTCAACTTTAGAAATAGTTGTTAATAAATACGGTTCAACATTGAAGGGAAATTCATCACACTCATGTTTAGTAAATAAAACAGAAACTTTTTTACTATCAGACCATAAAAGCAGAATTAACTCTATTTTAGAAAAATACTCCAAATTTATTGTCCAGGGTTTCCCAAGTACTACTGTTAAATCAGGTTCTTTAAATATAAGATTGTCAAAAGATAATGTCATTAATTATCGTCCTTATCGGATGTCTCTAGCTGAGCGTAATGTTATTTCAGAAATAATTGAAAATTTAAAATCAAATGGAATAGTTCGTGAAAGTGAATCACCTTTTGCTAGTCCTGTAGTCTTAGTAAAAAAAAAGAATGGACAAAATAGACTTTGCATCGACTACAGAGCATTAAACCAAATTACCATTAAAGACCGGTATCCTCTTCCAAGAATCGATGATCAGCTTGATAGACTGTCTGGAAATAAACTTTTTACTTCATTGGACATGGCATCAGGGTTTCATCAGATACCAATTGCTGAAGATTCAATAGAAAAAACAGCATTTGTAACCCCAGATGGACATTTTGAGTACCTTCGCATGCCGTTTGGTCTTGCGAACGCCCCAGCCGTGTTTCAAAGAGCAATCAACAAAGCTTTGGGTGTATTGAAAGATAAAGTCGCTTTAGTTTATTTAGATGATGTTCTGATTCCATCTAAAACAATAGAAGAAGGACTTGACAAATTAGAAATGGTACTGCAAGCATTGACAAAAAATGGATTTTCACTTAATATTGATAAGTGTAAATTTTTGAAAACAAAAATAGAATATTTAGGGCGAGAAGTATCTTATGAAGGTGTTAAACCAAGTAAAACTAAAATTGATGTTTTAGTAAAATCACCTGTTCCATCAAATGTAAAACAAGTACGCCAGTTTATGGGCTTAGCAAGTTATTTTAGAAAATTTATTGCAAACTTCGCTGTAAAAACAAAATGTATAACTTCATTGACCAAAAATAATACGAAATTTGAATGGAATCAAGAATCTGAAGAGGCCAGACAGTATATCATTCAACAATTAACTTCAGAGCCTATTTTAAAAATATTTGATCCAGAACTACCTACAGAGCTTCATACTGATGCAAGTTCGATTGGCTATGGTGCCATTTTATTTCAAAAAAAGAATGGAAAATTACATGTGGTAGCTTATTACAGTCAGGCAACTAAAGTTTATGAAACCAACTATCACAGCTACGAGTTAGAAACTCTTGCTGTTGTAAATTCTGTCAAGCATTTCAGAATATATTTACTGGGTATCCAATTTACAATTGTTACCGACTGCAATGCTTTAAAAGCAACAAAGGCAAAGAAAGATTTACTACCAAGGATTGCGAGATGGTGGATTTATCTGCAGGATTTTGATTTTGATATTGTGTATCGAAAAGGTAAAACAATGTTACACGCAGATTATCTAAGCCGAAATATACCTTCTGTGAGCTGTAATCAGTTAAATAGTTTAACAGACAATTGGTTAAACATAGAGCAACAATTAGATTCAGCTTCGAAAGAATTAATTGATAAATTAAATTCAGAAGATTCAAATACTTGTTCACAATATGTGTTAAAAGATGGTTTATTATATAGAAACCTTAAGAACTCA
This sequence comes from Dolichopus griseipennis, assembly GCA_963082915.1. NCBI lineage: Eukaryota > Metazoa > Arthropoda > Insecta > Diptera > Dolichopodidae > Dolichopus > Dolichopus griseipennis. The sequence goes on from OY720445.1 coordinate 3,154,689, forward strand.
CCTAAATTATATGTACCTCAAAGATGTCGTTTAGCCTTGATGAGAAGATACCACGAAGATAATTGTCATATTGGTTGGGAAAAGACGTTGAATAAAATGCGAGAACATTTTTGGATGCCTTCCATGACCAGAAATATTAAAAAATTTGTGAATGCATGTATAATTTGTTTAGTAGCAAAAAGACCATCAGGGAAAAAGCAATGTGAATTACATCCGATCGAAAAGAAATCAATACCTTTTCACACAATACATGCTGATTATATGGGTCCTTTTCATGAAGAAAACAAAGATAATCAAAAATATTTGTTAATTATTATTGATGCTTTCACAAAGTTTATCATTTTACTTCCATGTAAAACTCTAAATGCTATTGAGACTGTTGAACATTTTAAAAATTTTGTTACATTATTTGGAGTACCTTGTAAAGTTATAACTGATAAAGGAACAAATTTTACAGGTCAAGATTTTAAAACGTTTTGTACATCATATGGAATTGAACATCACACTATTGCTCCGGGTACAAGTAGAGCTAACGGTCAAGTAGAAAAATATGTCGATGTTGTTGCTAATTTATTAAGAACCAATTTAAATACCAACTTAGAGTGGACTACATATGTTGGTCGCATACAATTGGCACTTAATACTACTGTTAACAAAACTACACAGTTTTCTCCAATGAAAATACTTACTGGCGTTACGGTGCGTACTCCAGAAATTAGTGCATTGTTATCTGAATTAAACATAGAACCCGATTATGATGATGTAGAATCTATTCGTGCTTTAGCAGACGATAGATTAAAAGAAAATGCAATTCGCATGAAAATCAGGTTTGATAAAGATAAATGTAAACCTAAAAGACTTGAAATTGGTGCAAAAGTCGTTTATAAAAGTAACCAGATTAGAAAAAGCAAGTTACAGTCTCACTATCGTGGAACGTATGAAGTTGTTGGTATTTTACCTAATGATAGGTATAAATTAAAAAGAGAAGGTTTTAAAACAATAATAGTAGCTGCCAGAGAAGTTATTAAACCTATCAATGAAAATTTTGACGGTACTGAAAAATGATGAAAATTGCATTTGCAGTTCTGTACTTATTTATTACATTTGATTTTCATTTTATGTACTATATTTATAAAATAATAACTTAATTTGAATTTGTTTGATGTAAATTTAAACTATAAAATTTAAAAATTTGATAATTTTGTTTTTGAAACTTTTGGTTTTACTATTGAATTAAATAAAGAAAAAAAGGAAAATTTTTATTCAAATTTATTGTTTAATTGGCAATTTCAGCCAAGCTTAAGATTGCCTCTGAGCTGTGATAAAGTAAGTTGTTATATTCAGCCAAGCTTAAGATTGCCTCTGAGCTGTGATAAAGTAAGTTGTTATATTCAGCCAAGCTTAAGATTGCCTCTGAGCTGTGATAAAGTAAGTTGTTATATTCAGCCAAGCTTAAGATTGCCTCTGAGCTGTGATAAAGTAAGTTGTTATATTCAGCCAAGCTTAAGATTGCCTCTGAGCCGTGATAAAGTAAAGATTATTAAAAAAAAAAAAAAAAAAAAAAATTTCACTTTGGTAAGTTGTAGAATAAATTAAAATTTGAGATTAAAGGATTCATCGAGGACGATGAATTTTTCAGGATGGCCGTGTTAGAAATCTATTTTTCCTAATAATATTTCTGAGTGTTTTATATAAACTCTTCTAGTCTATATTTTAAATGTATTCAGCTACTACATAATTTGAACAATACATGCTGCTGTCTAAGGGTGTATTTATTTGATATCCAACTTAAATGCTACATGTTGTTTTGTTTTAATGATATTGAAACATGTTATGTAAATGTGTCTGTACGAACGAATTTAGCTGTAGCAAGGAGAAAAGAGTTGCTGGGCTAGAATTCCAAGTCGCTTATTCATTCTAAGGGAATGAGTGATCACGAGTAGATGTGATACAGATTTATTATAATTTTTGTGAAATTTTTCTATCATACATATATTCAATTTATGCGTGTTTGTTGACTACACTGGTGGAAAAAAGTTTATGTGCAATAAAATTTTGGAGTTTTATTTTTTGTTCTGAATTTCAAATCTTTAAGAACTAAAAAGAGTTGTCTTTTATAAAATTACTTTGTGAAAAAAAGGTTTGGTATAAAAAAAAATTGTATAACTCAGGTCTTGCTATTCATATCGAAATTTTAGAATCAATGTAAAAAATCATTCTTATTACATTCCTTTTTCCACTCCTTTATAGAGCATATGGCATTAACCGAGTATATTTAAACTAGGCTTCAGTTTCTTTAATCGTAATATTCACTAAACCATTGATTACTCGGCTGTAGCTATTGTATATAATTGTGAATACACAAATGTAATTTTTGTGCGCCATCTATTATCCAACACAAGAGTTATTTATAAATTTATATTAAATCTCATCTTATTTTACGATTTTAACTATTACGATATAAATATACAAATTTTACGATATTGTTTTATTAGTTCTGATGTAACCGAGGTTTGAATCCGAAACTTCCACATGAATCCGGTGTCTTTGCCACTACACCATTGGTCAGATCTTAAGCTTACTTTATTCCCCAAAAAATATTAGATTATTTACCCGAATTTTTAATTTATAAATGGTTTTATAATTTTAAAAACCCCACATCTTTATTCCCACATTTTCGCAACCTACTGTATTTGAATGGAAATAAAAATGTTGATTAAGAAATACTATAAAACTTTTATATCTTGTGTTTCATTTGAATACAAGCATTTTTACTTGGTTGATTGGTTAGAATATGATTTCAAAAATTTGAATTCAAAATGAAATAGGAGTACATTTGGGATATTTTGTATTCAGAGCACAATATTAAATGAATGAAAATTTTTGTATTCTTCAAATCAAATCTAGAATCCAACAAAATACAATTCTACCATTGCATTTTTAAGTAAAAGAAGTCAGGCAGTAAAACTTGGAATATAGAAAATTGCATATCTATATATATAAAAAATATTCAAACAGGTAAATTTTTGTGAAATTTTCTAATCCGTTGATTCAATTTTGTTTGGTAGGAATTTTATATTGTTATTTGGTTGGTTAAATGTGTATTGATATAAAGATTAGTTTTAAGTTGGTGCAGGTTCTCTCTGCTTGTTTTTGGGTTTTTTGAGGACAAAAAACGACAGTAGTAAAATAGTTTTTTAATGCAGATAACGTAAATATTGAAAACAAATGAAAAATTTTACGAGATTAAAATTTAAAAAAAAAAACAAAAAAAAGGAAAAAAAATTCACCATTTTCAAAATAACCGAAATCGTGATCATTATAAGTAAACCAAAAGTTAAAACAAAAAAATAAAAATAATCATATCTGCAAATGAAGCATCTCATCAATCTTCTTTACACTAATATATATATATATATATATATATATATATATATTTATATATATACAGGATATCTTATTTTACTTTTAACCAACTTTCTATTTTTTTAATCTATCATAATATTACCACTAGAACCAATCAACCTATATAATATATTGTAAGATAAGAGTGAATAACAGGGGTGCAGAACGAAACGTTTATGGAGCAAAATTCAGTCGTTCTTTACCATTTTGTTTTAAACATTTTTTTTTTAATTTTGCTCCAGAGAGAACGAACAAATTTGGATCCGAAGAACTAATTAAAATTGAACAAAAAAATAAAGCTTTTTTCGGAACCATTCTGATTTTCAAAATTGAAATAAAGTTCTTTTCGGAACAATTCCGAAATTCCGTATTTAGGTTCGGAACAATTCCGAATCTCAAAATTGAAATAAAGTTCTTTTCGGAAGAATTCGATTCAAAATTAAAATAAAGTTCCAGCCCTCGTATCTTGGGATACAGAAGGCGGATCCCCTTTAATTAGAAAAATCTAGGCCTCGCTTCTTTAGTAGACACCAATAAATTCGGAGAAGTCCCAAAAAGTGGCACCAAAATTAAGAGTCAAAATTTTTCAATTCTGCCCGCTGTATTTAGGTTCTAGTAGAAAATTTTTGATTGCCTTTTTTAAATTATGACGGTCCGGTTACTAGGCCGGAGAAAGAGAGGCTTTCTATTTTTTTGATTTTTCAAAAATTCTAAAAGTGTTAGGAACTTCATTGGCACCGGAACTTTATTTTTTGAATTTTGTGATTAAAGTTCCAAAAAAAACATTATGAAAATTTATTTTCAATTGAGTTCCGGACCAATATTTTAAATCGGAGCAAGTTTTTTTTTTCCGAAATATTCAATTCGTTCCAGACCCCTGGACTATACATACAAAAGTACATCTGTTATTGAATTTAAATAACGCATTGTTCAAACCAAAATACCAATGATAATATTAAAAAGATATTATAAAAATTCTAATGATGATATTGGAGTTCTCTTGTCTATGAGACTATGACAAATATGTAAATTTTATACTTAAATTTGGTTTTTTTGCATTTATTTGGGTGCAATGAGAATTAAATTCTCATTATTCCGAATGCAAAATCTATTAGACAAATAAATACGAAATTTTTTGACTAAAAAAACCAAAACGGTTAAATGAATCCGAATCCCAGGTAAAGATGAAATTGGGAATAATAATAAAGTGCGGAATACTATTTTCTTTTAGATTTCATTTCCAAAAATTTTTATATAGTTGTTGTTTTTGTAATTTGATATCTTTTAATTAGTGAAAATGGGCCCGACGAATATTATTGTACTGTACGTAGGTATATGCACTTTGCATACATTTCAATTTTTTGAATTTGAATTTATATTCAATATAATGTTTTTCATTTCTGATGGTTGTTTAGAATTTAAAGTACGAGCTAATCATTGATTAGTGCAGATAATTTTGTTCTGGTGGTGGAATATGAACTTATGTATTGAATATTTCCATTTTCAGATAATTTAGATTTAAATTTAAGTTTGTCGTAGTGTTGCTGTATTTTAAAAGATAATTTGAAATTTTCTATTCTATAATGAGAAAAAAAAGAAGGCTGAAAAATTAAATTAGAAAATAAAGGGTTAAAGGATTAAAGGGTTACAAAAAAAAAACATAAAACAAAAAATACATTAGAAGTTTAACATTATTCGTTCCAATTTCGATTGAATTTCCGTTCGATTTATTTTTGAATTGGAAATTATGTGACTTTTATTTAATGGTGCTTTATATTTAAATTGAAACCATTGATAGTTGAGGCAGTGCTGAGAAGAATTGAATTTAGTTATTATTTTATTTGAATTAAATATTGTATTAATTTTAAAAAATATTAAATTAAATTTTATTAAAAAAAATTTAAATAAAAGTTTTTCAGAGGTTTCAAAGGTAAATTTTATTTAAAATCTCTATTTATTTATGAAACCCCACTGCTATAGTCATATGGTCCTCAAATACAGTCTTATAAAATTTTCAATTAACTTGTTGTTCTATTTTAAAAAGGTAATGCAGGTACTATTTGTCGCCTTAGGTAGTGCATATAATTTTAAGTTATTTTTCCAGACATGGACTTACATTTCCGAATATTAAAGTTATAATTGGATTGAGTACGAAATCTCGGTTTAGTAAATCCTCCTTCAAGAAAAACGCGTTTAGAAAATCTTGTTTTTAAAAAATCTCCTTTTAGAAAATCGCTTTATTTTTTTATTACGGAAAAAGTCGATAATACTGATTTTGAATCCAACTTTAAAATTCTTAAAAACAATTTTCTAATATAAGATTTTTTAAAAAATCTAGATTTTCTAAAAACGAAATTTCAAAAAAAGAATATACTTTAAACCTCTTGTACAACTTAAACCTTTGTACAACATTAAAATCGACTTATCGATTGACTTAGGAATCCCAATTCATTAGCAGAAATTAATAAAAGCCTCAATTACCACAGATACCGTACTACTAATTTTTTTACCAAATTTCTACAATTTTTATTTCTTTATCTTCGAGACCAAAAATTTCCAACCAATTGTTTGATTTAAAGTTCACTTAACTTTAATTTAATGCTTCCATTTCAAATTTTTTTTTAATTTAACAATTTTTTACATTTTAATTTAATTATTTTTTTTTTATTTAATTTATTTAAAATTATTTTGTAGCAAAAGCAATGAATTAATTCATTCTAATGATATTTTAAGAAATGTACGAATTCAAAAAAAAATATTTTATATTCGGCACAGTACAGAAAATCTAACCAATACATAGAAACAATACATCCTTACCAACATATTTAATAAGAAAATAACTATACAATATATATAATCACTTTAAAACTCATGGCCCCTATTAAAAAGTAAAGGACCATGCTATTTTTAAATGGTGTTAAAAATATTGTCTCCAGTCTATAACTGGGTTATTAAAAAAAACTTTACGCAATTTTTTCTGTTTTTTTTTTTGTTGTTGTTTTTTTTTTTTTTTTAGTACATAGAAAAAAAATGATATAAAAATGGCGCCAATATGACGTGTAGTTATTTTGTAATTTATATTACTAGTAAAATTTATTTTCTATCTCTTTTTAACTTGGTATTTTTGTTTTTTTTTTGTTTTATATTTTGGTTTTCTTTTTAATATAATTTAGTTTCTTAATGTGTGAGTCTGCCTTATTTTTTTTGGAGAGTTTTTTATTTTGTTAATTTTAAAAATTAGTGAAAATATGTTTGGGAATTATGATTTGGAAGCACTGGAATGTTCCATTTCTAAGCTGAGTGTAATAAGCAAGGGTTATAAAGGAAGATTTGAGTTATAGGGAACCCCTGGTATGTATTTTAGAAAACCCATAAAGAGCTTAATCAATTTTTAATAGAGATTAGTAGTTAAACTAGTTTAAATTATACGAAAATACTTATGAAAGTGCGGAACATTGAGGTCAAGCGGTAGAAAAGCGCTCAAAAGGATCACACTGATTTGAAAATTAGTTTTTAACAAAGCATCATATAAGTACTTTCTAATGTATTTAAAACTCATTCCCTTAAATAATTTAATAAATATTATATATACTGAAATCATTTCAATATCTAAATTTTCTGGGAAAATGTCAAAATTTTTCACTCGATTTTATCAGTTCCGAAGAAAGTTACTTCACTCTAAATGAATTTAAAAACTGACTGAAGATTCTTAAATCAGTATTGCTCCTAAATAAAACAAACCCAGAAAGGACATTTGAATTAAATGATTTTTAATAGAGATTCACAGTTAAACTAGTTTAAAATAAATGAGCATACTTAGGGAACTGGGACATTGATCACAAATAGATAGAAATGTACTCAAAACCCTTATTACCATGGCTTTGACACTTTGTTAATTACATTTTTTGGGACAATTCCAAAAAACTGACAAGAGACTGTGCAATTTAAAAAAAATAACTATATAGATTTTTAAATTTGTGAGGGGTTACCCTGTACTAATTATTTTTTATTTAATTAAAAAAAAAAAAATACAAATTCCGTTCCTAAGAACTTTTTGAAAACTTATTTTGTAGTTGTTTTATAATTTTTATATTCTTATAATAGTTTTTCGTAAATAAAAACAACAACAACAACAAAATGTTATAATAATAACATAGTAACCAGCATGTGATGATTTTATTATGATTTTCCCGGCTCATAAAATATGACCACCTCCTTCCCAAAAAAAAAAAAAAAAAACAAAAATAAAAATTAAAAAGATTTCATTTTATAAATTTCAAAAACTTGATTAAAACTTAAATAAAATTTTTTCCATTTTTTGTATATGTATTTATAATTGTATTACTAGTAGTTTTAATAGTTTTAGTGTTATACAGGACTAAAAATTTCTTCAATAATAAAAAAAAAACAACAACAAAAAAAATAACTTTGTTAACTGCAATTTATTATATAGGGGATACAAGAACGTCTTTGCCTCAAGAGAATGAAATGGAAAGAGAAACTCTAAGAAAAAAAAAAACTCTATACACATTTAACCACAGGATAATAACATTTTTTGTTTTTGTTATTTTTTTTTTTTTTTTGTTTTTTCTCAATTTAACAGCTAGGATTCGTTTTTATTTTATTTAATTTACTTTAGTACCAAGGTTTAATTTTGCTTTTTTTTTGTCATAATGTTGTTGTTGTTATTTTTTACTTTTCGTTTCCTAGAGGAAGTTGTAGGATATACTCTAAGGATACTCTAAGGATGTACAAATAATTTAAGAAATAGAGAAAATATATGTATATTTTTTTTTCAATTCGAATTTGCTCCTTCGGAAATTTTTGTTTCGTCTTAGGGTATAATTGAGTGAAAAAATGAAAAAGGAGAAAAAAACGAGAGACATTTAAATTATAGTTTATTGAGAAGAAGACAGAAATGATGAAATTTGTTTAAGGATGATGATGATAATAATAAAGATTTTGTTGTTTTTGTTTTTTTTTATTTGAAATTAATTCTTTAATATTTTTTTTTGTTTTTCTTTAAATTTGTTAAGTTTTTAGTATTATTAACTCATAAAATCAGGTCTATCTGTCAGTTTAAAGGAGTAGACTTAATTCTATTATAATGAAGCTTTACTGCTGATACTACCTAATAAACCTACTACTCTTTACTAAGAGTAAGGCATTAAGCTACTACAATCTAAGTCTGCTATCTATTTAACTTCTTTCGATCCTTAACCGACTCAAAAAGGAAAAAATTTGCAATAGATGCGATTGGTAAAAACCGCCAAAAGACGAAATCCCTTTAGGCAAAATCCCGTAATGCGTATATGCGTAATTCTGAAAAGAAATTATATAGTTGGTTACAAAATATAATTAATTTTTGGGGACTTTGATTTCGGGGATTTTTTTTTCAGGATTTTAGCTTTTGGAATTTTGTGTAGGAAGTTTTGACTTCGAGAATTTCGTACTCAACTCGTATTAGTCAATAGATAAACCACAAATGACCTTATAACTCCTTGCCCGAGTATAGTATAATATCGTCCTATAATAATAGATTAAAAAGCAGGCGAAACTGGTTCGAGAATTTTTTTAATATCTATTAGAAAATTAAGAAAGTATTTTTAGTATTCTTGTGAAGTATTGCTCTTACGACATTCTAAATATTCAAATAAATTTTAAATATAAATTAAATCTCTTCCTTTTTGTTTTAATTTTATATTTCAGTTATTAAATTTCAACTTTTTTAGACCATCCACTTTGATGCGATTAGTGTTTTCAAATCCGTTAGATAAATAACATTGTGTAGAACAACATGACAGTAGAAGGTCTAACACCTTAAATAAACTTCATAATTTTTAAGAATTTATTCCGCCTATAAGTATGCAATCTATTAAGAGGATGTTGCTAAAATTTAAATGTTGAGAACAAATCAGTGACGTCGCAATTTTTTATATCTGGCTGATTCGACGGGTAAAAATTAAAAAATATCAAAAATATTATCATCTGTATTATTAAATTTTAAAAATAATTAAAAAACCATATTTATCCTATAATGGCTATTTGACTTTAGAAAACTATTGGAATCTATTGGAGGTATTTACATATTACTTAACAAAACAGTATTACAAGCTACGATTATTATATTGACGATAAAATCGTTTCCCCGCAAAAGTATGTCATAATTTTATTTCATTCAAATAAAGTAATTGTTTGTTATTTCGTTGTTTATTCATAAGTCAGTTTAAGAATAATTAAAATATTCTGATTAAATAAAAAAAATCACACACATACACAGAACTAAAGAAAATTTTTGATGATTGGAAGCTGATATACGAAAATTTAACCGAAAATAATTAATAAACAGTATAAGAAAAACAAAATAATAAATTTTTACACACAATTTTTATGTATTTATACAGAACAAATCAATTTTTTCTATTTAAGTATAAATTGTATGGGTATACTAACGGGTCATTAAATATATATTTTTTTTTTTGTTTTTGTAACAGATAAAAAGGATTATCCAAAAAAAATTCGGAATAATTTCGATATTAATATAGTAGAGAAATTTATTAACTGTGGTGGGGAGCAATGAATGCGAATTAAAGAAGTTATAATGAAGAAAGAAACCTCTTTAACTCAATCAATTTATGATTGTAAGTTTTTTTTTGATTGTGATTGAGGTTAGATTGAGTTTTATAAATTTTCTACTAAATTAATATTAAAAGAAAAAAATACTATATATATATTTATACATTTATATTTATGTATATATATAATGAATATTAGTACAGTAATTGGGTTAATTAAGATAGAAAATAATGAATAGTTCTAAATACGATAAAAAAATATTAAAAATGCAGATACTTTTATGTATATGTTGATAAATTTTATATGTAGTTGTACAGCTATGAGAATTGATCCAAGGATATTTAATTATAGAGAAAAATAGGATGTATAATGAAGAAAAAAAAAGTATTATTAATTAGAAGATTTTATTCCTGTCAATCTTTAAGGGCTGCTGATTTGTATTTTTTCTAGAAAACTTCTTAAACTTATTAAAGGGACATGGTTGTTTTGTTCTGTAAAGGAAATTTAGGAAAATTTTTAAATGATTTTTAATTATTATGAGAAAAAAAGATTTGTATCTTCAGGTTTAAAGTTATAGAAAAAAATATTTTATATAATAAAACTTGAAATTGGTGTTAATTACAATTTAAAAGAGGTTAATTGTTTTAATTAAATAATTAGTTACAAAATAAAATTGACAAATAATCTATTCTATGGTTTTGACACATTTATGATCTATGAAAACTGTTATACAGATAACGGATAAAGCTCTCATTTCTGTACTTTTAAAAGAACTTGGAATATTTTTAAACCATTAAGTTAGTAAATATTTCAATTGCCACCAAATTTTCAAACTGTCCAACAATATACCCTAACTAATTGCCACCTAAATAAAATTCTAGCTTTTACTCTTACAAGTATGCAATTTTTAGAAATAGTATTTTTCTTCAATATGCTTTTTAAAAGTCGTTTGTGACGTAGTTTTATTTAATATCAGATTAGGAGGTCAGTACTAAAGTGGTCTAACCAACAAAAAATACAAAAAAGCCACACAAGACTTGGGCTAATTTTGCAAATTAAAAAAAAATAAGAAAAATAGCTTAGGACAAAAAAATTATTCAGATGTAACCGAAAATTGACCTTTTCAAGGACACAGACCGATTTCATATCTGATATAAAATAGGAATGCGATTTATCGAAAAAAAGGAAACATTACTTTTAGAAGGTTAGACCACTTAGGTTCTGAACACCTTCGATTTGTCTTAAGTGATTCCTTTAGTAAACATGTATTATATAACTTTAAATTCAAGACTCAAAATGTAGTCCAAATACAATTATCCACACAAATTTACGCACAACCACACATATTTAAAAAAAAAATTCAAAAATTTTAGGTTTTAAGAAGAAAATTCAGAGAAAGATGGGAACTACCTAACAATAAAAAGCTAAAATATACCATGATGATGATTTCGTAATGATAAAAGACAGAGTGTGTTGATGACAATCTTAATGTTGTTGTTGATGAAGAACAGGTGTGGATGTGCTACTAAAATATATAAATATGTATACATTTTCAAAAAATATGAGGTACTGACTAAAAAAAACGTGTATTAAAACCTTACGTTTATCAGTATAAACATTTGTTTTATAGTGTAGTTGATGTTATTTTTTACCTTGGAACGCCAAATGAAACAACGGATGTAATCTAACATAACAAAGTGTTGATGATGATGATGATGATGATATATTACATAAGCACGGGCATATATAAAAGCAAAATACAGTTATTTCGTTTTTTTCTTATTTCGGACTGTAAAAATTGTGGGGTTTTGATTTTAAAATTTATTACTTGCCTTTCGTAGCACAGTTTAAAAATTAGCATTTATTTTAATCGGAAGTAAATGAGGGGAAGCAATGCGAAAATCAGTTATTTTTAATAAGGAGTGAAGCGAAATATAGGAAAGAAGAAGCAACCAGAAGATGTTAGAAGAAGAAAAGGTGAATAAAATCAGTGTACTTAGGGTTTCTAGAGGTGACTTGGGTTTTAATATCTAATATTTTATTAAAGAATTAAAAAGTGATATATTTAATAGACAGAACCCCATAAACTGAACGGTTTTCTGCAAGGAAGGTCCTTTTGAGACAAATGCTAGCAATGATCTATAAAATAGAGACATGAAAACCAAATTTCTCGTATACAAGATGTTTTTTTATTTAATTTAGTTAAAAGGATTACTGATACTATAAGTTAATCCTAAATAACTATTATACAAAATCCTCTAAGGAAATATTGAAACCTCTGAACTTAAAAGAACAAATTTGAATGAGCAAATGAACCCCTTAAAAGTTTACAAATATAATTAACATACAATTTTAGCATCTTTAACACTAAACTATTCTATTAAATGACTTATAACTATTAAAATATAATTTTATATATATATATATTTTTTTTTTAAATTCACTACAAAAACTTTATTTCACATGTCATTTCTATTCAAAATTTAGACAAATATATGTACATAACATTTATACAATATATATACAATATATATCGTCCATATTACGGTCCAAATAATCTCTTCAATTTTTTTTTTAATTTTATGCATTTTGTCCTTGCATTATTATATCCTTATCAAATCATATTAACCTCTAACGGTACATTTGACGCATACACATACACATATACAAATATCAAAATTCATAAACTTTCATATGCAAAAAAATTCTAAAAATTGTTTTTGTATGAACGTTTATGAATTTTGATGTAAATTGTATGCAACAAGGATTTTATTATCCTGATTAAGAAAAAAAAACACAAGCAAAAATGAAAAAAAAAAAAAAACAGTTATATTAACAGTAAAAATATCGCCATTCATGTTTAATATACTGTTATAATATTTGTGCTGATTATTGCACAATACTCATAGTAATTGTAAACCGTTATAAAATTATTTTATCCAATTTTTTTTCTACTTATTTTTGTTTGTTTTTTTTTTTTTTTTATTATTATTATTATTATTATAAACAAAAATGCCGTTATAAACAGTGCATTTAAACTTTTTAAACTGTTATGAAAAAGTTTAAATGCGATAAAAAAAAAAAGGAAGAAGACAAAAAACGGGTTTTTTTTATTTGCATATTATGCCATATAACTGTTAGAAGCGCGTACCAAAATAGGATGAAGTTTAAAGGTTGAAATAACCATTATGTATTCTCGTTATATGATTATTATCCTAGGGATTTTATAATATTTTTTTTGCAGTTTTTTTCTTGTTTTTTTTTTTTAATTTGTATTTGATTTTTTTTTTATCAGGACGATGGTGTTACTGTTGTTGTTAAGATTTGCAACACAAAAAATATTGGATTAAAAAGTGAATCGAGTTAAGAAAAGTTGAGGGAAATTTGTTTAAAAATGAAATAACTTCCAAAATTTAATTAAGTAACGGTTAATGCTGGGAAAGTTCGTTATAGGTTACAGATACTTTTTTAATATACTGATAAAATATAAAAGATCGATCTTATATTAAGAATTTTTTAAATCTTTAAGGATCTTCAGCATAGGATCCTTAGTATCAAACAATTAATAAGGATTTGTAGCATTAACTAGAGTTACAGTGGCCACATTAAATCCAAATAACTTTCTATGGGGTTCGTATTAAAAATAATTAAGCATTTTATACTTAGAATTTAAAATTAATATTATAAAGGAAATACTCGTAGATCGCTTTATAATTTGACTTTAATCTGGTTTTTGTGTGTTTAGTGTAGGATTTCAGTAATTATTTACTAAGAACTCTTTTTCCAAAGTCTTCAAATTTTAATATTTTATTTTTCTTTTTAATTTTTTTTTTTTTTTTAAATTGTGCATTAAAAATTAATAGCAAAAAATTTATGAAAAGTTTTTCTTATTTTTTTTTTGAATTTTCTTTTGGAAAATGTTGTCTAATGCTTTTTTTTTTTTATGCATTTGAATTTGCATTTTCACATTTTCAGATTTTTCATCATCAAAATGGACTTGGATGGAAAAAAAAATGTGCAGGAAAACTAGAAAAAAAAGGGAATAAATGAGAATTTTCTTTTGATTTTCATTTTTTTTTATGGCAAAAGAACGTTTTTAAACGATAAGACGATATGGAAGTGGTTTTAAAAAGTTTTTTTTTTAAATTTTATTCTAAAAAAATTTTAATGGGGATGAAATTTTAAAAAATTGTAAGAAAAAACTATACAATATAAATATAACAAATTAATTTTTAGTATTTTTAAGGGGTTTTTTTGTTTTTCTTGTGTTTAGTGGAAATATTTCAGCTGCTCTTATTAAGATATGAAAAATAATGTTTTAGAACTATAACAAATGAAATAAACTGTGTTTGATAAAAGATTAAAAACCAAATTTAAACTGTGTCTAAAAGATTATTTCAAAAAAAAAATAAATAAAAATTAAAACCTTAAGAATAAGTTTAATGGGAAAACTAAGGAATAAATTTAACGGAAGTTAAACAATCTTTTATTGTATTAATTAATATGCTTTATAATTTAAAATTAGGTACATTATGAAAATATTTTATATTTAACCTTTAATGTGTTCTGAAACTTTTAAAAATTTTCCGAATGCAGCATTAGGTATTTTTTTTTTTAAATGTATCTTTTAAATTGATAAGGTATTTAAAGAATTTCTAAATCAATTGTCCAAATCATATCATGAAAATAACTATTTCATAAAATTAAATATAAAAATTGTAATTACTTTTAAATCCCACCTTAGAAATTAAGTTAAGTAATGCCAGTTAAAAGAAAATTCATTAATTTTTCATCAGACAGTAAATAAAATATTTAAAAGATCAGAACTTATTCTAATTACATAATTGTACTTTAACTTAGTTTAAAATCTACCTTTATACATACATAATATATAACAATGAAAATTTAAAAAAAAAAAAAATAAACAAACGAAACTTTTCCAAAAGAATTTTCCACAGATGTCATTTTTAAATGCAATGTAATTTACAAAAAAAAATCCAGTAAATGAAAAACAAAAAAAAGTATAAAAACAAATTTAAAAAAAAAAACATTTAACATCAGTGAAAATGTTCTCTAAGAACTCAGAATAACTTTATCTTTTAATGTTTTCAGTTATTGTCTTATGTTTGTTGTTGTACCTCGAACGTCTTACAATGCACCCAGTTTTGAAAGGCATCTCTTAATTTAAGTTATTGATACAAGATGCACTACTGCTCGTATTACTTAACTTAAAATTTTTATAATATTAAAAGATATAATAATAATATTACAGCAAGTTCCTTTTAATAGAACCTCTTTCCAGATCATGAAATTATTAAGCAGATTTGTTATATCCAAAATTACCAAACCGAGTATTGAGTACAATATGCTAGTTCAGTAATATGCACTTACTTTATTAAAAAATTGTCCCAATTTAAATTTCACATAATCAAATTTTTAATTTCTAATCGAGAGATGACTGTAAATTAATGAAAAACGAGAAGGATAACAAGATTGAAGTTTTTCAAAATGGATCAAAATTTTTTTTTTAATTTTATCACTTAACTATTTAATTTTTTTTTTTGTTTTTTATTAAACAATATTAAATAATATATAAGTATATTACAAAAAAATTCTCAGAGATCCCATGAGAATATTTTTGAGTGTTATATAAGTTCTTCTAAAAATCAGATAACAATAGAAGTGCACGAAAATTCCACCAATCTTTTGGTATAGCGAAAAAAGGCAAAAGTTGATTCCAAGTCTTTAAAGAGAAAAAAACCCTTAAACCAAATTCTTAGATATTCACTTGTTTTCAACTGGGTACCCAACAATATTCTTTTATAATAACAATCTATGATTTTGTGTCAGCAATCTTTTGAACAAATATCATTTTATATATATGATATACACTTACATTCTTTCAGTGTAATGAAAATTGCTTTCTTTAAGAAATTGTAACATATGGCTCGGATGCATTTTACTGTGAATTTTCAATTTTCTTTTTGTATGTTTTTGTTTTTTTTTTCTTTTGGTCCTTTTTTTTTGGAAAAACAATGAATGAATGAATGAACATTTAATTTTATTGATAAAATAAAAAATAATAAAAATAAAAGGTATAATAATACCATTATAACTATTCATATTATATTTTTTATTTTTTAATATTATTTTTAAATGTCCTTGAAGAAGGTCATTCTTTTGTATATAAATATTAATGTTCAATAAAAGAAAATAAAATTTTATTGAAAATTTTTTGAACTTTGTAAAAATTTACTTTGTTATATTCTGAAGATACAGAGATAAATTGGAAACGCCTAAATGTATGCAATTATTTTTTTATAAACAGAATGTATAACATTTTTGAGTCAGGAAAAGCAAACTATTCTTATTTAATTTAATTATTTGAACGTTTTAAAAATATTTAGTTTTTAAATATTTTAAAATATTTTATTTTTTGAAATATAATACGACAGAATTTAATTTTATATTTATCTTAATTTTAACTATTATATAAGAAGAGAAAGCGCAATTATTGTTTTCGGTTTTTTTTTTTTTTTCAATTTGAAGGGAAAAAAACTAAACTTACATTTATCTTTATTTAAAAGAATTTTATTCTGTATATATATGAATATATATATATATATATATATATTTGTTTTTCCTTGTTCTATTTTTCATTTAATAACTTCTAAAAGGGATTTTAAAGCATTACAGTTACTTTTTATTTCAACATTATACAATAATTTTTTTAACTTTGATTTCTGTTATACAATTGCCATATAAAAGTTTCAAGTGAAAATCCTTTTATCCTGTATTCCATTTATTATTATTTTTTTTTTTTTTCATTCTTAAGAACACATAATACAGTAAATAAATTTCAATGTATAACAAAAAAACATATTTTCTTTTTTTGCTGTTGTTGTTTAATTTCTAGAATAGTTTTAAAAAAAAAAGTAAGTAAATTCTTTCCGAATCCGGTTATAAAAGGTTAATCCGGAAATGTAATACAATCTTGAAGTTGAAAAATAAAGAAAAATAAAACCTGTTTCTTATATATTCTTATATTCTATTTGTTTGCTTTACTTATCAAAGTGAATTCGACTATTGAATTCACCTTGAGAACAGTTCAAGTGAATTTTTTTAAAATTAATATTATAGAAAAATATGTACAAATACAAGTGTATATTAGATAAATATGTGTATATTAAATTACTCTTACCTCCATGTTAGATCCGTATGATCCCATTTTGCACCTTGTACAACATAACGTTTACGACGTCTTCGTTTTTTACTATCAGATAAATCCATATTATCTGATGAAAAATCTAATGTTTCTTTGCTATCTGGTAGACCACAACGTGGTTTTTTTAATAAACTTTTTGTTCTTTCATCTAATTGACCAGTTTCAGGAATGTTTGCGTAATGCTAAATTTTATTTGGAAATGAAAAATATATAAAATTAAAATGTTGAAATAACATCTTGACTGTAATTATATAGAAGAGAAAAGAAGAACAAGTGAGATATAATTAAGAATTCTTTTGTACTCATATGATGGAAATAATTAACTTAAAAAATTTGATCATTAATTCTATTTGATAATCTATTGATTGAGGTTGAAATGGTATTAATAAAATTCAGAATTGACGCTCAAAACATCGATAGACTAAGAACTAAGAGCTTCTAATATTCCCTAGCTCAGTACAACAACTTCAAATTAAGCGCCTTGCACTTAATAGGCGAATCAGTCGAACAAGTAAAAAAACATTGAAGGGATTTCTTGGTTTTATAGATATCTTGTAGGTAATGACACTTGCTCTAATGAACTAAAGTTAATTATGCCTACTCATAAACAATTCCAACGTATCACCAAAGCAATGCAAATTTTTAGACTATGGAAATTCCAAGATGGTTTAAAACTGGTTATAGAACTCATTTGATGTGAGGTTCCCCTCTTTTAATACCATTCTGTACTTCAAATCGCAAAAATTCAAAGTATCTTTTCAGGATCATTTCGAATCTACCCTTAAATTCCTGCATAATATCCTATTTTCCTCCTCTTTCCAGCTGAGCCCATTAGGTATAAAATAATCTGTTCCTATTGTTTAGTACGGAATAACCCAAAATATTCATATGACATTCATCGAAAAAAAAATTAAAATTTCTCTTAAAATCTGCAATATTAACCCTTGAGAAGACAGTTTAAAATTTATGGAAATGCTGGTTTCCAAAAGCTGTAAATGTAGTTTTCAAGTGACTTGATGAAATATTTCTTTGGAATATCATTTTATCTCAAAAAGCGTAAAATTATTAAAAATGAACGGACAGAACCGATTGAGTTAAAGTTACATTTTATCAAAAAATTCTTTCACAAAGTTCTAACTTTGTTTATCAGAATTCATAAATTCTTAATTTTCTTTCAATAAATTCTTCATAGTTTTTTTTTTATTTTTTTTTCCTTTAAACTTTTTATTTAAAAAAAAAATATATAACTTACCTGAAGATTCTTAATCGCACTTCGGAATTGTGTTTCAGTTCTTAAATTTCCAGTTTCGATATCTGACTTTGGAAGATATCCAAATTCCATTAGGTAATTATTCTAAAAAGAAAGAATTAAAAAAAACAAATTAAAAATGTGCATTAAAATAGTAGAGAAAAATTAATACAAATAAAAAAAGCAGGACATTTTTATATGTAAGTGTACTTGTAATATTAGTTGACTGCATAAGTATGAACGTACTCTAAAACTACATGTACTATTCAAGGGTTGTATTTTTATTCTAAAATAAAATTTCAAAAGCTGGTTATTATTGCAGATGTTTCAATTAGAGTTAGGATTCTCTGCAGTTCTATATCAGTTTTAAAAAAAGTTTAATTTGCTTAAGGCAGATTAGACTCTATTAAGAATAAAAAAAGGCAGACTTACAGGACTTAGATTTAGATCAATTGATAAAAGAAAACAAGAGTTAACAATGTGTTAGAAACAGAGTCATCCAAAAATTAATAACATGTTCTATAATAAAATTTTATTTATTTAGTTGAAGATGAAGTGGTCTCAAACTTTTGCAGGTAACATTACATTTTATTTGAAATTCAAAACCAAAAGAAAAGACAATACATAGAAAGATATTCAACTCATTGTTTGGCAATTTTGGGTTTGCTTTTGAATTACAAGGCGATTTTTCCCATGTTTAAAAAAAAAAAATAATATTTTTAAATTTTCCAAAAAATTTGTTGATTTTTTTTATTATTTATTTGGGAAAATCCTATTTCTTTTCAACAAAAGATTCTTCATTAAAATTATCAGAAATTAGGGTTTACTACATTTAATAAAGTGGGGGATTTTAAATATATATAGATGATGAATAGGCAAATTTGGTAGTTTTTATAATAGTTATGTTCTATTTTATGTTAAAAACGAGTCCTTAAATCCTTCATTTTGGATTTCTTTTTGTATTAGTTTTTCATTTTTTCTTTGTGTATTAAAAATATAAATCTGGAACAGTTTTAAAATGGATTAAAGTGCACTTAAAGAGATATGAAAATATATATATTTTATATATATATAATTTTTTTTTGGGTGAGGATTGTGGATAAAGGCTTGCCAAAAAAACAGAAACATTGCCAATGGTTTTTAGTTAAAAATTGTCTTTTTGTATTTCTATTAAGAGTTATTGCATACTTTTAGGAATGTGATTTTTTAATACAACAGAAAGATAATGGAATTCAAGTGTTTTGTAATAAGTTTGGGTTTTGTAATATAATTTTGGTTTTTGATTTTTGATAAAACTTACAAGTTTTTGTAATTATAAGATTGTATTTTATTTATAGTTAAAATGAAAGCCTTAATTTATCTAGGCTTCATAATATTATACATAAGCTAATAATCTTCCTTTAAAGTCCTATTTGAATATCAATTCGGATATTTTATTGTTTTATAAGTTAGTAAGGGTGTGTCATGCAATGCATCTTATAAATTATGAATTCAACAATTACGAAAGTATTTAAAGTAATAATTAAACAAATTATTAAGCAGATGAGTCTTTAAAGATCAATGTAAAACAAAAACTTTTCAAAAAAAATCTATTCAAACATATTTTAAATGGCAATGAACTGTTTTGTAATTTATAACTCAAAAATTTAACAAATTTAAATGAAAGAAACAAATATTTGGTGAAAATATTACAAAAAAAAAAAAAATTTATTTAAAAAATAAGCAAAAACAGGACTCTTATTAAAACGATTAAATTATAAAACAAAGTTCTTTCAAAGTCATTGCATTTTTGTCACGCTATTTATTAATTCCCATCTGGGAATTCAACTTTTTTAATTGCAATATGCACGAGAATATCTTTAACATTTTTTTCTTGATATATTCGGTATTCAGTTAAAAAAAATAATAAATGATGGGTAGAAGAACTATGAATAAGAAAATTCCCTTAGGTACTTATTGTATTAAATTAAACACGATACATAACAAAAAGTTTGTTTAAAAATATTTAAACGGAATGTTTAATTTTGAAGGAAAAAATTTTTCAAATTTTAAAGAAAATAATATTTTAATCTGATAAATTTTGAAAATACAAAAATGTGAATTGTTCAAAATACAATAAAACTTTTGAAACTCAAGGTTTTCTAATTGAATTGAGATCTTTATAGAGGCTAATGTTGATAGATTCTAATAAGAGGCTTAAAAGTGAATGATGTCGTGCAGTTTTGTACAGAACTTGTGCTCGATTCATCTGCTTGTAATCAATTGTCATCAAGTACAACTACTGAAAAAGTCTGGATGTCAAAGACGAAGTATTTCACTCAAACGCTCAATACTAAAATAAAAATATAAACTGTTTTATATCCAGAACTTTTTCAAAATAATTCAAATATTAATATTTTACCCCCCCCAAGTATTTTCACTTTTCTTTTGTTAAAGGAAAATGCTTTTCAATACACAAAGAATTCTAAATACTTACACATTACAAGATTTTCTTTTAATTGGTTTAAAATATTTTAAATAAAATTTATTTCTTTTAAATTTCTACGACTTGCACTTTATTACAACATTACAAAAAAATTCAACAAAGAATAATGCATTTTCTAACAAAAATAAAACAAAAATAAAGTGTCATAAATGTCAAAAAAAAAATAAAAATAAAAAATAATGCGAATAAAAGCAAATACCCGCGATCAAAAGTAAACATGTGACACGCTATGCCTTCATCATACGCATATTATTTAAGTTTTGCACAAAAACTAACATAAAAGTTTTTTTTTCAAATAAATAAATAAAAAAAAAAGCTCATTATTTACCGTTAGTAATTCATTTTATCAAATATCACACGTAAGTTTATTATTTTTTTTTTTTTTTGTTTTCCTGATTTGTTTTTTTTACAATTTAAAATTAAAAACACAAAATGACTCATAAATTATGATTATAATAAAGAATAGGTATATAATTATATTAAAAAATTAGGGTTGCCATATTCAAATTATCTTAATTAATATTTTGGGAGTGCTTATGTTTACGTAATTAATTTTTAAAAGTCGGTTAGAACTTCAGAATTTTTCGAAGATTCAGAGAACCCTTTTGTTTATTTTATGAGAATGAACTTACATCATAGCACCGTAAAATATGTGTGCATTTGATTTATATATATATACATATATATATTTCAATTTTATTATACCTTAAAGTTCAGTTCAGAAAACTTGTATTAAAAGCTGCAAAAGTTTCAGTTAAGAATTTACAAAATATTTGATTTGATGAATTGAATTTAAAGTTCGATGTCTACAAAATTTAAGTTCTAGCTGAAAAAAATTGGATCAAGCTTGAGAATCTTTGTCTTGCTTTATAGTCAAGTACCACTTTTGTTACAACCATGCTCATTTTGTTTAAAGTTTTAAAAAAGAACCAACTTTCCTATAAATATATTGCATAGAATAATGACGTTATTAAAATGACATTTAAATTAAAATTTCTTAACAAACGGTAACTCTAATATTATTAGAAAATCTAATCAATTATTTCGTAGAGGAAATTTTTAAATAAAAAATCGTAATAATAAAATAATACAAAGAAAGAATGGAAAATTTGTTTTTCATTTTCTTTGTTCTAAATTTAATACACGAGTGTGTGATTCATTACAGGGCACCATAATTTAAAAAAAAAAATTTAATTGTAATGGTCAAAAAATTAACAACAAAATGCCACTTAATAGAATTAAAAATACAAAATATATTTATTTACATTTTTTATTTATTGTTTACAGTTATTTTATTAAGTAATTGCACAATTTTTTTGTTTATTGTTTTTTTTTGTGTAAAATGTTAATTTTCATTCATAAGAATTTTTATAATATTTTTTTTTTTTAAATACTCAGCGGTTTTTTAGAGCTTGCAAATTTACAGTTTTCTAGCAAATGTATGAAAATTTAAAAAATTTTATTGTAATTTTTTTTAATTGTTTTTTTTAATTGAATAATTTTCAAAACACGCATGTTGAAAAATATTTAAAATAACAAAAATATCTATGTATATACTTTGGTAGTTATTTAATGTACATATATGATTTGACACAATAAATGACATTAATTGTTATATGAAAATTCATGAATTTTCAAGTTTTATTCTAAAGTGATTTTAATACATACAATTAATAAAAATTAATCCACCCATTTCATAGTTCTTATTGTAAATTTTATTGTAAAATATTCGTGTTAAAATTGTAGAACAGTCAATATGGGGTAGGCAAATAGTTATTTTCAGCAAATAATTTTAACAAATTTATTAATTACAAAGAAAAGTTAAATTCAAAGAGATTCAATATCATCGTGAATTGCAAATTATATTAAGTGTATAAGAGCTGGTAAACAAGTTCCTGGCAAGGGAGTTTCTTGAAATTCTGATTTAAGGATCAAATGCATAATTCTTAAAAAGTTGACTTTTATGGTTTTGACATATATGAATCACAGTTTCTCAAAAAAGTTCGTGATATTTTTCAACAAACGGCAACTCTAATATCATAAAAAGATATAATCGAATGTTAGGAATAGAATATATAATACAAAAATAGTAATACCAAAAATTGATATATGTATTATATAACAGCTTCCCGAAGAAGTCCCCAAAACCGAAAGGGTAAATGGACATACTCGAAAATTAAGTTTAATTCATACCAATTGCCCAAAATAACAATTTGCTTACAATTTAACCAAACATTATTGCATAAATTTCTAATAATGGTTTATTACAATTCCATGTTAATTGTCAACTATTTTAAAATTAAATGGATGACTTATAAAATAATTTTAACATTATTATTATTATTATTATTTAAACACATTTACCAAAATAATTTTATTCAAATAAGAGTGTTAATGTAAAATTATGTAAAAGTTATTGATAAGGTTTATATAATAATATTAAATCATAATGTTAAAATCATGATTTTATATTATTCATTTTAAGTGTTGTTCTGTTTTATATAGAAACTTTTTTGAGATATTTGAATCTTAAATATACAATTTTAACACAGTCTATTATTTTCTAAAATAAATGATTTATGCAGATTTATGTATTTAATAATCAATTCTTGTAAATTAAGTAAATCAATAATAGAACAAGTTGTTATTGAAACGTAAAAATAAATCCAAGATTAACTGTATATGCTTATATTTTTGCATAATGTGTCTAATGTGGTTGAATTTAGTAAATCTTCGAAGTACTTCTTTCTTTTAAAAAATTCATTTTCTATAAAATCGCTTGAAATTTTGATGAATTATTAGAACTTGACATTCCCGGAACTCCTGGAATATTTGAACCCAATGATATTCGAATGATATACTTGAATGAGTATCTATATAAATAGTCTATGTACAAAATTTGAACTCATTCCGACGGTTAGATCGTAAGAATTCTCGAAAATTCTGATGTTTTTGTATGGGAGCCACTCGATTTTGTGGTCTAATTTGGCCCATCTTTGAACTTAACCTTACTATTGACGAAGAAAGCATTCATACCAATTTCATCAAATTTTGAATCAAATTTCACTAGATTATCCCTCAACCTTTATATAAAAGAAAAGGACTAATAAAACAATAGATATAAATAACCTTGATTATTTGAGGTGCTAGAAATAATGTACAAGAGAACTGCTTAAAGGACGTTCTTAAAATGTAAGTAAATAAAATTATGATATTTAACACAATTTCCAACAAAGGTCATTTATATAATATTTGACCCTTTAATATAATTTTCATATACAACTTAGTATCAATTTGACAAAAAATTAATTTAAGAATACTACACCCTCATCATCAAGTTTAAGAAAAGCCAGCATTCCTCAATTATTTTTTTGTTTATTTCATTTTATTATTTTGAGAACAAAAATATAATTACTTCTTGTCATCATCACTTTTTCCAAATATTCCATTAAATTAATACCATTTCATGTTTCCTTTTTTGATTTTCTTATTTTTATTCTCTTTTTTTCGAAGTTTATGGAATAATTCATTTTTCTTATTTAAAATATAACAAAATATAATTTACTTAATATTTAATAAAGTATATAAACACTCAATTTAAAAAAAAAAAATAATTTTATACCCTTACTCTTCCTAACCTAAATGAACTTTTTAACCCTTATAAAATTTTAATATTTTGTCATTGAATTATATATATATATATATACACATATAGAAAAGGGTTGTTTCAGAATCAAATAAATATATAAGATAATTCATAAATATTTTTTTTCTTAAGAAACATGGAGACATTTCTTCCAATAAATTATGAGAAAATAATAAAAATACAATAATCACATCAAAACTCCTTTATTAATACAAACTTATATACATATATATATTTTTAATATATATACTTGAACATTCATACAAATATTTGCAAGTTCCCAGAATTAGTTTATGTATATGCACAGTTAATAAAACAAAACTATAAACCGAATCGTAATTCAACTTTTTCTTAATCCTTGGAGTTCTTCTTCCTCTAAGGCTACGCTTCCTTTAAACTATTCTGGCTAACTTTATACCTTGTACCCAGTTTTGTCAACAGTTTCGCATATTCCAAAACAATTTTTCAATTTTAAATTCCCATAATGAATAAATACTAAGGCATTGAAAATTGTCTTTTGCAACATTTTAATAAATTTTCAACTATACTGAATTTTTTTAACATCCTTTCTTTCACAAATACACATACAAAAATATTTAAATACCAGTTAATAAAAAATAATTTACTAAGAAAGAATAACCAAAACAAAAATAGAAATAAATAATATTAAAATATTCGTGAAAATGTCCGAATGTTTTTTTTTACATCTTTTTATATTTCAGGAAAACTTTTCTACTAATCTTTCGTACAATAAATGAAAAAAATCCCGAATCTATAAAACAGACTTACCATCTTTAAGTAATTTTTCAAAATTTATTACCCGACACCCACTATAACAAAATATCTTAAATAAAAGTCCACACTATATATATATATATATTCACTACTACACCCTTTTCATCACATTATATTACAAAATTTATTTTAAGTAAATTATGTTCAACATTCCACTGTTAAGTGAATTTTTTTTTTATTTTATTAGGATAAGATCCTGATTATGAACTTCATTGCCAAAACACACACACACACACACACACACACACACAAACATACTATCGCCCACAAACTTTAAGTAGAGAAAAACTTAATATAAATTTTCTAAGAGCAAAATATTTACATACACACACAAACACAATAAATAAACGCATTTCAAATGACATTTTGTGTAGGAGAAGAAAGGCAGGGAAGGCATGCGAGCCATTTAAAAATGTATAAAAGTTACAAAATTTGTTTCCTTCTGAAGAAGTAAGGATGGGACAAGGTACAAAAATTTTAACGAATTTTCATTTTTATGAACTATTGAACTATAACTGTAAAATAAAATAAAAAAAAACTTTTATTTAGTACAAGAAAAGGACAAAAGATATTTTTGAGAAAAAATTGTATTGTTGTTCCGTCAATTTTTAGTTTTATACCCACCACCACCACCTATACATAAAGAATTTATATACCCTTATAAAAATTACTTAAAAATAATTGTAATTTAAAATGAAATAAAAAAAAAAAAAAACAGTAAGTGTGGAAGTTGTGGGGAAAGAAAGTACTCGATAAAGAGGAAATTTAAAAAAAAAAAATAAAAAACAAATTTTTTAATAATCATTTATTCTATAAAATAAACGAAAGAATGATAAAATGCAATTTGTTAAAAAGAATTAAAAAAAGAAAAAGTAAAAATAAAATTGAAAAACATAAAATTAAAAAAAAAAAACAAACTTTTCCGCACAATAGTTTTTTTTTTCATTTTAGTTTCTTCTCTTTCACTCTTAAGAAAAAAATGCACATAAATTGATAACAACAACAATAAAACTAATTTCAACAATGTCCTGTTTAAGTTTTTTTTTTTTTTAAATATTTTTCTTCTGTTATTTGGTTTTTTATTTATTTGATTTAGTAATAGTTTACTGTTTTTTTTTAGTTTATTAAGGAAAAATAACAGGGTGATTTATAAGTGAAGGCAATTACTTTGGATTGAAATTAATTTAAGGAGTGTAATTATATTGCAATAATTGCCTTTTTTCATCTCTGATATGTTTTTCACGCTATGGGTGTTTAACTAAAAGTAAACTAGTTTTGAAAATATAGCGTTTACACTTAACAATGGTTAAATTTTGAAAGAAAATTAAATAAATTGAATGTCTTGGATAAATAGACGTTTTACGTCTATTTTTGATTGTTTATGTTTTTTATTTTTGTATCTCAATTTATTTCAAAAAATTTCAATAAATCAAAAACAAAAATTGAGTATATCAATCATTTATGGACACAACTTTGAAAAAGAACTGGTTTAAAAGATAAACTAGTTTAGAAATGTCAAATTTTTTCATAGATTATTTATAAGAACTATGATTAATACATAAAAATTCAACTTGTTTTCAAAATAAACAAATTAAACTTTGCAGTATGTGATCCTGATATGAAATAACAATATTTTTACATAATAAGTTCTTAAAATTATACAATAATCACCTATAGTGTTATTATATTTATTAACCTAACTGGTTAGGTTTTTAGTTCTAATTATAGTAAGAGCGTATACGTCAAACAGTTGCTTTTAAAGTTTTGATTCTATTTTTTAAAGCTATTGAATACTCTAAATACTCTAAAGTTTATGAAGCCTGCATATATTGTTTCAAAAATTCGAGCCTTTAACTTTATTTATATTTTTAAGTTATTTAATAAATGCAAGCCCTCTCAAACGTTCAATCACTTTAAGCAGCGAATCACTTCCAACTTTTCATAATCAACTTGTATTTAACATAAAACGGAATATTTTCTAGCTTTTTCTTAATAAACAAAAACCTAAATATTTTTAACTTAAAAACAAAAATTTCAACACGTCATTTCAGAACGTTCACAATGTTTGTTTTTCTTAAAATAAAATAAATATAAGAGTTATGTAAAAATGATTTTGTTGATAAAAAAAAAAACACAAACATGCCAACAATAAATAAAAAAAAAAAAAAATAATCAGTACAGGATAACATAATAAAAAATAATATAAAATATATAAAATAATATTAATAATTTTCTCATAAATCATTTAAATATAAGTATATAAGAGAATTACAATAACAACGCAACAGTCTAAAGTTTTTTTTTATATTTTTTTTTTGTTCGAAAATGACAACATCATTGTCTAGATGTAAAAGGCGTCCCTAACAATCACTTTAGGAACAACAACACTATACACAACTTACTATTTCTATTATAGTTAACATCTTTATTTTCATCATCTCATATTTCAAGAAAAATGTTTGCTTCATTTGTGGTTTTTTATTGTTGTTGTTGTTTTTGTTATTATTTTAGTTTGTTGTATTTTAAGTATTAGCTACTCTTCTAAATTATTTATGCATTGAAATTTTTCGCATCTGAAAAAACTAGGATTTCGAAAAAAAATGAAAAATGTAAAGAAACTTTAGAAAAACCGTTTGATGGATAAAAAAGGATAAATAGATTTTCAGTTTTAAAGCAATACATACATAAATATCATGTATATAACGGTAGAATTCCAAATCACTGTAATTGGAATAAAGTTTAAATTCCAGATCCAATGAATTGCAAATTTAAGTAGTTAAAACAAAAGGAGTATTCGTCAATTTTATTTAATTAAAAAAAAAATTATTTTAGGATACCAGGAACTAAGATCACAATCATATTAGATATTTTTTTTAAATAATTGGTACAAAAAGTTTCGTTATATTAACTTAGTGGGATCCTGAATATATATAAATAAGCACTTTGGGAATATCGTCAAGCTTTCAAAATAGTTCCTACAGCCACTTGTTTCCCAAGAGATATTGGTGCTTTATTAAACTCATATTTTTCATTTTTTATTCGGAAATTGGTAAACATAGGGGTCTGGAATGAAACCCATTCTACTCAACTCAGGTGCTTCATCTTTTCATTATTATTATTAATACCAATCCGTACCACTCATGACAGAGCTTTCAAATTTTACAAACTCTAATTGTATACTGTATATCTTGTAACTACAAATCTGGATATCTGATTAAAAAAAAATATTTTAAATTTTTAAAGAATTATTGTAAATAACAATAAACAGAACAATAAAAACACAAAAAATAATTCAAAGGATAATAAAAAAAAACAAAAAAAAAACAAATCAAAAAAATTTTGTAGATTGACATGAATTTCCACTTATGGTTGATTTAAATACAAAACTTACAATTGAATTGAATGCAATTCATTTAATATATGCTAATAAAATATAAGTATTAAGCTAACTATTATACTTGTATATGTATGTATTTATATGTATATACAATATATATAACAAATTATGCATACTTTATGGTAGTATAAAATTTAATAGATTAAATCCTTTTCCTTTAATTTGATTGTTTTCTGTTATTGTAATTCTTGGACTTTAAATAATTTTTATTACAAATTTTCCTTTTAGTTTCATAGGAATTAGTTATGATATGTATGTATGTATATATGTATATGTGAATAGATTATTATTTCAAATTTTTTGTGAATAGATTAGAAAATAACATAAAATATAGAAAATTTATTATTGTCATATATTTTTAATAACCTAATTATATGACAGAGTTATAGGTTATAGCTATAGTATAAGGAGTTAAAATGTATTATTTGTTTACTAAGTTATTACTTAGTTGACTCAATCAATCTTATTATTAAGAGAGATAGTATATAAATAAAACTTTCATTTATTATATAAGTAGAATACAAATCTAATAAACTAAAATTAGTTGTACTGTATTAAATAGGGTTTGAGTTGACAGAACTGTATCTCACTTAAAAACTAATGATTCTTAAATATTATATAAAAATTTCTATATTCAGCCTTTAAATATGCAATGAAATTCTTGCAAGAATAAAACTTAAAGGAAATGTTTAAAAGACTCGGTGGCGTAATTAAGTACCTGGCGTACCAACCAAGAGAGTTAGTGTCCTCCTATAGATCGTAAGTTTTTTTAAAAGAAAATTGCTAAAAAAAAAAGTAATTTCAAGTAAAAGGTAATTCGATTTTAACAAATATTTATAAATTCCAAAAAATTATGAGACATAACCTAACAAATGAAATATAAAGCAACATTTTTGTATTGAACAAAAGTACAAAATTTTGTTTGGACATTTCTTTTTTTTAATACCAGTCAGTGTGGATGAATTTTATTACTTTCATAATTTTATGATTATACATAAACAATCTTTATTAACTTATTTATTTATTATTATTTTATTATACTAAATTATACTTTTTTGAAAATATGTAAAGATAATTAAATAATAAAATAATTTTCAAGGAAAAAAAAACACATAAATATTTTTATTTTCATTTTTTTATTATTTCTCGTACGTTCTTAAATAGAAATTAATTTTATTAATTTGTATTTAATTGGTGATGATTTTTATTGGAATGTTAAAATGGAGAATCTGATAAATGAAAATAAAAAAGAACAGCAACAGAAAACCATTTAAAAAAAAATTAAAACTGTTTATTAAACGTTATATTCAAATAAATTGATGAAGTAATACTTTTTCAGTCGAAAAATTTGTATATTCAGCCTTTAAGTATGCAATGCAAATTTTCTCGAATTCCCTAGCAACCGAGGGTAATACTAACATTACTTAAAATTTTCATGTAATATTTGAACTCTTAATAAAAAAATAATATTAAAATATTACCTTATCATTTATGATTCCATTTAAATTTTTTGTGTTTAATTATTAAAATATTCGAAAATCATATTAAGTTACTAAAGCAACAACATATTTGGCTTAACCACTTAACCACACGAAAAAAACCTTTTCTCAATTAAATATTTCGGAAATTTTTTTATTAGTAAAAATTTGAAACCCAGACCACCAAAAACTAGAGGTCACCGAAAACAGCAAGTGACTAAACAGTACACTACTTGAAATTTTAATTTGGATTTATATTAGCATTTAATTAATTCGATACACCAGCAAGTTTAGTCAATTTTTTTAAGAATTTAGTTGAGAAATTTTTAGGTCAAAATTTTCCCATTACCATAAAAAGTGATTTTAAAAAGTCTCGACATATAGGGAAGAATATTAAATGCCAATTATAATTATTGTTAGAAATTCATTTATTCTAAATATACACCTGTCATCTAATTAACAAAACCACAAATCAGTGCTTTAGTTTTATTTTGACCAAATAAATGTCTGATATAAATTGAATAACCTTAACTTTTGGAATCACTTATGTGGTCGGTAAAATTTGTGTTAAATTCTTTCCAAGCAGATCCTTTTATGAATCACTTACATATTTTGTAAGTGAATCATTTACTTATTTCCAATATTTCACATTGATCTAGGATACTATTTTCAAAAAATCAAAAATAAAATATAAATTTGTCACAGTGTCCAAAATCAGTATAAAATATTTCAAAATTTATTAGGTAGATTCTCTAAAAACATCATCTTAAAATTTACAATAGAGGTGTATAAAATCAATAAAAAATACTGAAGATATAACTCAGCCATAATAACATTTCAAAAATTAAAAAAAAAACAATTAATTCACAGCATGCATTCACAATTTTCCACACTTAATAAACAAAATATATATTTTTCCAATTTCAATCAAATATTTATCTTACTCAACAACTGATGGCGCTTTAAACATTCAAAATGGATTTTATTTCTATAAAATAAATAATTAAAAATTAGTTCATGGTAAAAAACTACTAAACACCTAAGTTAGTCATTTTACCATATCTTATTATTAAAATACAACTTTTTATTTATCTTTAAAATTCTACCATTGTTTGTGCCAATTTTTCGTTTCCAAAAGCAAAGAGTTTTTTTCTTTCATTCAAATCTGTCAATCAACACAGCGGTTCAAAATTCAATGAATTAATTTTTGTGTTTTGAGAAAAAAGAAACGATGCACAGCATAAAATCCCAAATATGTCAAAAGAGATTTCCTATAAGGCAATTTTATTTTACTTGTTTCATTTTAATTTGGCTACCTGTTACATATTTTTTACCATATTTTTAGGTTATTTGTGATTTATTTTAGTTGGAATTTTATTCAAAAAGTTAATAAACAATTTGAAACTGGTTTGAATGCTAAAATAAAGGAGTGGAAAAGGGGAAACTAATTAATTTTATACATTATAACAGAATTATTATTAATATAGAGAAATAAATTTGACAGATTATGTTATAATAATTAAAAAGTGCAAGCATTTTGTTCATCAATCAGTCATATTGTTTGGTCAGAAAAGAATTACTAGAGTAGTTTCTGACACTAAAGTAAAATACATGAAACTTTTTTTTGGACAATGCTATACGGCACCAAACAAGGGCAACTGATTAATATAATACAGAGATAAAAGTAAAACAAATAAGAAGTGGTATAAGATTTTCAACACTTCAAAGTTCTTTGTACAGAGGTATAAGAAGTGTAGTCAGTCAAATAGGTATTCCAAATTAAAAAAACTCTATAACTAGAAATAAGAGAAATGAATCTAAAATTTTTCAGTTAGAAAGTAAAAGTCTAAAGATAATTAATACAGTCACAAATAAAAAGAAATAGATAACTTTTCACAATCGAATTTCAATACGATTTTACAATTTAAAATATACATAACCGATTTCTTATCTAAAACCCATTACTCAAAATCTAAATTCTTGTATTAATTATATAAATCATAAATTAATTATGTAAGATTTTCAATTTATTAAATTTGTTTGCAAAAAAGCAAAAACAACAATGGAAATAAACAATCAATTAAACTAATCATATAAATGATAAAAACAGTGTGTGGTCTAATTTTTTATTACCATAAAAACGAGTAAATCAAAATCCAATATACCATTAAAGGAATCTTGAAATTTGTAACATCCCAAAAATTCTCGTTTTATATATGTACATATATTTTAACTCCCATCTACTTAAAACACCGCTAACCCAAAAAAAAAAAAATCAAATTCTATTATCAATGATTGACAGTTTATTTGGAATTCAGGTAAATTCAAGTAAAACAAAATAATTCAACAAAAGTATGGTATGAATATAACCATCTATGATTCAATTGGATTAATGGTACAAGTTATATTTATTTTATCTTGAATTTTTTTCAATCAAGATAAAAGCTAACTTCTTTTTATAGTGATTAGAATTTAACACAAAAAAGAAATACAATATATATATATTTTATATATATATATTAAAGAAGTCAGCTTTATTTAACATTACGGTACTGTAGTACAGTATAAATTGTTTGAAATGACTTAGGCAATATTAGGACGACTATCTAAAATTTTAAGGAGGCAAAAGCTGGCTTTGAACAAGATAAATAGTAAATAAAATTAGAAAAATAAAGAAATGTTTAAAATAGAGTATAACATCAACTTTGCTCTTAACAAATATGATGCAACTTATGTCTTACGAATTTAATTAATGTAAGGATGCTTAAATCATTTTATACAAATTTGCAATAATTGTTTCTATAAACTTATGAATTTTCGAGTTCTCTATAAATATTACGAACAATTTTTACACAAAAAAATTAATATTTTTTTACAAAACAATGTTAATTTTACAATGCGGTACATTTATAATTACCACTTTCAAAAACATATAAGCTGGTCACTTTAATAAGTTATATTCTATTCTATCCGATCTATAGTTCCATAAAATGTATTCACAAAAGTTAGATATAGATAATCGTTATTCAAAGTCCAGTTAATGAAATAACGAATAAAAACAAAAGCAGTTCCTAAAACCAAATCAGATAACTTAGTTAAATTTGTTACGTGTTTTTTTTTTTTGTTCAAGACTTGAAACAATGGTACGAAAATAATAGACACGTTCTTAAAAAAAAAAAGTTTTAAAGTTTTTCTTTTTTGTTTTTGTTTTTGTTTTTGAACTTTTAAGCAATAAATTTCGTATTATAAAGTTATAAAACAAAAAAAAAATAGAAAAAAAACGAGGAAGAGTGTAGTAGAGTAGACTGTGTCAACTCTGGGATACCCGTATGACCGTAACATATACATTATATCATCCGGTTAATTACTTTTGGCAAAATTTCAGACACCCAGCTTCATTTGGTGTAGTGTAATCCTCATATAAAAAAAAGAGTTGTATGGCAGCTACTCGAACCCTCAGCAGTAGACCAACTAAATTTTGCAGTAACTTTGGCCATTACACTAAACTATTTTTTGCAAAATTTCAGACACCCAGCTTCATCAGGTGTAGTGTAAAGCTCATATAAAAGAAGGAGTTGTATGGCAGCTACTCGAACCCTCTGCAGTAGACCAACCAAATTTTGCAGTAGCTTTGGCCATTATACTAAACTACTTTTGGCAAAATTTCAGACACACAGCTTCCATAGGTATAGAGTAATGCTCATATAAAATCAGAAGTTGTATGGCAGGTACTTGAACCCGTGGACCAAAATGGCTGAATTTAAAACTCGATTCCGTTTTTTGCATAAAAACGAATTTGTGAAAATTTCACAATCCTAGCTCCTTTACTTTTTGAGTTATCGTGATGACGGACGGACGGACAGACGGACAGACGGACGGACGGACGGACGGACATACATAGCTAAATCGATTTATTTTTCGATTCTGATCCGATCCATACACTTGAGTCTATATCTACCCCCCCTCCTTCTCTGCGTCACAAACGTAATGGCAAATTTATTATACCCTTGGACTATATAGTCATACGGGTATAAAAACATTGAATTAGAATGAAAATGTGAGGTTATAAAAATTGCAGTAAAATAACTGCATTTTATTACAAATAAATGTCATCTATTATATTTTATGACAGTAATAACAGTTTAACTAGATTTAATTAGTTGACATGACGTTCTTTATAAAAATAAGATTCTGTTACAATTTTTACTAATTTTATTTAATTCATTACACACCCTGCCTTAAAATTCCTAAATTGACATGTAGAATAAGTAATTTGGTTATAAAACATAGTTTTAATAAAATTAAAAAAAGTGTTACCGTATAAATTTCTAACAAAAGCATATATGAAATTTCTCTTTTCGAATTAATGTTTGAATTCTTTCATAATCCATCAAATTAATTAGTGATTTTTTTCAATCTGTCAAATTAATTAGTAACTTTCTACGAAAATCATGATTCATAATATAATCAAATCATTTTTTAATTAGGTTAATATTGAAAAATAGCTAATGAATTCTTGAGTTTACTAATGAGTTCCAATTTGAATTCAAATGAAAATTTATAAAAAGTATGATTAGAAAAAATACTTAACAAACTTTGTCTGTTCAAAAGACTTTAGATTTTTAATTCAATTGAAAAATCTGTATAATTCGAGAGAGTATATTTGATTTCATAAACTTGTTGCGCTCACTATGGCAACCATTGAAACTCATCTCAATGTGGAGTTTCAACTCAATGAAAACATACAAGACCTAATATACTATTCTTCCATTTAATTTACACTTTTTAAAGTCAAATCAATTTAATGAACTTAAAAATATTTTATACATCTTTTAGTATGAGGTGGTCTGTGCATCTGCCTCTGTACGACAGAGACTGAAAATCTTTATTTTACACCGTTATTTTGTATAATTTAATTCATTCGTTTTTCGTTATATTTTTTTTTTTATAACTCTTTCTCATTTTCATATACTTGCAGATTACAGTAAAAAATGT
Source organism: Dolichopus griseipennis (assembly GCA_963082915.1). Classification (NCBI taxonomy): domain Eukaryota; kingdom Metazoa; phylum Arthropoda; class Insecta; order Diptera; family Dolichopodidae; genus Dolichopus; species Dolichopus griseipennis. The sequence goes on from OY720445.1 coordinate 3,189,940, forward strand.
CATCTTATTTATAATTACATGAAGATTCAGAAAATTAAAAAATAAAAAAATAACAAAATAAAATGAAAAATCTTTAAAAGAAATTAAATTTTCATCTAAATTTTCAATTAAATTGCTCATCGTTTTATAGATCGCATAATAATAAAAAAAAAATTAAAAAAAACGACCGACTGAACTAAAATGTACAGTAGTAACTAGCGTTTTTTTATTTTTTTTTTTTGTGTTTTTGAACAAAGTTCGTATTATTTTACAGTTAAATATAATTGAGTATATATCTTTCTGTCTCTTTCTTTTGTTTTTTTTTTATTTTTGTATTTAATAGCTTATCTAGACGACGCCGAATATGAATTTTTTTAAATTTATATATAATTATATGTAAGTAAGTATGTAAGAATTTGTAACTGTAAAATATTCAGTTATTTTATTTTTTTTGTCCTTATATAGTACCGTTTTATTTAATATTCCTTTAATGTTGTTTTTGTACTTTAATTGATGGAAAGTAACGGAAAAGGGTAAGAGTGTAAAGCATGCGAGAGGATTGAAATAACTGTATAAAAAATATATATATATTTTACGATCGCAATTTAATTTTTTTTTTTTAATATCTATTTCATTTTTTTTACAGTTTGATTTTTTTTTTTTTTTTGAAGTAATTAAAAATTATGTTGTCTCCCTTTATTTATGCTTCAATTCATCAGTTTATTATCAAAATTTCTTTAAAATGAATTAATAGGACCTTGTTTTATTCCAACAAAAGAATAAAAGTATAACAGTAAATCAAAAATATGTAATGATTTAAATTGAAGTTTAATTTAAAACAAATGCTTATTAAATAAAATTAATAAAAAGTGCACAAACCTTGATTTGGTGCATGTAACTTTAAACTTATTTGTAATATGAGCTCTGTGAATTAATGATTTTCGTAGAAAGTTATTCATATGTATATGCATATGCACTCTATGGGTATTCAGAGTTATTAATTTTCATTTAAAAATTAAAAAAAAAGACAAACATCGTTTCTGATGATTGCCCGCCGCCACCAATTATTTTATTAAAATTGAAACTAAAAACTACCATAATATAAAAAAAAAACATTTTATATATATGATCCTAAAAAAAAGTTATTGTGATGATTTGTTTTATTGCATGTATCAAAATCAGCAAACTCATATTATAATTTAAATAAGTTGTGTAAAAAAATATGAGTTACAACATTAACAACAGCAATAATACAACATAAGAAGTTGCAGCCGCATTATAATATAAACATATATAATAAATATTATGAACTATTGTTTTTTTTTATTTTTGTATACTTTTTTTATTATAATAAACTTATCATCATCATCATCATCATTATCATCATAATCAAAATAGTATATTTTCTTCATCATCATTAACAACAACACTATCATTATTATCAACATGATTTTTCATCATTTTTTATGATTTTTATTAATTACAAAAAATTTAAAAGAAGACTTCCGTATTACTGCCATCATATTTAAAGCAGATGATGAAATGCAGTAGTAATCATGTTGAAGATGTTGTTGTTGTTGTTGTTGGATGTTAAATTAAAAAAGAAGAACACTGTGTTAGAACTGAAAAGTGTTAATAAAGAAAATGTTGAAGAAATTATTAAATGGGGTAGTATTAAATTATTATATATTATTATATATATGTATAGAGGGATAGGATATAGGATTTGGATTATAATGAAGTTTTAATACTTGAATTATTTTCTATTAGTTTTTTTTATGTAAAGCAAAATATAAAACACTTGGTATAAAATTTATATTTTTTTTTTTATTTTTGAAAATTGAGCGGAAATAAAATGGGCAAAACTTCCGCAAAGGGGTTGTGAGCTATCAAGATGACGTCATCACATAACGGTACTAAATATCTCAAAGTTTCCGAATATATATACCATTAGTGGCGATGGCGCCATCTAGTGGTCGAAAAAAGCATTACAAAATGTTCCTAAGATTTTGTAGCATTTTTATTAAAATGTTATATTTTTCCTGTTAGTCCATAAACTGGAACCAACATCTTACAATATTGTAGGGCATGATATTGTCTTTCATAAACATCTTGTTTCATCTGGATCGGTGTTACCATTTTTGAGATATTGCAATTTAAAGTGAAAATTTAAAAAAAAAAAAAAAAAAAAAAATCAAACTTTCAAAAAAACTACTATAACTGTGAAATTTTCAAAAACACCCTGTATTATTATTATACCATTAGAAAGGTCTCTTAAAACTCTTTCCAACGGTATATAATAAGTATGGCATATGTTGACAAATAGCCCCACCAGAGAACATAAATGCAAAAATGACGCAACAATTTTATTAAAAAATACATTTTCATATTTTATTTGTCATAAATTTATTTTGCCTTTTTGGCAAATTTAAAAATGTAAGAATGCATTTTAGGTTTGGATACAATATTGAGTTTGGTTCTGACAATTTGTTTTGAGGGATTTTGGATTGTCACCTCCAAAGTTTTAAAATTTTTTTTATTTAAATATGTATGTAAAAATATAATTAGAAAGGCCCTTAGGCTACAAAATCAGAAGTAATTTTATTTGTGAAAATAGAAGCAATTTAATTTTCCAAACTTTTTTATTTAAATAGTTAGGAAGGAGTTTTAGAGTTGGTTTCAAAAGCAGGGTTTTACGCTTTTTCCAGAATATTTATATATGTGTATATGTGGGATTCTCAATTAGGAGGGATTTTAGAGTTGGATTCAAAACCAGGATTGCCCCCTTTTCCAGAATATTTATATTTATTAATTAGGGTTGATTATTTTTTGTATGAAATAGCTATGCCGAATTCTCATACCATTCTTTTCATTATAGTGTTGGATTCAAAATCTAGTTTCAATAATTGAGTTAGCGGGGGTTCGGGGGCGGCAGCCCCCGTAATGAAAATATAATATTATTTAACATGTTTTATTACAGTGTATTAAAAAAATTAGAAACTTATTAATTTTTTTAATGAATTAGGTATCCGAATTCTTATACCATTCTTTTCATTTTAGTGTTGGATTCAAAATCTAGCTTCAATAATTGAGTTAGCGGGGGTTCGGGGGCGGCAGCCCCCGTAATGAAAATATAATATTATTTAACATGTTTTATTACAGTGTATTAAAAAAATTAGAAACTTATTAATTTTTTAATGAATTAGGTATCCGAATTCTTATACCATTCTTTTCATTTTAGTGTTGGATTCAAAATCTAGCTTCAATAATTGAGTTAGCGGGGGTTCGGGGGCGGCAGCCCCCGTAATGAAAATATAATATTATTTAACATGTTTTATTACAGTGTATTAAAAAAATTAGAAACTTATTAATTTTTTTAATGAATTAGGTATCCGAATTCTTATACCATTCTTTTCATTTTAGTGTTGGATTCAAAATCTAGCTTCAATAATTGAGTTAGCGGGGGTTCGGGGGCGGCAGCCCCCGTAATGAAAATATAATATTATTTAACATGTTTTATTACAGTGTATTAAAAAAATTAGAAACTTATTAATTTTTTAATGAATTAGGTATCCGAATTCTTATACCATTCTTTTCATTTTAGTGTTGGATTCAAAATCTAGCTTCAATAATTGAGTTAGCGGGGGTTCGGGGGCGGCAGCCCCCGTAATGAAAATATAATATTATTTAACATGTTTTATTACAGTGTATTAAAAAAATTAGAAACTTATTAGTTTTTTTAATGAATTAGGTATCCGAATTCTTATACCATTCTTTTCATTTTAGTGTTGGATTCAAAATCTAGCTTCAATAATTGAGTTAACGGGGGTTCGGGGGCGGCAGCCCCCGTAATGAAAATATAATATTATTTAACATGTTTTATTACAGTGTATTAAAAAAATTAGGAACTTATTAATTTTTTGAATGAATTAGGTATCCGAATTCTTATACCATTCTTTTCATTTTAGTGTTAGAATTTGTATCAATTTTACTATATGGCTTTATTTCGTAAAATTTTAGAAAATGATATGGCTTTATTTCGCATTCAAATGCAAACAACCTGTTCGCCCAACCAACGAAAGGGCCCAACGAAAGGGCTAAATAAAACGTTATACAGGTTGTTGGAACAGTATAAGCGTAATTTTATATCCAACTCAAAACCCTGTCAATCTTCAAAATCTTAGTATATAAATATTCTGGAAAAAGCGTATAATTCTGACTTTATAACCAACTCTAAGGTCCTTTCTAATTATACTTTACATACATATAAATACCTCAAAAATCTTCTAAACAAAACCCAACTCAATATTGTATCAAACTATAAAGTACATTCTTAAATTTTAAAATAAATATTTCAAATGGAAAACAAAAAGGCAAAATAAATTTATGACAAATAAAGTATGAAAATGTATTTTTTAATAAAATTGTTGCGTCATTTTTGCATTTATGTTCTCTGGTGGGGCTATTTGTCAACATATGCCATACTTATTATATACCGTTGGAAAGAGTTTTAAGAGACCTTTCTAATGGTATAATAATAATACAGGGTGTTTTTGAAAATTTCACAGTTATAGTAGTTTTTTTGAAAGTTGGATTTTTTTTTTTTTTTTTTTTTAAATTTTCACTTTAAATTGCAATATCTCAAAAATGGTAGCACCGATCCAGATGAAACAAGATGTTTATGAAAGACAATATCATGCCCTACAATATTGTAAGATGTTGGTTCCAGTTTATGGACTAACAGGAAAAATATAACATTTTAATAAAAATGCTACAAAATCTTAGGAACATTTTGTAATGCATTTTTCGACCACTAGATGGCGCCATCGCCACGAATGGTATATATATTCCGTAACTTTGAGATATTTAGTACCGTTATGTGATGACGTCATCTTGATAGCTCACAACCCCTTTCCGGAAGTTTCACCATAAAATGTACTTAAGAATGAGAATGACAAGTATATGAGTAACTTTGTTAAATTAATAAGAAAAAATAAAAATGATTATAATTATAAAAGTAAATATTTATTTTAAATAATTTGTTTTTTTATTAATTAAAATGATACTGAAGTCCTGTACCGTACCATATTAACTTGAATTTTCATATTGTATAACAGTTTTAAATCAATCTTGATTTTTGAGATATCTGTTATACGAAACTTTAATTCATCATAAGGCTTATCTTTTAATAAGCTTTGCCACAGGATTAGAAAAATCTTATTTTAGAACAAATCGATTTCTAATTTCTAATTCGGATTAAGTGTTGCCAAATGGAAAAAAATTGTTCAATATTTGAATACTTTTTAAATATTTAAATATTTTTTAATAAGATAATTTTAAACTCTTAAAATGAATGAAGAATATAAAATAAGAACAATTAAATAATTTAGTCTTCTTATTATTAAAATTTTTTAAATAAAACTTTTATTAATAAAGTTCAGGAACAAAATCAATACTTTTAAAAATAAAGTTATGGGATTTCTTGAAATATTAAATTTGACTTATTATTTTAAATTTAGAACGAATTTTTAAAACAAAAACTTTTTAACAAAACTTATTAAATTAAATATTTAATCCGTTAATAGGCCTAAAACTTTGAAATTTGGAATAACGGTACTTCTGCGCAAAATCCTTATTCTTAATTTTCTTACTATTAATTCTACCTTTATTTCAGTTTTTATACTATAGAAGAAAAAGTTATAAGCTCTAAGTTCCTCGGTGAAAAATTAAATTCCTTCCCTCCTGACAAAAGTTGTTCCGTTTTGTCGAAAACGCGTAAATTCGAAAATTTTTGTGTGGCTGTGTGTGTGTATGTGTTAACATTAAAGTTAAGTTCGTCGATATAACCAAATCGGGTCAGGGGTTCGGGAAGCTCCCATACAAAAGCACCTGAGTTTTCAAGAAATCTCAAGCTCCAAATGTCGAAATCAGTTCAAATTTGGTACATAAACTATTGGTCGGCACCTACGAAGAGTAGCTTTCAAAAATTGATTCTAGTATCATGGGGTCTAAAGATTCTAGGAGTTTAAGGAATTTCAAATTATAATTTTGATAATATAAAGAACAGCTTCGCAGCTAAACCAATTTGGGTTAAGAGAAGGAGGGCTCCCATATAAAATAATGAGACTTCACAATACAAACCCCATTATGCAAGAAAAAAAACTTATATAATCCATCTTGGAATAACTCTAATCTCTAAATAGTTTACCACAATAAATTCTTCCTATTCCCTTAAATTAACCTTTGATTTCCTTGGATAAATCAATGAATATCCTAAAATAAATAACACTGACAGCTGCTGTAGTTTAATATTAAAGAAATACTTATATTATAGCATCACTTATTTAGTTAAAAAAAAGCTTTCTTTTAAAGATTTAAATTTTTAAACTTTTATATCTTAAAATTTTTTAATTTTATTTCTTTCTGATATTCGCTATTTTCAGATTTAATTAGAAAATAAACTCATAAAGTTAGCGTTAAAATTTTCATTGTGCTTATGATTTTATTACTTTGTGATTTTTTCTTATTAATTTTTGTTTTTTTTTTTTTTTAGAAAATTTTAATTGAAAATTTCCATATTTTGAATAGAGTTTGAATATAATAAAGATATAAAATTAACTTTTATTTAATTCGATTTTTTCATTTTTTATTATTTTGATTCGTTGCTTTTCTTTTAAAGCACTGCGATGCTTAAAACTCAATTCTATTAATGCAAAGATTTAAACATATTTTTAGGATGTGTAGAGTAGAGGAATACAATGAATATACATATAAGATTCGAGGGATAGAATTGTGAAAGTATACTAATATAAGATAATTTATAGATATACAAATATACTATGGGATCATTTTAAAATTTTAATTTAATTTTAAATTAAAAAAAAATTGTATATAGTAAAAAATTGTTATATATTAAAAATATATCAAGTTTGAATTCCCAAATTAAATCACATTGAAATATAATTAATAGGGGAAAATTGGTTTAAAAAATATCATTTCATTCATTCATAAATTAGTTACAAAAAATATTAATTCATATAATGTGAATGAATTTTCCGTACTATGACATTAGTCTTCTTTCAAATCGATTTAATCTTTCCTCAAATACAAATTTTTCTAAATTTTTAACTTAAACTGGTTTTATTTTACTAAGCCCCTTTTCTAGGATACCAGTAGTCGGATCAACATATTTGAAAAAAGGTTTTCATCTAATTTTAGTAGAACTGTAATACAGCAATTTAGGTGCCATTTTTTGAAACTAATCTTAATTCTTAATGTTCTTCTTATTTTTTATTTCTCTTACAGATTTGGGGACTAGATTGTTCAAATCATGTCAATACAACTTCTAAATCCCCAAATCAAATCTTATAATTATTTCGACTTTATAATTTCTATAGTGTAAATCCTTCCTCATAAGATAATATGTGTAATAAAAGTGCTTTACTATGTAATAGTATTTATTTAAATTTTTTAATAAATATCAAAAATTGGTAACATATTTTTTATATCAAATTATAAATTCAATAATTTTTAATAATGGGAATATGAATAACTACTGAATAGAAGATCAATAGCTTTTGCATGAAATTTCATTTTAACTTTTCCTTTTTTCTTATTTTTAAATTAAATTCGAATTAAATTTTTTTTTTATTTTTTATTTTTCAAAATTCAATGCATAGACGAAAATAATAAGGACACAAATTTATATAACAGGAATATATTCTACATATATATACATATACATTTTCATAAGCCTTTTTAGATTAAATATAGATTTGTTCCCACACACTAGTATCTTCTTCTTATTCATCCCAATTTAAAATAAAAAAATTACAAATCAAATTTAATTCCATTGAAAAATAAAACCTACAAGAAAAAAAATAAAAAAATATGAAATTCTGTTCCCAACGCCATGCCAATTTTCTTTTTCACATATAAATCATTCTGTTCTTATATATATATATTCTAAAATTCTATATAGTTCATAAAAAATACAAAAATCCTTTTGATATGTAAAGGACATATAAGAATTATACAAATATACCAAAAAAAAAAAAAAAACATCACTTATTACATATTCTTAAATATTTATATTATGCTTATGAATACATATGAACAAGTATAGTGATATGCGATTATAAAGGAACATATTCATAATTAAATTTGAGAAAAACTTTTACCCACCTGTGGCAGCGTTGTCTATATTATTTAATAGGGCAATCAATTTCAATTAGACGAAAATTTCAAGTCAAAACCATTTTAAACGTATTCCCACATCTTTCTAAATATTTTTTACATTGTCTGCATTTTTATTTCGAACCAAGAAATAAGACTTTATTCCTAACTTATAAGGAGTCAGAAGTCTGCATCTTTTTCCATATGCTATACAGTATAGCATTAAGGGCACTTTTCATAATCGCGGTTTAGTGAATCTTTTCTGTGAAATCTGGTTTTTGAAAAAGCTCGTATTAGAAAATCTCGTTTTTCGGCAATCTTGTTTTTTTCTTGAAAATTCTCGCTTTTAAGGGTTTTAGAATTGGTTACAAAATCAAAATGATGAGTCTTTTACAGAATATAAAAAAAGGGGTTGGGTCTGAAATCTCGGTTTAGTAACTCTCGTTTTCACAAAATCTCGTTTTAGAAAATTTCGTTTAGAAAATCTCATTTTTAGAAAATCTTGTTTTTAGAAAATCCCTTTTTTAATATTCTGGAGAAAGCTGATAATTCTGGTTTTGTATCCAGCTCAAAAATCCAGATATTTCAATTACAAAAGAGATTTTTCAATAAAAAACGAGATTTTCTTAATCGAAATTTTCTAAAAAACGAGATTTTCTAAAAAGGAGATTTAAAAAAAATATTTACTAAACCGAGATTATGGAACGTTCCCATAAAAAGGCGATTTTCCAAATTCAGATTTTCAAAAAACAAATTTTCTAAAACGAAATTTTTTAAAAACGCGTTTTTTGAAACAAGATTTTCTAAAAGCAATAAAAGCAATTTATTAAATTTAAAATTTTCAATTAAGTATTAAAATAAATTTTAATGCATCTGTCTATTACTGCTCCCAACTGTATCTTCAGATTTTTTTTTTTTAAAAAAATAAAAAATCCAAAAATATTTTTTTCTCTGTCAATGTGAATGGCGCCTCAATGAAATACAACAAATTTGTGTATGTACTTATACACTTGTGTATAAATAGAAAATTCTTTACTGGAAAGAAAATCCTGAATAAATTTTCACATATTAACTATGACTGACTTCTAAAAGAAGAAAATTCAACAAAATAACAGGGAACACCCTGAATAATTTTTTTTTTTTTTGTATATTAGAAGTATCCTTTAAATCCTTTTTACGAATGTAATAAAACATTTTTTTTCCATTTTTTATTTTTCTTGTTTTTTTTTTCCTTTTTTGTTCCTTTTCATCCTTTTACTTCCTTGAAGAATTGATGAAGGCGAAAATACACAAGAAAAAAATAAAATAACGATTTTTATATAAAATAAAAATTTCATATTGCATCAAAATGCATGAAAATGATAAAATTAACTTAAGATACTATCAAGTAATAAAAATTCAAATATGATACATATGTAAATATTTTTGTGTTTTTTTGTGCTTTTTTTTTTTTGTAGGAAATAAAAGTAGTTATAGAATGTTAAAAATTCTGTATATAACTGTTGCTGATGAAAGCAAATTACAAACGATTTCATTTTTTCTTTACATTTTACAAAATTTAAATCCTGCAATTTGTTTTTTTTTTTTTTTTGATTCTATAACGAAATTTAAAACTAGAAAAATTGAAAAGTAAAGTTGAAAAAATCTAAAGAATTTAAATAAAACTTTTGTAATTTAAAAAAATATTACATAAATTTAAAGTAATTTTCGATTTATTAATTGTGGAATGAATGTATTTCATCATTATGTTGAAATTACTTTGAGATTAGATTTAAAGTCAAATTCTAGAAAAGCCTGTGAAGATCTAAGTGTCTATCTAAGATTTGAACATCGAGGTACTTAAGAATTAAGTTAAAATTGAATTGTCCTAAAAATTATTTAATAAGATTAATAGTTTTTGAATTAATAATCTTTTGACAGATTTTATTAAAAATCTGTCGCCTGTTTTAATAAAACTATGAAATGGGGTGTCGTGGTGAAGTAAATGAAAAATTAATCATTACTCAGTTTAGCAATATGTTAAAACAGTTCTATTAGACTAAATATATTATTTTCAATTATTCTGAGAAACTACTATTTAACAAATACTAAACACCATTTGAAAAATCTTTTAATTCTCTAAAAATTAAAACGCCTTTTTAAGTAAAATCTCATATTAAATAATTTATATTTCAAATTTCATATATTATGTAATATCACATATTATGTATGTATGTATATATGTAACAAATATCATAATATTTTACCACAAAATATAAATTACTATTAGTATATGTATCATTATCCTTAATATTACCTTTATGACTTACGAGCACCCCACTCCTTATCTCTAACCTTTGCAGCTAATCACAATTTAAAAGAGTCATTACCTTTATATCTATAGATATTAAATTTTTTTATAAATAAAATGTATTACGAACCGTATTAACTGAAATACACCTTGAAATCCTCCAAATAAAAACAATGAGCAAAAAATCATCTTTTTAATTCTCATTAAATTCCCACTAAAACTTATAGATACGAGTATAAAAGTATTTTTCAAAATGATTAACACAGAAAGGATACACTAAAAGTTAGGAAATACTTATACTCACTGTATTACAATGAAATTGAGTGTATATGAATCACTAAAAGATATGCCTGTTTATTAATATTTTTTTTTTATATTCTGTTATTTTTACATTTTTAGAATTCTCATCGTCGGGGAATTTAATTACCAGCCAGCCACAAAGATAAGGATAATATATATATATATCTATATATAAGTGATAAAAATTGTAAAACTTAAAGATACATTCATTTATTTTCTACTCAATCTATCTTTAAGTATAAATATTTATTTATTTATTCATCCATATATATATATATATATATATAACTAAATACTAATCACCTATCTATAAACAAATACAATATTACCCCACCCACATAAAAAATAAATGATTTAAATTCTCATATATCTTATAATATGTACATTTGTATATATATATATTTTATGACTGATAAATTTCAAATATTACAAGTTCTATTTGTAAATACTCATATTATAAATGAAAAGGGCTTGAAATAAAAAAAAAACAATACACTATATATACAATATCTACTTTATTAAATATTTTTCTACATTTTCCCTATCTATTCTTGTGTTCAACCCCCACTTTTAATTCCTTTTGTTATCATTATATTTATATATATATATATATATATAGTGTAAATAATAATAACTCTCTAGTATTTGATGACTCAAAAAATGTTATAAAGAAATTAAGAATAAACTGTTGTTGTCTAGAAATAACTTTATTTAAAGGATATGGCAATGATTATATTACTTATCCCCCTTCTATTTCAAAAAAAAAACTTATAATAGTATTTACGCTTTTTAGACCCACTAAAATTTTTTTTTTTATTATGACACGCGTGCTCTAAATATTTTCCGTGTAAATGTGAATTAATGATAAAATTATAATGTAAGTATAACATTAATTTGTTGTTGTAATTCGTAGAAATAACGAATCTCATATCCTTTTTTTTCCACCTCAATCTTAAGTTAATCTTATATTAAAAAATTTTTAATGGGCTTTATAGATTTTTTATGTAGGCATTGATTTTGAATAAATTTTCTTTAAATTTTAAATGACATCCTCATTTGTACGCATAAATGCCTTACACATGTGTTAATGCTCTTTATTTGTATATATATATATAAAAAGGTATTTATTTGTATAAATTTATATATAAGTATCATTAAAAGTATCTTAAGATACGAATAGTAATCATTTTAATATCACTATATATTTAGAAGTTTATATGTTGAATATTAAATCGGATTATGAAATAGTGGATAAAATTAAGATCTGATGAAGTCATTAGAATATATATATATATATATATATATATTCCTTAATTAATATTAAAATTCGGTATTCGGGTATAAAAAATCAGTTATCAATAAGTGGGTTAATTATATGTGTAAAAAGCCAGAAAAAAAATGAATAAAAGGTGATTTTATTTAGTTATAAGATAAAAATGGTGTAATGTAAAATTTGAATTAAATTTATATTTTATGGGCCTAATGTAAAATAAAATTAGGTGATAAAAACAATTTTTAATGAGATTTTAAGATGACTTAAGAAGACTACTTAAAATTTATTTAAATTTATTAGGGAAACAAATTTTATTGACTTTAAGATATTTGGACATTTATTATGTCAATCATACTTAAATGAAATGGCTTAGCTCAGAAAGATTATTTAACCTTTTACTTAAGCTAGTCTTAAATCAAAAAATGTACATTATCTCTTTAAAACTGTGAGAAATATAAAAGATTTTGTAATTTGATCAAAACTTCATATTCGAGAAACTAGTAAAATAACATAAAGTTCGTTATAGAATATTTTCGGATAGATGTATGGTTTAGACTTTAGAGGGTGCTTGGCTCCCAATGCTCAACCTTGAAATGAGTAATCGGGCATATATTTCATTTCAACTTAAGCTGAGATAGAACTTAATTATAATTTAGCATGCAGACTCAGTTAAAAGATTTTGAATGTAATCTACAGAACCTACGAATCCAAAGTTAGTAAGTTAAGTTAGTAAGTTAAAGTCCGTGTATATAGTATCTGCTTCCATAATAAAATTATTACTCAAATTTTGGACAAATTCCTTAAAATGACAAAATATTAAATAAAAATTACGTGTATTTAAAAAGCAAAAGTACAAAAAACCACATATCACATTATATTGTAATTTAATTCTGAATTTGGTTTCATTTTTTCGTTGTGCTTTTTTTTTATTTTACAAAATTATCCAGATTTGATTTTTAATTTCATTTATTATCTTTAATTACATGTTATAAAATTACAACTGATATACAGTTAAGTTTATTTCAATAAACAATGACAACAACAACAAAAACCTACCTGCAGATAATAAAAAAACATAAATTGAGCAGAGACATAAAATATAAACAGACATTGCAAGGACATATACAATTTACAAATATATAAAAACATATTACAAATATTATTAAAAAAAAGGAAAATGATTTAATTATATTAAACAAATAAAGCAAAAAAAAACAAAATACAGGTAAAATTGTGGACATATTTTTTTCAATTAAATTACAGTGGGAAATAAAAATATGTAGACACGTTGCTTTAAATTGATCAGTCATTTTTAATTATTTTTGAAATTATTATTTCTTCAATTAGGAGCAAATAGTCTAATTCTGTGAAAAAAAGACAAAAAAACCAATCCTGAGGACCTAAGCCTTTTCATGAGCCCTTTGACATTAAATTAATTATTTACTTTAATAATTTAGTTTTAATCATAATACATAATACACAACAAATAAGTATATATGAATTTATATTTCATTAAGATTAATGATTGATGCGATGACTTATCTGTCACTGACATTAAGTTGTTTATGGTTATGTTTGTAAACTCAGAAATATGACAGATAAAAAACAAAATTAAATGACCAAATTTTTATGCTGGTGAATGTTAATATTTTAATAAAGTGCAATATTGGATTGAAACTCTACAAATAAAATAATTAAATGATAGATAGTTATTTTTTTATTTTTTAATTATTTAATTATTCTTTTTTATTTTTATTTTCTGTTTTTTTTTTTTGGAAAAATCAGATGTGAAATGGATTTATTATCCATTTATTATTCGATTTTATATTTAATTATATACTTTTTTTTTATACTTATTAGCTATATAATACAATTTAAGAGATAAGTGAAATTTTATTTGATTTTATATTGTTTGGGAGTTATTAAAGTCAGAAATCATGTCAATATGTTGCATCAGAAAAAATTATAAATATATTCAGAATAATTATGACATTTTGTAGTTATGATACAAATTATCAATTTATATGAAATCACATTTAATTTATAGCCAATTCAATTTTATAAAGTAGTTTTAAATATGATATTTAAGTATAGGATTTTTACAAGGTTCATAAATGCACGTCTTTGTTTTTAAATGACAAAGACTTCAGATGGTTGTCATCTTGAATATTAAGGAATATTGAGATGGGGACAAAATGTACTTGGAATAGTTTGGTAAATTTTTTGACGAAAGGAAATTCCTCCTTTTTGTTTGTATATTTTTCATAAATTTTGTCTTTCAAAACTTTAAACTCGTTTTTGAAGCCTTTAGAAGTGTTTTAGAGCAATTCTAGCTTTAATTCGTGATCACTTTGAATCTAGTTAAATAAATTGTTTAGCAATAAAAAGCACAAGTCCAAGTAAAATTCCAGGCAATGTATAACAGTAAATTTTAATTAATTAACCATTCCATTCATAACAGTAAATTTTAATGAGTTAACCATTCATTACCTTAATCTACGTGTATGACAGACTTTAAATTAATAATAAGAGCAATTAATTGCATAATAATTTTTAAATTTAATAAACTTTATTATTAAACTATTTAAATATAGTTATGTAGGTATCTATTTTTACAACTAAATATATTCTACTAAATACAAAATGCAACAATTTAACCATAGGGTTATTGACAATCAAAAAGTTCAATAAAATTAAAATAATAAAAATAAAATATAAAAATTGATTTAAAACCGAAAAAAACAAAAAGCAAAAACAATTAATCTGGGAAAATTTTTATTAATTCAGAATTTTAATTCTGTGGTAAAACATGGATAGAATTTAATTACGTGTAGAAATTTATTTTTTTTTTTTTAATTTATGCATTCAATAATCATATGTTTTTTTGTATTCAATATCAATATTAATTGAAAAAAAGCAATAGTTATTTTAATATTTATTGAAAAATTAATGTTTTATTTTATTTTTAAAATATTTTAATAAAAATTTAATAATAGAATATTATTTGATAGCATAAATTATATAAACACCAATTTGAGAATTAAAATTTTTAAACTAATACACGGTTGGTAATTTAATTTAGTGCCAGAGGTAATAAAAAAAATTTTAAGCTACTGGATTTTGGAATAATATTTAATTAGAAGGAACTTTTATCATTAACTCTTAATGATTTTATCAAAAATAAAATTCAGTATTAAATTTTTTGAACATTAGTTCAATTATAGTTACTCTTAACCGACTTATACCAGAACTTTGTACTTAATTTAAAGAAATTAAGATGGAAGAATCTCAGAAAGCAACTGTCACTTATCATGTTTATATCATTTATGTATAACTTTGATTTTTAAATAATTTCTAATTTAATTTAAATATTTATTTTCCAATTTTGTCAAATTAATAATGTTTAATTAAATGTTTATTAAACTGAATCTAAAGTTAAATTTTAATAATTGATTAAAAATTATAAATTTTAATAAAATCGAAATACCTATAAATGAAAATTAAAAATTAATTTGTATTACAAATTTTTCATAATATTAATTTTGGATTAAACAAAAGAACACTGTGTTTTCACTGTTCGAACATATAACCAGAATTAAGTGTTCGAACATATAAAAATAAAATCGCTTGCTTTGATGATGTTGAACGCATTTGAAAATATAACATTAAAAGACGGAACTGGAAAGTAACTCACACCTCATCTAGTGACCTATAATACAATCTATAATACAAAGTATTCATATAATAAATCTATTTAATATTATCCCAAATTTTTATTCTTAAATTTTAAATTCAAATAAATCAATAACCCGTATTATTTAAAATATTATATAGAAAAAATTCATAGACTTTTCCCTCAAGAGCAATGTCAAAAATATTTCTGAATACAAATAAACAAATAAGGACATCTCTTATCGATAAAATTCGATTCGTTTTTATTTCCTTCTACACAAAATAATAACAGTAAAAAGAGAAATAAGAATAAAAAAAAAAAAAAAATTTTATTTTACTTTTCAATTAAAACACATTAATCCGGTCATTATCCTACTGACATTTTTCAAAATCACTCTTGTTCATATAATAATACATTACTGAACATAAATTGTAAATTAATCATATATAACTGTAATTTTTATATAAGCATTATATATATACCAACATGTATGTATATAAAAGCAATAAATTTTTTTTTTTTGAAAATTTACATATAAACATATTTATGTAATATTTAAATTAATAGGATAACATGCATGCAAATATATATACATATGTATAAATGTGGGTTGATATGTAATATACGTAATAAGACTTACAGTATTAAAATTGGATAAATCTATTTCAAAATATTTTTATATCAATGTCAATGTATGTCAATTTGAAAAATTTTCAATAAATATTCTACAAATTTCTATGATATTTACTTTATGTAATTATATGTATATATACATACTTAATACCTATACCTACAGATATACAGTTTAAGATAATTAAATAAATTTGATTTTAACAGATTTTTTTCATATTGATAAATTCATATGTTTTCTATAGTGAAGTTTTCGTTTCTGTTCTTTTTTTTTTTAATATGCTAATTATGGAACTGGTAGACTCACAAACCTTTCTGGACTATCTTGGAAAAAGAGTTCCAAGGGCTACTGGACATAAAGATAGAGTATAAATAATCTTAATGAGTTCTGCTTACAAATACTAAGTATACATGAGACAGTATTACCTTTTCACATGTAGAGCGTCTAAAATGTAAGCTGTATTTATATCTGTGAGTTATATTATTCAATGAAACTATTTGTTCATATTTTGTATTTGTTTATATTATTATATTCATCTTTTTAATTATTGATTTCATATGCCTGAAATTTGAACCCAATGACAAATCGTATAGCTACACCAAAAATCTGAACTGAGAGGTTGGTAATTGAACTACATTACCAGATGTCAAAGTCGTCGCACGAAATTGAACTAGCCATTATTTTTAAAAGTATATAATATATGTTAAATAAATTTATTGAGTAACTTAAGACTCAGTTAAGTTTAAGTAATTATAAAAATATATTCAAAACCAAATTATATGACCATAACTGTATAAATATTTATATAAATATATATATGAATATAATTATGCACTATATATGAATGTTTATTCACCTATCAATTTGATTAAATAATTCATTATTATTTTGATTTTAATTTCGTATTCATTTTATATTTGAACATTTATTACATATTTATATTCAACATATACATATACATAAATACATACAAACATATATATGTCTTTTTAATAATTATATGTCCCTTTCTCGCTACAATGCCAATTAATGTCCTGTTGATGATGACCAATGAGACTCTCATTAATCACATAATTCCTTTTGTGAAAACATGAAAATTTATCAGTTTTATTACGAAAATTTTGTATATGTGCTTGTTTGTATGTGTAGTTATGTAAATAGTAAGGTGAAAATGTTAATGTTATTTTAGAGTTGTTTATATCATTTTATTTTATTTTTTTATTTGTTTGTTTTGTTGTTGTTTTTTTTTTTTAACTGGTGTTCAAAGAAATGTTGTTTTAGATGAAATTGACAGGTTAAATATAATTATCACAAATGTACATACACTTGTGTACTTGTGTTTATGTACTCCCAGATAATAATAACGTAAAAATATAAGAGAATTTGTATGAAGTACAAATTCAAATTAATAATTATGTTCATTTGCAAATGATTAACAAAATTGTAACTTATAATTTTTGTTGGTTACGTTGTTTTTTATTTTTTTTTAATTAAATTTTCAATTCAATTGATTTTATATTAAATTAAATATTTAAAATGAATTAATTCAAAATTTAAAGTTTATATTTCAATTAGACTGTTTTTGTAAATGTAATTTGGAGTTATAATGGATTTGTAATTTAATATTTGTAGTAGCCGATTAAATTACATGGGATCTGTTTTCTTAAGTTTTTGAAATTTTTAAAAAATTTATTTTAACTTTGGGAGTTTCAACTTTAAGTTTAACTTTTAAAGTTCAACTTTTAAAGTTTAACTCTAAAACTTATTTTAAAGTTAAACTTTAAAAAATCTCGTAATAGAAAACCTAGCTTAAAAATCTCGTTTTTAAGGATTTTGTATCCAAATCAGAATTATCAGCCATTTCCAGAATATAATAAAGAGATTTACTAAAACGAGATTTCTTAAAAACTGGATTTACTAAATCGAGATTTCAGATCCAACCCAAATACATATTATATAACTCAATAGTTAAAGAGACATATAAATTATTTTTTTTGGAAACTTTCGAGTTTTTGAAGGGAAGAGCTTTGGGTTTGGATAGGGTTAAATGTAACATAACATTATTTTTATTAAAAATGTCCATAAAATGCATTTAAAACTTTGACATTAAGATAACAAAAACCTACTTTATAATTATAAAAATTGGTCTGATTACATTGAGCGGTATTTTACTTAGCAGTAGTTATTCACAAGTTCAAAATCTCTTCTCTTCAGACCAAATAAGTCTCAGTTCTGATTTCTAAATGAAAAATAAAACAAAAACCAAGCAAATCGAGTCTTTAAATACAAAGAAGTTAATAAATAAAAGATTTATTAATTTTAGTATTATTATTATATTATTATTATTATTATTTTATTATTATTAATATATTTGTCAAAGATGAGGTGTAACAAACGCATTCAATTAAATGTGTTTTGTTGGATGTGTTCAATTATAAATTCTCCTAAAAATATGCAAAAAAATTTGTCAAGAATGAGGTGTAACAAACGCATTCAATTAAATGTGTTTTGTTGGATGTGTTCAATTATAAAGTCTCCTAAAAATATGCAAAAAAATTATCAAAATTATTTTGATGGAAAAATTTTTTGAACAAAAAAAAAATAATGCAAAATGCAAATATTGCATAATTTTGCAATAATGCAAAACTCAATTCAAAAATCAACATTTATTTAATACAATTTCACGTACATATAAATAGATACATTATTTAGCATGTTGAATAAGTACATTATAGAACGGTTAGCCTTCAAACAAGTATTTTGATTTGAATCTAAACAAAGGAAACAATATAGAATGTATAACAACATTTTTTAAAAATGTATATACAAAACATTAATAGTTGGAGAAATAAATCATTATTGAAACAAAATAAATCTATTTCACATCTCTTATTAACACAAATTTATCGAACTTAATTTTAAAAAGTACGTAATTGAATAAAAAAAAAAATATTAATTGAAATTAAAAAAACATTTCACCAAGAAGGGATTTGAACTAACAGCCCCAAAATTTTATCAAATTCAAAACATAAAAAAGGTAGACTAAATAAATTATTCATCTTCAAATTTTTAGATACAACAACATATAAGTTTTTGTTTTTTTTGTACATAACTAGAATTGAAGCATAGTCTGTATTACGTAGAATGCAACGGTTACCATTTTATTTAAGAAAATGGTATTGATATATAATATATGTTTATGTAATATATGTAATTAAATTAGAAATAGTTCTTAATTAGAAAAAGTTCTTCTTTCAACTGACCTTCCGTCATTCTGTGACGGGCCAACAGCTAGTAATATAATATTATATGACCTTTTCAATCCAAAAGTCTTAAAAAATATAATTTATGATTGATATTATAATAGTTTATACCATAATACAAAATAAATTTAACTGCCACACCTGAAAAGGAAAGGCAGATTCACTCACTTATTACATTGTATGTAGTAGGGGACTTCATAAATATTTTAATTGAAAATAGTGTTAGGACACTTAAAAAATTATTGAAAATTTTTAATAAGAATACAATCAGTCATTCAAAAATCAATTCCTCCTATTGAAAAATGCAGTTTATAGCGTCAACGATACCATTCCGAAATACAAAAACTTTAACAGTAAATACAGAGATTGATAATCATTTAAATACATTTGCTATATTGATTGAACTTCAAATTCCTCGCTTTAATTTAATTTTACCCAAAGTGTAGGAATTTCAATTAAAAAAATATTCAATCGTTTAAAGGAGTGCTCTGATGCCCGATCTATTGAAGGACTTTTTAACAATATTCATTTTTATTCCATTTTTTTTAGTTAAAAATACAAGATAAAAAAAAACAATAAAATTGAATTGTAAACAAAATATAGATTATCTTTGTGTGTGTTTTTTTTTGCATTATTATTTTGAATTTTTCTGAAAATTTATTACCTCAATTTATATAAATTTTTTTTATTTCTTCCTTTTGTTTTTTTTTTGCATTTGTTTTCACCCTCAAAACTTTTATATTGTTGCTTCTGATATCTAGATGTCGTTAAACATCAGTTCTATCCAATAGTTCATCTCTATTAATACAAAATCTATATAGAGCGCGATGTATCTGTTATATTTTCATTTCTATTATAGTTTTTTTTTTTTTTTTTTTTGTATCTATAGATACAAAATAGACTTTTGTTAAACAAAAGAGGATTAATAGGATTTTCAATATTTTATACTCATGTATTCGCATTAAAGATAAAATAAATAGGAAAAAAATAAAACAGAAAGAGATAAAAAATGTAGAAATTGTTGTGAACAGAGATTTCAAAACTAAAATAAAAAAAATAAAAGAAAATTAATATAAATGTGTACGTATTGGAAAAAATGAAATTCAATGTTTATTGTTGTTTTTTCTATTATTTTTTTTTTGTTTTTGTTTTTTTTTCTATAATAATTTTATCCACTTTTATTTGTTGTATTGATATTGTTTTGAATCTATATGTATATGTATGTGTATGGATATAAATTGACAGGATACAAATAAATTCAAGGATAAGACAACAAACCGATTGTTGATGCATTTTAATACAACGAATGAATCAAAATATAGAGTGAGAGAGAGAGAGAGAAAGAGTGAGAAAAAAAAAAGGAATTGAATATTGTGGAATAAAGGATTATTTATGGGGCCAATAAAGTGATACTTGGTATAATTTTTTTTTTATTCTGTTTTTGTTTCAATCCCTTTTGTTTTGTTTTGTTCCGTTTTCGTATGATTTTATTTTGAATTGAAACTAGATCAAATAATTGTATATAGGATACAAAACTATTATTATCAAAATCTTAATCATTTGAATTTATCAATTTAAAATTGTAAAATTTTAACGCACGATCAATTTCTAATTAAATTTTGATTGAATTCAAAATAGTTGATCTAATATAATGAAAAGTTTGAATATCGAAGTTTGAGTTTGATTCTGTAGAAAATGTTTAGTTGTTATTTGCTCAGTTGTCAGTGGTTTTAAATTGCCTGCAAAAAAGGAGTGTGAGTTAAAAAACTACTTCAAAAAACCAAATTAAAGATTAAATATATAGCAACAGAATGAAAAAATCTGTTAATAAGTGAGTCTGCGTTATAATAATCACTTATTTTAATTTCTTTCAATTCCAAGTGAAAGATTCAACAATTTCATCACCAAGTTTGAGGTGTCTTTTCACTAGCTTTACTTTCTATTTGTATTAGTGACGTCAAACAATTACCACATTACCAAATATAAATTTCTTAGTTTTTAGAAGAAAAAGTAAAAACATGTCCTTCGAACTAATTCAATCAAAGTTTTTTTATAATTTTCGAATTTTGTACAGGCCCCCGTTTTGAATTAAATAAAATAGTGATAATATTTTTGTATAAGTATTTTATTTATTTTTGGAATTTCAATAGATAGAAAAAATTACAAATCAGAACCGAAAAAAATAAATATTTACTATTGTTTTCTCTTTCTTTTTATTCACTGTGGTTTTTTGTGGTCTTGATTATTATTTATAGATGATATGATGAAGAGCACTTTTATAATTTTGATTTTGTAATATTATTTTTAATCAATAGAAAAATATAGCCAATATTTTGATAAAGAACAGAAGTACTTATACCTAGATACAAAAAAATATAGGATAGTGATTAATAATGGTTTACATTTGTATTAGTGTATATAAATCAACCAAAAAATCCTGGATGAATATAAACATGAAAATTTTTCATTCTATATTCATTGGGACTTTCAAGCATTTAATATTTCACACTTCATAAAATCTCGTGTTAGATCATATTTTGAACACAATTATTAAATTGATTTTTTTTTTTTCGAGGGTTGATGGAAACATTGAAAGCCGCCCAGAATCACTGTACGGATTTCATCTGGCTAGTGTTGGACTTTAACGAACTAAAACCACCCCCTTTTTTTAAATCAAACTTTGAATGGACTTTTGTTTGCTTTTAGGAGCGGGTTTGGGAAGATAATTCAGGTCAGGATTTAGGAATTGGGATTATGTTGGATAAATGAAATAATTTAACGGGAAGTATTGAAAATGGATGATAATGTACTTCTTAAACTTTATTGGATCGTACATATAAAAACTACGAACTTTGGAAAACACATTATAAGCCGTGTTTCGCCATCTCACTAATTCAACAGTGTAGGGATAAGCATATGTCGCACTCCTTGTTTCATTTTAAAAAACTTTGACAGGAGGTATTAATAGTTTGATTTCTTTGGAACAGGTGTTCGTCTCTACTTGGTATCTATAAAAAAGAGTTAGTAACCCAACGCTTCGACGATGGCTAAGTGGAGTGAGCATTGAGGTAGCACTGCGATAATTTATAATTAGGATCGGTTTGAGGGGCTTCAGCCCAAATATGTGCATTATATTCCATTTTTGCCTAATGTTTTAAATTCTAAATTCAATTGTTAATTATCGATTTTTTTATTAATAGTCCTATTTATTTGTAGCCCTATATTCTTCTTTTATTTATTTAAGTTAAATTTATTTTTAAATTTAAAACATTTAATTTTTTTTGATTTTTTTCAAAGACTATAATTAATCTAAATTAATTTATTAAAAGTTGATGTTTCTGTCTAAGAATTAGTCACTTCATCTCACACACATTTTTAAACAGAAGGAGTGTAGGAGTGTGTACGTACTCCTTCGTAATAATTAATAAATCTGTCAATGTTTATTAAATAAATTCTAAGTTTCATTATACTCATAACATCATAAATTTATTTCAAAATTAATCAAATATTTAATTATAAATTTAAAATATTTATATATGTTCATATACGTATATACTTATCCACATATAAGAAATTTGAAACAATGATGAATTAAAAAATTACTTTTAATTTATTTCTCTCCCCTTTTTCAAAAAAGACCCAAAAAATCCAAAAATGAAACAATTAAAAATAAAATTTTGAATAAATTCAGTTGTCTTCAGGAAATTCCAAGCCTATATAAGAAATTTTACTTTTGTTTATAAATATTTTCTTTAAAAAAAATTTATTTATTTTATCTGAATTTAAAAAAAAAAGTTAAACTGAAAGAATTTCAATTCACCATATTATGTGTATATCCAATGGGGCTCTCTACTTGATTATCTCTTATTAAAAATTATAAGAAGTCAATAACCTGATCGAATTTCCAAAAAAAAAAACAATAAAACCATAAAACTATAATATATAACGCATTATTTTAATTTATGAACTTCGAACTCACCACTTCAGGAAAAACGACCATATTAAATCTTAAAATATATTTTCCAATCCTTCATTTTTTATTACACATTTTATCTTAAATTTTATTTTTATATTTATTTTTTATTAAATTGCTAAAGTCATTAATTAATTATTATATATGTATTTTATATTGTATATATATATATATATATTTTGTGGTTAAATATTCTTTTTAATTTATTTTCTTGTATAATAATTTATTTTTGGCGAAAAATAATCCGATGCCTTTATCACCAGACATCTGATGCGTTAATTATCCCTTTAAATTAACACAAACCTTCGAAGCATGCAAAATGCAAAAAAAAAAAAACAACAAAAAACCAAAAAAAAAATCATAAAGCATAATATTAACAAAGTGAGCCAATGAACGTTTTTATATTATTTATATATATATATATATATATATATATGAAAATAACTTAAGTTACACATAATTTGTATGTCAACATATGTTTAAAGTATAATATTTTTAGAAAGAACGAAGCATTTAATTTTTTTATTTTTAAATAGCATAATTAAATTTTATGGTTATAAAAGTTAAACCAGACGCAATGTGTGGGACGTATATTAGAAGGGGATATAAATCAATGGAACAAATTATTACATAGACATTAAGGTCAACTATAATTAAAATTATAATATGTTCTAGAAAATGGGAGTATAATTTTATTAGTTGTAAATGTATATAAAAATATATATATATAAAATCTGAAAAATTAGTGTGCAGGATATTAAAGTCTAATTAAAAAGATTGAATTACAAATTGCATTTTAGGCACATTTATTTGTATCTAATATAAAATTTGTTATTGCAATTAAAATTCAAAGATTGCTTAGACTTAATTTTATAAATAGTTATTTATTTTATTCATTTAAAGTACCAGACAATGAATAGTAAATATTGCCTGATAATATTAATCCTTTGCCTATTTGGCATTTGGACTTCTTATTAAATTATTTTAATATACACTACATTTTTTTATTAGATATGATACGACCAGGATTTGAACCCGAAACTTATCGATTGAAAAGCCACCAGTTTATTACTAAGCTATCGGTCAGATATCTAAATAGTTATTAAACCAATTCTTATTTTAAAGTGTTTTATTTAATTATATTAACTAGTTCAATGAAATGAATATTCTATATTTCGTTATATATATATACACCTAATTAAAAGCATGATTCCAAATTTTAATAAGCGTTAATCAAAATTGATCAACAAATTACTCGGACTCGGAATTAAGTTGGCCACCAAATTATAATTTTTCTGATTGATTAAAACAGTTGAATTTGCTATTGAATAACGCAATGTGGTTTTTTTTTTCTGTAAACTCTTTAATCTGCTTTAAATAGATTCTAAGATAACTTGACACAGTTTTTGTTAGGAAAGATTCACAGTGCAGACATTTAGATTTAGATCATTGATCAGTTCTGAATCCTTAAAAAGATCAGATCAATTATGATCTTTGATTTGAAAAAAATGATCAGATAAAAAAAAATGATCTGATATTTCAAAGATCAATTTTTATATCAAAATATAAAAATTATATTTACTCTTTTTTGATCTAAAATAAGATCAGATCAACAAATTAATCTATTCTCATAAAGATCAAATTATAGATCAGAATTTGTAGATCAGTATTTTAAGATCTTTGAATGATCTAATCATGTTTTTTTAATCTGATCCTTTGATCTGTGTCGATCTATATTTAAATGTCTGCTTTGATTAAGTTTAAATAATATTTATTTATACCTTTAATCCTTTTTTCCATGGTAATTAAATATTGAAAATTTCTACAATTCCTCTTTATAATTTTGAAAGTATATGTAATTTAATGAAACAAATCATTTTTTTTAGTTGATTTATTATATTTGAGAAGATCTTCACCCTAAAAATAAACTGAATATTCAAATTAAATTTGCATAATTTTTTTTAATAATTTAGGAGTTCAAAAAAACAAAAGTCAAATAAGTCCCCTAAATTTTTATTAATATACAAACTTCCATACACAATTCATTCATAATTTTGATTTTTGATTTGCAGTGAAATCACAATTTTCGTAATAAAATCCAAAATCGCAACAAACCTATATTCCAAATCAAAGCAGATATACGAGTATTTTAGCAACCAAATTCTAAATTATTAATTTCCTTTTCAAAGAAATTAAATTTTAAATGTTAAGTTCATCTTCCCAGACATTATTCTAAAAGATACAAAATTAATTTATTCATTTTGAAAACGCCATCAGTACATAAATCACCAAAAAAAATTATTCAAATAAAATATGTAATATTCTCTGTATTATTATTTTTTTAATCTTTTTTTAAATTTTTATTTTATTTTATTATTATATATTTTGTTTTAAACAAATTCTAAAATAATTTTTATTTGTTGTTGTTGTTTAATTAAAAATAAAAGGAAATAAAATAAAAAAGAAATTTTCTAAAAATAACCATAAAAATAATTTAAAAACAAAAAAAGCACACAAATTCTCTTGCAGTGCGTTTAAATGAAAGATAACCAACAAAATTAAATGATTAACACGCTCAATAGGTGGCATTACATTGCATTTACATTTAAACTTTTTTAACTTATTTAATGAGCATTAAATTGTCAGTAATTTTTAAGATCGTTAACTCACGATCTTGTTATAATTATTTGTTTATAAGAAGGTCACAGAGTTGCCGTTTAATTATAATTTTAATTTATAGAGGAAATTAAGAAAAAAATTTATACATGATCCAAAACTACTAAGATTACTTAGATTTTGATATTTATAAAATTTAGGTACCTATAAGTTAAAGAAATCAAGTAAAAATACTTGCAGTTCTCAGAAAGTAATTAAATTGTGAGTTTTTTTAATTACTTTTGTATTTTTCATGAATGAATTATATATGCGAAATACTTGAATTCTTGGAAAATAATTGAATTCTGATACTAAAGTATTTCTTTGTACTTAATTACCCAAAAGTACTTAAGTATCCAAAAATTTTTACAAAAGTAATTCAAAAAAACCTCAAAATTTGATTACTTTCTGAGAATTACAAGTATTTTTACTTGATTCTTTTACTTATACTTAAATTTATTTTTAAATCTAATTAATACTGCTGCTTGATAAAGTAATGAGTATCATGGTAATCAGGTAATCACAACTGTACTTAAGTACCATTTTACTCAGATCTGGCATTTGGTATCTCACATATACATATATAATAAATATTCTGGAAAAAGCGGTAACACTGCTTTAAATCCAAGGCTTAAGTCCCTCTTAATGCACAATCTGATACATATTCTGTGAAAGGCAAATAACCTTGACTACGAAATGTCCGTTTGTAAAATAAGTTGTAAAATGCTTAATTTGCAAAGTACACGATTGTTAAATGTCCTTAAGCCAACTGTCAATTTTGCTTAATGTCTTTTTGCTAAGTGTCAATATTACGAAATTATTAGACTTTAACCCAATGCACCCCCGTTGAAATGAGTCACTAATTAGAAAACTAGATTAAACTGCCTCTAATAAAATATTTTTATAATTGTGATCATTATAAACATTTTTAATTAATTGTTAATGTTTAAGTCAGTGTTCACTTATTTTAAGTTGTCAACTTTGATAAAAAAATAAATAATAAATAATATTCTAAACAAAAGAAAAAGTGAAACTTGTAACCGATGACACAGTCAAAAAAAAAAAACAAAAATAAAAATAAAAATTACCCATGAGTTAAAGGGTACCACATAATAGCGTGTTAAAATACAATAAGAATTCGATATGCGTATATGCGACTATAACGCATACAATTTCCGGTGAAGTACAATATAAAAAAAAAATTTTTTTCCTTTATCTTAATTTTTGTTTTTTTGTTTTTCTTGTTATTTTTTATTTGTTTTTTTTTGTTGTTAACATTGTGAATGATAATTTTAATTTACAAAATGCTGAAGAGCAACAAAATACCCCAAGCATGTTTGTTTCTTTTTAGTTTTTGAAAATTCAATTGAAAAACGTCTACAATTTATGCAAATTATCAAGTCGACTTAAATAGTGTTTTAATTACAGACGTGTGTATGTATTTACTTACATGTTAAAAGAAACATGTTAATGTCAAATTAAACGTTACAAAAATGTCATCGCAAACCGGACGAACTTTAAAGTTGTGTTTTTTTTAATTAGCTTTTTGTTTCGGATTATTTTTAGTATTAATATGTAAATAACATTTTAATTTAAAAAAAAAAACCATTTAAATGAATTTCAATTGTAAAATAAAAATATTAACTAAAAATAAAGAATAAAAAAATTGACAACTAGTCGCTGAATGACAAAATAAAATTAAATGCAATATGCTAAAAATAAAAAAAAAATTTAAAATTATTTAAATTAAATTAAAGGGCAACCCCTAAACTGACCTGTATATGTCATTGTTATTATCACAATAAATCAATTGTTATATTTTAAAAAAAAATTTTAACAATAAAATGTCAATATTCTAAAAATAATTAAAAAAAAGCAAAAAAAAAAACAATTTCAATTGAATTGAATTGAATTTTATTATATTTTTTTTGGATAAGCATGAACGAGAATTCATTTTTCGTGTCAATGAATTAATGTTTTAGATTTTTTAAAATTATTTTTAGTTTTCAATTGAAATTTTTTTTTTAAATTTATAATTAAAATTACTTGCAAATTATTATTATTTTTTTTTAAATCACAAAAAATTAAGATATAAAAAGTATAATTTTATTTTAATTTAAATATGATTTGACAATATATTCGGTGAATTTAAATTTAATGGGTGATTGACTGATGGCGCTACAATTTAATTTGCTGGTTAAAAAAAAGGAAAAATCATCAATTTAGAGAAGTCAGTCAACTTTTAATATGACTTTAAGATTTAAAAAAAAAAATTTAAAAACATGTGACATGGATAGGTACAAATGCCATTTGAATATAGAGAGTGTGATTTAACCTCTAATAAAAACTTGTACAACAAACCAATATCTTAAAATTATACAATTTTATAATAAAATTGATTAGAAATCATTATGATAGAGCACACTACAAAAAATGGTTTGATATCACATATATTTTACAACAATGAGGAGTACATTTAAAAGTCTTTGTTCATCGGCTTTAAAGCTTCTGAGCATTTCATCATTTTAGACAAAAATTATATCGTTACCCCTATTTTAGCACTATAACAGACGGCTACATGTAAGGTCATAGAATATAATCCAGGCAATAATAGATTTAAATCTTAGTATTATGGTTTAAAAATATGGTATAAAAATAGGATATCTTGTTAGAACTTGATATGCAAGTTATAAAAATCAATTTTAAGAGTTAAAATCATTCTTGAGACATTGTTTTTGACTTTGACAATAGTTATCTTATATCGTTAAGCTCTTCTTGAAAATAGAACTGTATATTTAAACCTAATTACAAATTCAACGTAATATTCAACAACTCTAGTCTATTTTTTTATATTTAAAGAATAAATATAACCAAAAAGGGACTGAGATTGCGAAAATAGAGGTTTTAATATTTTTTGATAAAGTTCATAACAAATTTTCAAAAAATCAAAAAAATTGCAGTTGATCGAAAAAAAACTGCTTATCAATTACGAACAATAAAAATCTGTACACTAAAATACTTATGTTTTATTCCAAGAAATTCAATAACCATTTGATTAAAAAAAAATTTTAATATATGATTCATAAAAGGTCCTTCTTATTAATTTATTGCTTGTCTGGAGACAACAAAAAAAAAACAATAGTAAAAATATGTATAAAAAGAAACCAAATTTGCAATTTCCCTTCTTATTGTAAATTTTTCTTTTCATTTTCATTTCTAAGTACAAAATCTTCTATACATTTTTTTTTTTATCTACAAGTATATGCTTCTCTATTGCTTTTGTGTCACTTCTTTGAATTACAAAAATGGACACTTCATATGGTAATAAAAAAATAAAAAAAAAAATGTAAATTAAGTGTGAAAAAAAGGTTTTTCTTGAATGTTCACTTTTTTTTTTTTTTTTTTTTTTTTTTATTCATCATCATTTCGTGTTCATCACAATAAAAACTTAAAAGTTGAATATTTCATCATCCGTACATATATACAATACATAATACCATCTTATCTTTCAATCGCACTCATTTTCTATTCATTCTTCTTCAATTTCTATTGTGCAAAATTGTATCGTGCCAAAGGGAAAAAGAATTTAAGAAATTTTTTTGCATTTTATAGTGGGGGGGGGTTGGATAAAACTCTATTTAAGAATCAAATTAATTTCTATTATAAATCTTCAAGTCATAAAAAAAGAAAAACATTTTCAACCCTTTCAACTCATTATTATCATTATTATTATTACAATCAATTCAAAAAAGAGCTCATCTTAATGTCTAATTTTATTTTTTTTATTTTTTCTCATTTTTTTGTGCATAATAATTTATTTCAAATCACCGAATCATCAGTCATAAAAGTCATAAATGAAAATATGCATTTTTATGCACTGAAGCAGTAGCAGCTCTTGGTCCGGAAAAGTACATACAAATCAAAAATAAAAAATTCAACTTAAGATAATGTATCTTTTTTCAAATAAAAACCGAGAGTCACAAAAGGTTGGTTTTTTTTCAACTTAAAACAAATTTTAAATCTGTGAAGTAGAGGTGGAAAAGGATGACATATGCATCTTCTCTTCATACTAGTCTACTACTTTTTTTAAATATCTGATAATTCGGATCCATTGAAATTATTCGGAAGGAATTGCTGATTTTTTTTTTGATTTGCACTTCTTTATATGGTATACAATAGAATTGCATAATACATTCATGTAAACATATTTATTTACATATATACATACACAAAAAATTAGATGAATCCTTTGCAGAATAAAAAGACTCAGAATATGTTTTTAATGTAGAAATTTTTCTACCTAATCGAAAAAATAACAGTGTCAACATTTTTCGTCCTTAATAATAAATACATATGTATGTACAAAATGTTTCATTCATATACATACTCGTATATGTAATGTTCATAATTTAATACATTTTTAAGCATCACAGTTACCATTGTTATTATTATTATTACAGTTATTATACAGTTTTTATTATTATATTGTTGTTAACATTATTTTCTTACTTATCATTTTTTTTTTTTTGGTTTCATTTCCGAGGTGTTCACATAATTTGTATCCCCAAAAAAAAACAAACCCAAAAAACATAATAATAATAATTATAATAAAACCTAAAGCCCTACAATGTAATGCAAACAACGGTACCATTCTGTAATAACCAGTTTCAGTACCAGAAATAATTTTGTAAAGATGAAAAAGGTTGTCAGTTTATTCAACGTGTGTGTGTGTTTTTATAAAAAAGTATACTTAAAAATTTAAAGAGAAAATATTCAAGCTAGTATTATAATAAATTAGGGTTGCCAGATTCCTATCATTTACAAAAGCTGTATAGGTGCTTAGCTCAGCTTATGTTTTAACCAAATAATATTTATATAATTCCAAATCTTTCTTGCCTCTGAATCCTTTCCTAATCCAGATCCTCAAGATTAAAATGTAAATTTGTTGTGTCAGGACCTTATCTCATTACTATGGTAGTCCACAACGTAGGAGTGACTAATGACTTTTGCAATAAGCTACAATATTTAAGAAGGTGAATTTAAATTTTACTGACAAGATGCTTACTGTAATAAGATACCAATGGTATACTAAATACAAAAGTTAAAGTTCCTAAAGCTTTACAAATATCAAGATAATAAAGATATAAAATAAAAGTCTGAAAAATTTCAGTTATATGGCAACACTTCACAAATGCATATCCTTAAATCGTTTTAACAAGATGATTTTACTATAAATTTTTTTTTTGTATTACAGATTCATATTATCCTTCAAAATATACTTATCCTTACATGTATATAAGTAACTATATGTATATATGTATTTGTTCAATAGTCATCAGTTAATGGGTTGCATTTTTCTGAAGTACAATAAATTTTCTTTACTTGTGTACAAGAAAATGATATTGATATTGATGCTAATGATGATGATAATAAAATGAGATGAATAAAAAGAGATATGAAAATATGATGATTGCATTTGTTGTGTAAAATTTGTTATACTTAGAATATACACGAGTACTGTACTAGCATTAGGAGGTTGTTATACAATATCCTTTTGGTGACAATGGTGATTTGAATTGATTCCGATGAATTCAATGAATTCATTTGTATATCGTATAAAAACCACTTACCATTTATAGCTTTATATTGCATACTGATCTTCACATTGATTCTATTGGCTAAAAAAAAAAAATGATTTTGATATTGATGATGATAACTGTTGTAATGATGATTATGATGACGGTACTTTAAAAAAAAAAAAAAACATTTTTGTCTCCATCATTTAATCTTTTTTTTTTTTTTTATTTTTAATTTTTCATTATTTTCTTGTGTTTCCCTTGTTTAATCCGCAATATGAACTTTTCGATATTGCACAACGATAAAAATTTTGTTGTTGTTGTTGTAGTTGTTGTTTCTGTTGATGAAAGAAACAATATGAAAAAGGAAACAGAATAAAAAAAAAAAACCCTTTTTTCAACCAGAAAGAAGTGGTTTACCGCACAGGAAAATATTTCCTATCATTTTGTTGCTAAATTTTATATTATTGTTGTTGTTGCTGTTATTGCTGTTGTTGCTATTATAACTACTGTACTGTGCTACTCTTGCCATCTCCTTCTATTGAATATTATATGCTATATTTTTATCTATCTTTTTCTTCTCAATTTCGTCCTTTTGATTTTTTCTTTTTCAAATTTTCTTTTTCACTAAAAGTGTACATTTTGGATGCGAACGTTATGAATGTTGGAAATTCAAAAAAGTTTCTGTTTCTTGTGTTATTCTTGTTGTTGTGTTTGTGTTGCTATTGTTATTTTGTTGTAATATGATGAGTTTGACATGCTTATAAATACATTTTGTATATATGCAAAAGAAAGTGGTACGGGAAATCTATCTAATGTATATAGACACTTGAAATGAGAGAGTTGCAGATTTTTATCATTTCAAAAAAAAAAAAAACGTGTAAATTCTTTTATATAAATATAATATGTATAATTTGTATTATGAAGTTCGATTGAATAGTTCTGACAAATTTAAATTATTCATAGTTAATTTGATTAATAACTGAATTAAAAAAAAAAGTTCTCATATAAATTTTTATTCAATGATGTAATATTCATCTGTTTTGATACTCTCTTTAATAATCTTCTTTCAAATTTTAACTTCTGCACATCCTTTTTTAAATACCAGGCCTTGAATCAGAATCATGATTTTAAATAATTCATTGTCATCGTATCTTAATTAAAGGAATTATTTCATAATCTAGAAAAGATTCAGTAAACTTTATTAGTGAAATATATGCTACTATATCTATAAGTAAAAATTACTGTAAGCGACACAATCTCCCCCAATACGACCCACCTTCTTTAATTCAGACAAAGTTTTAAAAAGTTTGTTTTATTGAAATGCTGAAATCTTACTCTAGAGGTCCGGACTCAAATCAAGCTAATTGTGAAAAAACTATAATGTCTATTTGTCTTAGGTACAATTCGTCATAGGATTGTATGGCTTAACCCAAACTAAATAATTTTTTATCAATTATACAGAAATAATTAAATATGATTCATTTAAAAATTAAAATAATAATAAGAAATTTAATTTAAAATATAATTCACATATAATTCAAATAAAATTATATCTAAGTGAAATCTGAGACGCTTTTGTATGTTATAAAGTCATATACTATATCTATGTCAAGCCCTGAAGTGGTATGCGGAATTAATTAAGACCAATAATTAAGACTATAAATACAATAGTATAATGTATCTCCCCTTTTCCAAAAAGTACCTATAGTTTGGACAGGCTTGTTATCCTAATTTGAGCAGTTCGAACAACATAAAAAAGTCAAATTTTAAGTTTGAGGGGTTTGATCCCTAATTTTAACCATTTTGATGCATTTCTTAGTCCTAAGATTTTCATAAATAAAACCTGAATTTATAAAATCCCATTTAATTTTATACAAACTTTTAATAATTGCCCTCGTATACAAATTAAAAAAAAAATAAATTTTTCTCAAATTGATTTTTACTTTTTTTTTTTTTGTAAATTAAGCAATTTTCATCCATATACGCTCCCATGTCTCTTTGTTCTTTCAATCTTTTTGCACAATTTTTGTTTTCAGTTTTTTGCTTTGTATTTGGTTTGTGTACATCGTAAAATTGTAAATTGCTTTATTGTTTGTTATGTAAAAGATTTTTTGTCACCTTTTTTTTTTTTTTTTTTCTTATTTTTTTAGGTTGTACGTCAAGATAAGCTTTTTCAAACAAATTTTGTCTTCTATTTTTCTGCACTCTTTTATAAAACACTTATAATGAACGGAAAAAAAATTTAAAAGAACCCTGCATTTTCTATAATATATACATAGTATGTAGTATGATACATATACGGTAACAAAAGTACCCTAAATGAATCTATTTTTTATGGACCTTAACGTCCTTAGGGCAAATAATGAGCTCAACCACCTCCTGTTTACTATTATTTTTTATTATTGTGTTTTTTTGTTTTTTTTTTTTTAAGTTCTGCCAGTTTTCTCAATTACACTGTATTCCATCATTCTATCATATTCACAATGGTTAATGGAAAACTAAATACGTGTAAATAAAATTTTTATGATTTTATAGGATTTCAGAATTACATCAAGGTTTGATTTAAAAATTAATTTCCATATTTTTAGAAAATCATTAAATATGTAGATTACATCTAATTAAAAGATTTTAGATGCGTTCCATTTCAATAAAGTTAAAAAGTTAACGGTTTCCTATGTTACTAATAAATCCGAAATTAAGTATAGAAAGACTATTATAATCTTGAACAGAATGATCGGATAACAAACTCTTGCATAGAAAAACAAAGATGACATTTAGCGTAATGAACTTATATTAATTAACCCATTATATTCCAAAGTTTTTAATTGGGGTGGCAATGGAATTCTATATAATTACCAATGGGTTAAATTAATATTTTAGGAATTAATGAATTCATATAAATGTGATTTGGACTCCTTTAAATTGTGACTGATATAGTCCTATTAACCCACTGTCTTCCATGGGTTTCGTTTTTGATAACCATGGTCTTCTAAATGTCGGCAGTTAATGGGTTAATTTAATATTTTAGAAATTGCATAAGCAATTTAATATCTTTCTATATTCGGGATTATTGTTTTATTTTATATTAATTTTTTTTCAGTTAAAACATTTAATTATTGGATTAAAATGGGGGTTAAATCATATTTTGAACATATGAAATATGCATACATCTACTCTTATTTATAATGAATGAAAGAAACGGCAATAACATAGCAATCTAGTTTATAGTAGTAGCATTTACAACCACAAAAACTACTAATAAAATAATGTATACAACATACTATAAAAGAAAGCATTATAATGAGTGGTGGTATTGCCTGTAGGTGCACTTGAGTGTTCTTCCTTGTATTTTTCTAGAAAATTTTTTTTTTTTTTCAAAAGTTTTCTTGTGTATTTCATTTTTTTTTTTTCATGTGGTATCTTATAAATTACTCTCCTAAAAGGGTCTCTTATATGTGTCTTATATTTTTGCCTTGTTTCTAACCACTTAAGATATGAAAAAAAAAATTTTTAAGAAATAATAAAAAGTAAACCAAGATGCAATAAGAAGACACGAAGATAAAGCTAAGAGTTGTATTAGAAAGTCTCAGTAAAAAAAAATTTGAAAAAAAATGACAGAAAACTTAAAGAACTAGAATTAAAAAAAAAATTAAGAAATGTGAAGTCATGTAGAGTTTTTTTTTAAGTTTTCTAAAGCTTTCTTATTAGTGGTTTTTTTTTACAATTTTCTAATATAAGTTGTTGGATATTTATTCTTTTAGAAAAAGGGTTTTTCCTTTCATTTTAAATTAAGCGCTCATTTAAACTTCATATTGTTATAAGAGATTTCAGGAGTTAATAATTAACACCTATTCTAGAAAGATTTATGATACTTGTAAATAAAATTTATATACAATGTGAAAACGGAAACTAATAAATGAGTCTTTTAAGAAATTGTTTTGTAGTTGGAAAAATTTTTAAGAACAGATTAAAAGTTGGGGATAATGACTTCAGGATCGTTAAATTTTTTTAAATATTAATATTACTACGGTTGGAAAAATTTTAATTATCAATGGACAAAGACTTTATTATATTTCGATGTATTTCTAGCTTAATAATTATTAACAATTATTTTGATCAATATTAAATATATTTGTACTCACTTTCAATCAAATTTTATAATTTTTAACGCTAATCAGACCTGTATAATTTAAGTCCTAGTACAATTACCAGGACCATTTCATGATTCTCATTACTTTGTCAAATACCAGTATTAATTAGATTTCGATACTTAGAAAATTTCCAATACTACTGGAATTGCAGGCAAGTAAAAATACTTGCTTTTCAATTCCAACAGTATTCGACTTTGTGAATAAAAATATTTTCAAAATACTTGATTACTTGAAAAATAAAATCTAGGTATTTACTATTAATCGAAAAAACTGAAGTATCAAAAAATAATAACAAAAGTAATTAAACTAAAAATTTAAATACTTTCTGAGAATTGCAAGTATTTTTATTTGATTCGTTCACTTATACTTTAATTTGGCAAGTATTAAAATCTAAGTATCACTGGTACTTGACCAAGTAATGAGTATTAGAAAATGGTACTTACAATTTTTCTTAAGTACCATTTTACTTAGTATTATAAATGTCTGACACTATTTCAAATTATACAATAAAATACAAATATTTTATGATGAGTAGATAGTGATCCTACAGATATTTCAATTCGATACAATCGATTTTTAGAAAATTAAATTAAATGAATTTGGGTTAAATTAACCCATGAAATACCGTTCCAGTTTTCCATTAAATCCAAGTTTTGTTGTGATTTCTTTCTTTGTTCTGATTCGTTAAAATCACTTTAATGCAAACTATTAAAATTGCAAAATATAAACTATTAAATATATAAATACACCTTGATTCGCTACCATTTTCTCCTTTAAAATCAATAAAAATCATTAAATTTTTATTGCAAAATAAATTTTCGTCTATAAAAACTTCATTTTTTATTATTCATAATTTTTAAAACAACTATTTAAATATGACAGGAACAAATTAAATTGTCCAATACTAAGAAAAGTACCCAACATTTCATTAACAAAACAACGTTCTAAAAAAAAGCAATCCACATTTTAACTCATCAAAAAATATTATTATTTATTTCACCCACGTTTTAAATTTTTTAAACGAAATTCAACGAATTTCAATAAAATTTCTTTCATTATTCGCGTTAAATAAATAAAAAATTGATCTGGTTGTTTGTTCCACACGAATACTCAGACAATCGAATCGATTTTAAATGATTCATCGAATAATGAATTATAAAACAGACAATATGAGGAACATAAGAATTAGAAGAATAACGTGAACGTGTGGTTTTACTTGATTCTTCCGCTTTTCATATATGGTATGTCATATGACGATCTGTACGGTAAATGATTTTATTGATTGGAGACAATGTTTTCTACATAAAAAAAAAAAAAAAAATGGAGAACAATAATATTAATTTGAACAAAATGTTTAATGGTGTTACAAATTACTAGAATTTAATAAAAAAAAAAAATAATTGAAATAATAAATAAATTTCATTTTGCTCGATTGATTTCAATTAATTTTGAAAATAAAAACAACAGAGAAACAATGGTTGATCAAAGTAATTGTTAGTTTCTTGTCTATATCGATTCAATTAGAAACTTTGTTTCAAGATTCAAGTTTTATGGAACCGCAGCTTTTCAAATTTAGTTTTTGTTTTTCAAGTTTGGTTTTTGATTTTTGCTTTCATGGGTCCCGTATCTCTGGAACCATATCACGAGTTAATGTAATTTAGAAAAAAAGTAGTCACAGAACCAAGAAATGGCCGAAGAAGTGATTCCTTAGATTTTAAGGACCACTTTTCTTGAAGCAGGCTTAAAAGTCGAACTTTTCAAATTTTTACTTTGCTTTTATTATTAAAGTTCTCCTACAAAATCTGTAGATAATTTTTTTTAAATAAACCCAATTCACCTTCGGGCTTAAACAATACGGGGACTTATTCCGAGAAAATCTTTCATTTAAAAAGTAAATCTAATTATTCGTTTAAATTTTTTTGGCTGAACTTATGATTTGTTCTTCTTCACTTCACTTCTTCAAAAAATGTTTTCTAAAAATATTGCAGTCATTATTTGATTCAACTTATGAACTTTATAAACATTTTTACAAAATAAATAATTTCTGCATATAAACGACTATAATGATTTCCAAAATCCTATAATTGGTGTTAAAATATTCAAAATTGTTCAGCTATAACTATTTGAATATTACCAAAGTGTTCTATTGCTCCAAGGAATAATTTTGAAAAACGTTGAACAGAGCATTAGTTTAAAATTTTAATATATCGCCTTAAGTATGCAATTCTTACCTTGCAGTACACAATAATAAATTAAGTGTTATTATTTTTGAATTTTTTCTCGTAAACTTTAGTTTCTTTTAAAAAATCCAAAAAAATTACAGTGAAACTTTGGATCTTGATTAATCATAAATCATATTTAATATTTTGTAATAAAGAAATAAAATTTCACGAATTTAAATTTTTGAAATGTAAAATATAATCTATAATACTTATATCGATCTATAACACCTATACAATATTACTTAAAATCTAAAATTATAAATAAAAACTTTTTTAAAAATCGAATTGAATTAAATCGATTCTCATTTTGTTGTTATGACATTCAATTCGATTCAATGTAATTCAAATACAAAAAAAACAAAACAACGAACAGATTCTTTTTGTTTTTTTAATTTGTTTTTGTATGGTGGCTATTTTTGGGCATAGACGATTTATAGACGATTACATACAAAGATTTCGATCGATCGATAATTAAATGAGGTTGTAAAATTTACCAAAAAAATATAAAAAAAAAAATAAAATTGTGTTAAATATTTTTATTATTATTATCATCTTTATTGTTATTATTATTACAAATTTATTATTGTGACAAATGATCATACAACGTGTTATTAATATTGTATTTCTTTTAAAATTATAAAAAGGCGTTTTATACTTTAATAAAGACTTGCTCTTATTTTGATGATTATCGACCTAAATATGAAAACTAAAACAAAAAAATTACAAAAACTATTCATCAAAAAAATTTAATTAGAAGGTATATAACATCATTTTTAAAAGTTTCCTAAATTTCTAGTGTTCTAAATTTTTTTTTTAAACTCTTGTGTTCTAGTAACATATGGTTCAATTAATTAATTTTCATGTTTAATAATTTTTTTTTTTTTTTTAATATGCCTATCATGTAAAACAATTCTTTAGTTAATATTTTATTCTATCAAATTTTGTACACATGATGTTAGTTTTTTACTTCTAGTTTATTTAGAACGACATATTTGAGAGGTGAACGATCTTTATTTGAATTTTATTTCTAAAAAAAAATTTGTAGTTTAATGAAAATTTTAAATCAAATGTTTTTTAAGTGCTCTAGTTTTTTGGGAACTATAAATTTTTTAAATGATAAACGTCATTTACTAGATCGGCTCTTTTAGATCTTTTTTAAAAGTCTGGAAATGCAAAACCAATTTTACAGTCTTAAGTGGAAAACTAAAAAATTTAATAGAATAATTACACAAGTTTCCTAATCTTTGCAAAATATTAGTAAACTAAATTTAAATTAAAAGTATAATCGATTCTATTCGATAACATATAATTATTTGTACCATAAACAGTTATTTCTGTTTTTTATAAGATTCAAAAATTTAGACAGTAGAATATGAAACATTAAAAAAATTTGCGGCGAATTATAACCATAAATACAAGGGGAAGCTCTTTAAAAATTTTAATTTTCAATATAATATAATTCTTTCATATAATTGTATAAATCGATTCTTTGAAGAAACTGTCAATTCCAATTTTTATTTAATATTTTTATTTATTAAATCTTATAATCAACGAATCTGGAATTATTAATTTATTTAATTATTAATTAGCTCCTATTAGCTCAATAATTCAATAAATTTCTTTTTTATTTTATATTTAATTTTTATGGAGAACACAGGCATTTTATAAAAATAAATCGATTTAATTATATTTGCTGAATATAATAATAATTGAATTTATGCATTACAATACAAAACAACACGAGACCTTGAAATATTACAAAATTTAATTTTAAAAATCGTTTTTGCAAATCAAAAAGTCTGTTATTTTTGTGCTAAAAAACCTCAAACCTACTCAAAAAACAAAATTCGTACCATTTAAATACAAAAAAAAACAGCTAATTTACCCAAACCACATTTTTCTCAAAATTTTTTGATTCTCATTATAAATTTTAAAATTTTTGAATGTCACCCACTGAAAAAACATTTAAAACAAAATAAAAAAATAATATAAAATTAATTGAATTAATTGGGATATTTAAATAAAATTTCTCTGTACATTTTTTTTAATTTTTTTTGTATAACCCTGAAAATATTCTTTGAATTTATTTCGAAAGATTCATTATTGCTTTCCCAGACCCCCAGAAAAAGATTAATTAATAATTAAATAAGAAGTCTGTCAAAATAATCAAATTTAAAACAAAAAATATTCTTAGAATTGATGATGATTATGATGATGATTTATATTATAAACTTTTTGAACCATTTTAGGTACACCATATACAGTCAGAACTCAGAAGAAACCCAGAAAATAAGAAATGAGTGAAACATTTTTTTTATAACAGACAAACTGTTATAATCCTACTTTATCTCTCACTTTTAATTAAATTTTTCAGTCAACCACAAAACTTCTTAATCGCTCATTTCAAAACTTATATAAAGAAATTCTTAAGTTTTCCCAGACAAATTTTAATTTTTATAATTGTAAGGTTATTGTTGGGAATTTTGTAAACTGACCACAATATGACAAATAAAATCAAAAGGAAAACAAATAGAAAGTTATTTTTATTACAATTAGAAAAAATTGTTTTAAAAGAAAGGAGGAACAGTGTAGTAAAGTAGACTGCGTCACAAACGTAATGGCAAATTTAGTATACCCTTTTGACTTATAGTCATAGGAGGTCCGACGTCCTTACAACCCATTGCTCTGATACTTATATATTATGATCTAATTTTATACATGTCTATATTATGATCTACATTTTATACATTTAAGCAAATGGCCACAGGCTTAAACTTTGGTGAGAGCATATTTAATAATAAAAAAATATTATTTATAATTTGTATCATAACCTCCACACCTTAAAAGGCAGACTGACTCATTCGTTGATTACATTTTATGTGGTAGGAGTTGCATTAAAAAATAAATAAATAAACATGAGAGTCTTCAAACTTAATATTGGTCTATTCATCTCCCTATCCATAAGTAATCTGAAGCTATTGTAACAATCACTCCAAATTATTTCAAACTTTAGGGACATAAGAGAAATCAGGAAAACAAGCTTCAACCAAATTTAAAGATTCTATCTTTATTGATCTTCAAATTATGCATTTTACACTTGATTCAATCAAAAGCTTCCACCATTCGAACTCATTATCCAATCTCGCTAATTTGTAATCCCTGATACTTGTAATCCAGTCCTTTCCTCATTAGTAACCTGCATTATAAATTTCATCAAAATAGCATCATTATTTTCTGAGTTTTCGTGTTGAACAGACGGACGGACATCCTAAATCGAGTCAGAAGGTCACACTGAGAAAAAAATATGAACTTTTCTATATAGAGCATACCTCTTGATCTAATAATTCAATTTGAATTAATTCGGGACCAAATAGTTCAAATGACTTTTTCAATGACTGCTCTTCATAGAACATAATATTTTCAGACAGACCAGTTTGACGAATCTAAGATTTAATAGAAAACCATTTATGTGAAAATTATTCTTAGAGCTGAAATTGGTGAAAAATAAAAATGAGCAACCAAAAGAAGCACGTGCATTTCAAATTTGCAGTTTAATCACTCATATTCATAAGTAAAAGCTATAAAAACTCAGAAATAATTTAATAATTATAGGTTCATAAAAATAAAAAAAAAGATAAATAAAATTTTATTAAAAAAAAAATATTAAAACCAAATAAGTCAATGCTCTTTCTGTATCTCAAGATATATTATTATAAAACCATTGTATATTTATGCGATATTTTTATTTTTTTTCATATATTTCTTTTATTAATTTTTAATTTTTCTTTTTTTTAAATTTGCTTTGCAACTTTTATTGTTTATATAAATTTGACGTCAGACTATAATTAGCTCAATTACAGTATCTTTCATAATATTGTCAATGGTCAGGGTTGTACACATATTGGTTTTTATATGATCTGGACTTGTATACAAAATTTAATACGAAACTAAAAAAAAAGATTAAAGGTTAATGAATTTTATTACAATGGAAGTGTGGTTTAAAATTAATAATTCTTTTCATCTTTATATTTTCTTCATTATGTTTTGATTAGCACAAATTGAAAGTTTAAATTTTGTTTTTTTTATTAATAAATAAAATTATTATTATAATTAATTGAATTGATATTCTCATACATTGCTGGAACGAATTTTTAAAATTGACTGAAAAATTATTGCGTTTTAATTGATTTCAACACTTTTATTATCAAGTGTTTAAGAAAAAAAAACTATAAAGCATGTAATAGGAGTTCTTATTATAAAGTGGTTGTAATTAATGTAATGAAACCTCTTAATTAGATTTATAATAAAAAAAAATACTTGAACTTTAAAAAGTGTTTTAAACTTTAAAGTAAGTCAATGGAAATTTTATGTAAAATCCCCATGGAACATAAAAATATTGTATACAAAACTAAAAAATTCTATTGAGAGGTGTCAGTAAAAAAAAGCTTCATATAAATCTGGTAATCGTAGATGTGCTGTCTACTTTGCATCAATTAGAACTTAATTATTTGGTTGCCTTGAGCTACAAAAAATTAATATATATTTAACTGCTCATTCAACAAGCCATGGCTTATCAAAAACGATAAATATTGATAAAACAACCCATGACCTACATAAACCATAACAATTTATTTAACTAACCATGGCCTATCAGAAAGTATAGCCATTCAGTTAACAAACTATGGATATAAATAACGATGGTCACTCCTTTAACAAGCTATTTCTATGGATTATGGAAGAGACTATGGATTAGCTTTCTTATATCCCCATGATCATTACCCCGAATAGCGCGTTATCAACGTTTTGTTAACACTTTCATCGTAACAAGGCTTATATTGAGGCTATTGGAGTTCTATTTCGGATCAATTTTTGCAGATTGCTGCGTCGTTCGAATCTTTGAATTTATTGTTATCAAGAGCTACTCTTCTGACTCTAAAAAGCATTTACAGTTAAAGAACTACAACTATTATATAGATTTTGTTAAATGAATTTGTTCTGAAAATTTCTTACTAAAAACAAAATCCAGAAATTTATCAGTAGAATGAGTGTCAGATAAATCAAATTTCGTTTATGAAAATCCCTTTCTACCAGTAAAGGTCATAAGATATCAAAATTTTTCAAATGAATATTTAACAGACACCAACTAAATACAAAAACCAACAAAGTCTGCATTACTTGTATAATAAAATCACTAAAGCTAATAATATTTTATTATGGAATTTAATCCCAATATGAATACCAAATCATTTTGGTTTTTTTTTTTTAATAACAAACTTCCTCAATTTTTATTTAATTTTATTTTTTCCCCAAATTGCAAAATTCGTTTAATATTATAAAAAAAAAATATATACATATATTTATATTATAAGTGATTTTAGTGACACTCTTATAATCTCATGTTTTTTTAACTCTAATCAAACACTTTAAATATAGTGTTTGATACCAAACGATTACGTTCACAAAAAAAAAAGAAATTTTCCACTATTAAAGAAAAGTGGCAATAAAATTTATATTTAACTTTATTGATAGAAAAATATAATAAGGAAGTCAAATAATTATAGAAAATCTGGAAATAACGGTAAAAAAACGCCATTATTTGAATACAAAATTTTTCAACTACTTTTTATATGATATGAAGTATGTACAGCACACTTTCGTTTGCATTAGCAGTATTTGGAAGTGGCGTGGATGTTTTTATACTATTTGGTATTTTAATAATCTATTTGATTTAACTCTTAAATTTCTAGAAGAAACATTAAATATTTTTTCCAAGCCTCTTTTGACCATAATTAACTTTTGGCAATATTCTATTGCAAGGCCTACTTTATGCGTTCATTGTTTGCCATCTCAGTTTTTCAAACATAATTAACTTTCGTCTCGATCTTCACTAGGCGCTTACTAACTTTTACTTACTTACTGGATTCTAGAACCCCTGATGGGGGTTCGTTAAATAAGATAAGATAAGACGTTAACAAATCCTATCAATCTTTCACGATCCTTAGCAATTCCTTTTAGCTGAAACCACGTTTTGCGTTGCGCTTCTGCCTCTTTCAAAAAAGTACTTTTCCATGTTTTCCTTGTTCTACCCACTCGTCGTCTGCCTTGTGTGTTCCACTCAAAACGTTGCAATGTTTTATTCTAGTTTCCTCAAGGTATGTCCGATACATCGCCATTTTCTTTTTAGGATCTCGACACTAGGCGCTTAATCAATGTAATTAAGACAACTTTTGCTAAAACGAAATTCAGATTTAAGAAGCCAGGAAGTTCACAGTTCCACCTCATAAACTTAAATGATCAACAGACCAGAATTTTATAGTATAACCACCAACTTTAATTTGTTTTACAAATATTTGTTAAAATAAAACTAAA
The DNA here is from genome assembly GCA_963082915.1 of Dolichopus griseipennis. Classification (NCBI taxonomy): domain Eukaryota; kingdom Metazoa; phylum Arthropoda; class Insecta; order Diptera; family Dolichopodidae; genus Dolichopus; species Dolichopus griseipennis. Next base: position 3,234,473 of record OY720445.1, read on the forward strand.
AGAAAGAAGGGGTTAAGTAAACAGTGTATATACTACTAAGTATCAGCAATATGATAGGAAACCTCTTTAAAATTTTATTACTTCCTTTATTTATATCACCTTCAATTCTTTGATATAAATGAAGGAAAACTGTCTACTTTCTTATTATATTCTGTTTTTTTTCTCCAAATTTGATATCTTCTTCCGTTCCGAAAAAACTTTTCTTAATATAATATCAGAATTTCTTCATTTTATTTTTGTTATTTTTTTTTTTTTAATAATTCCCAAAATGTTCGGTCTGTTTACGAAAATTATATAAAAAAAAAAAAATTCTAATCCTTTACGTCAATATTACTTTATTCCACTTCATTCGATATATCGACGGTTATCATGACTTTTTCCTATATCCACCTACAAACAAACTCAAATACATACTGATACATTATATAAATTTGTGTATACATAATACATATACAAATAACAAATAAAAAAAACAAAAAAATCGATGTTATCTTTTTCTAAATCACGTGTCGTACACCGTTACCGTTTACATTGAAAAAAAAAATATAACAGATAAAAATATCCAGGTATAATACAAAAAACACTTAAATATGTTTGTGATATTTATATATGTATATATTTGTACATTTTCCATTGAATTTTCTTTTTTCCTACTTTTTTGTGTCGAAACTTAAATCCTGATTCTGAGCACATTGATTTTTTGATAATCTTCGTTTCCATTTTTTCTGAAATCTTATTCTTGAATTCTATTAAAAATATTTAAAATACCCATGATTAACCTAAAATTTGTATTTAACGGAATCTAAATGAAATGTCAAAATTATACATATTAAGTTCTTCAAAGTAAATTGAGAGATGAATCCAGTGAAATAACGCGGTTCCAAAAATTCAAAATGTAAAAAAACCCATCAGCAGTGGATAAAACTGTCAATACATTGATTGTAAAATTCTGTAGGAGTGCAAGTTTTAGGTAAAATTAAATTTATATTTTAAGTGTTCTATATTTATTATTATTCACATGTTATGTACTATTTCATAATGCCAAAATGAGAATTGAATGAATATATTGGAAAGGTTATTATAGACACAAACCGGTTCTTAAGCCCCGTTAAACAGATTATTTTTTTTATTCAAGCCAGGATTGGCAATATTATTTCCTATTATTTAAACTGGTATCGCGAATTCGCCCAAAATTTGCCCGAGCGACTTTCATACTTCAATTTCATTTATGGTAATTAAGCCATAAAAGAGCCGCGACCGCCAATTTTGTCGCCGAATAAGCCGATTGATATATGTGATAATGATATTAATATCTGTCCTGTCACCTCTGTTTAAATTCACTCTATACAGGGTGTTCCCGACTCGATGGTCTTCCTTCAAATGGGTGATCGGGCATATCGAGCAGAACAAAAAATTGTATGGGAGGGGGGGGTCTATTTTCATTAGTTTAGAAGTTATGGGGCCTTAACTGTTTTTCGACCATAATTTAGTTTTATTTCGATAAAATTGGAACCAAATAAGATAAAACAAAAATAAGTATAGCATTTAAATGCTTATTAATGCAGATTTCTTAAGTACTATCAAACATTACTCTAAAGTTTCTCAGTCTGAGGTTATAAGGGCTTAAAGTCCAATATTTTTAACAAAATATCAATTAAATCCCTTTTATCAAGAAAATAACGGTATTAACATAACAGTTTTTTTACTTCAAAATATTACCTTTCTCTTTCCCCGCATTTTGAGTACACTAGCACTTTTATAGCTCAAAAACTTTGAAAATTATAAAGTAAAAACTTTTTTGTGATACCTGAAATTTAACTAAATTTGAATTTTTTTGAAAAAAATTTTTGAAAAAAATTCAAATTTAGTTAAATTGATGTGATAATTTGTTTCCATACTTTTATAGGTCGTCTGAAATATCGCTGGCTGCTTAAATTATTCTTAATTGTATTTATACCAAGTTTTTGCACATCCATTATGTCCATTCCTCAGGTATAATATCTCTGTTCTATTTTCCTTTTTCTTCACGACCCAAATATTTTGGCTCAGCTTTTTATGCGTATTTCTAGGATTCGAATCTGTGTCCTGCATAGCTTTTTTTAAGTGTCGATCCATTGCACAGCAGAAGTTTAGATTGGTTTAACACATTTGTAATAAGAATAATACATGGCGTTTGGCTATATATATGTCTCCTATTTAACCACTGTTGTGGATGTTATGAATATTCTAAAAAAATAATTGATTTTAAGTCATCACAATTTTAAAATTATAAACTAGTTAATAACTATATAAATAAATTTTAACGATATCACAAACAGTCAAGGCCTCATTTTCATTCACAAAGAAATAATGCGTTAATTTTAACATATTGAAACTGGATTCTTTAGAACTCAATGGGCTGAAAACTTGTTAATATATAACTTCATTGCCTTCACTAGTCTGCTATAAACCATTAGTTAAAAAAAAATATTTGGTTATGATACCAGTTCTACATAAGTTTGGTAATTATACCAAAAGAAATTCCAATGACTTTTTACTAGGAAAAACCAAATATATGCATACGACATACATACATATCGTTTAGTTCCAATCCATTAAACTCAAAAGTATACACGAAAAACAATAGAATATTTAATTTATTGTGTAACTCTAGAAAATATAAAACGCGAAATTCAAGAAAAACTACGGCTACTAACAATGAATATTGTGGTGTTGATAGTAATGACAGTAGGTACTGATAAAAGGTAGTATGATTTAAAGTGCGGTTTTAGATTCACATGGTTTATTCATTTTTATACAATATTTCAATATTCTAGTCACATACAATTTATCTTTGTTTTTGTTGTGATGTTTTCTCTGTTATTTTTGTTTTTTTTTTTTGTGTTTTTTGACACAACGATCCCCGCAACAAACAAACAAACAAATAGCATTTCATAAAATACGAAATTTATTTGAAAATTTTTTGAAAAATTTCTACCAGTTGTTATTAACACTTTAGGTAAAATCTTTTTTTTTTATACACAATTCTACATAATATTTGAATATTTTATCAAGTTTCTTTTAAGGAAAGTTGGAACTGGTAGGAATGGTAAAAGATATATTTTCAACGGTAGAAGATACACACACATACATATACTTATCTATAGATGGAAAAATGGTTATATTAAAAAGAAAGGTTGAACGGATGATGGCTTAGATAGATAAAATGTTCGAAAAAAAAAAATACAAATTTGTTACAAAATGCCGGTAATGGTTATGTTTTTATCAAGAAAAAATTTTTTTTAAGAAATTCCGCAATTTTGAAATCTGATGAAAATACGGGGGAAACAAATTTTTGTAAGCAGGGCATATTTAAGTCTTTTATTAGCAGGGCATATTTAAATCAGAAGAAATTTTCAAGTGATTTGAATAAGAAAAAATTAATTAATTTATATTTGAAAGAGTGATCGTTTGTAAAAATAATTTTTAACTAATTCGTATGTGGGAGTTGACAAACACGGTTTGGATGTAAGCTAAGTTCAGTAATTTAAAACTCTAATATGTACTTGCTACAATTGTAAATACGAATTTCTATCATATAAATCATTTTGAAATATGGCAAGTAGTATAGGTATATATTCTTATTATCTAGGAACGAGATTCTTGAGCCCAATTTCTAAGATATTGGCAATCCAACAATTTACAGAGAAAATTGTTAGAACTGCAATTTAACTAAAGTTTAGAGTTGTTAAAGGTTTATAAACACTAAATTATTAGACAAAGATGGTTCGAAATGTAAAGATACTTTTAAAATTGACATTCGGATCAAATTTTCACGTATAAACTCAATTTTTCAGTAAAAGTAATTCTCACAAAATTTTGTAAACAAACATTTTTTACATTAAAGTGTGAATACATAAACGTCAAATAAAACCTTCTATAAAATTTACCGTAAAAGATTTATGCTGCAAAGTTCATATAACGCTAAGTCGCCGCGCTGGAATAAAAAAAAACGTTCAATAGGAAATTTTATCGATTGCAGAAGTTTTTTTTTGTAACGAATGCGATTATTGAATTTATCTTCAACGAAAACCGTTCGCTGACTTTAAATTCTTGATAGTCACTTTATAATGAACGCTTTGACAATCACTTTGTATTGGACGCTTTGACAGTCGTTTTGATGAACATTTAATCAAAAAACAGATTATAAAAATTGAATTCTTCATACCTAAATATTACTACCATCCCACACTTTTTAAATACACAAATTTCTAACAATTTTCAAATACCTAGTTTATTTAACAAACCTTCCTAAAATTTTATACCAGACATTTACGAATATTTAAGGTATGAGAACACATATATTAAAAGGTGATCAAATTTGTTTTTATTGACAAAATTTTTTTCACTTCTTTTGAGTTTAATATTTGTGTTTAAATAAATGTTTTCTTTTAATATATTTTTTGATTTATTTTATAAGTTCTCAATATAAATTCTTACTCTTTTTTGATTTGAATAAAAGTTTTAAAAAAGAAGTTTTAAAACTTAAAATATTAATTTATAAGTTTATGAAAAAAAAAAAATGATAAAATAAAATGTTTATTTGTTTTTTTCAAACATTATGAAAAAATAAAATATTTTTGAAATTTATATATGATATGATTTAAGTTGTTAGATGAATTTATTGAAAACTTTAAAAATTTGAATTAAACTTAATTTTGAAGTAATTTAAGGTTTTTAAGATAAAATATACAAAATTAAGTACCTATGTATAATTTATTATATAAAATAATGTTATTCCTTAAATTACATCAAAAGTTTACGAAATCATGTATTTCATATACTTGATTCATATTAATTAAGGAATTTAAAACAGATTGGCATTTTAATTACAGGGTATTTCCTAATTAAGTGCACTGCTATATACCACTGCATAGGTACTTATGAGTAAATAAATTTTGTGTTATAAAATTTTGAAACTTTTTCATGTAAGATAATAGTAGAGTAAATATGGTAAATTAGACATTAGAGTAAAAATTTGTTAAAATTTCAACATTTTCTAAATGTAGAAGCTCGCAGTTTTCAAACTGAAAAAGATTAAAAATTGAGTAGGTGCTTGTTTAAAAAAGGATTTAAGCTTTCGAACACATTTTACAGAATATTTATAAGTATTCTAGAAACAGAGTTAAAAGTAAAATTATGAAAACTAACAAAAATATTGAAATATCATTTAAGCCCTCATATCTTGGAAACTAGGAAAGGCCCAGCTTACTCCCCATACAAAAAATGTGCAAACTCATAAGTACCTAGGCTATAGCACTACCTGCACTTAATTATAAAACACTCTGTAGATAATATTAGTTTAAACTCAATAACTAAATTGTGTTTGTTTATTTCTTCAGTGCTTCCAAACCTTGGGTACACAAGTTTGTAATTTTTCTTAATTATTACTTTTTAGACAAGGGCATTTCACCGCTTCAAAGTGCCTTCGGTTTTTTTTATGCAGACTTATAATAACAATTTCAACTAATACTTATAATGATTACCAAATACCATACTTTATACTAAGGCTTTTAGATTTTCCTTATTATAGAGTCTGGTTTTTAGCACAGACTTATATCATAATTTCAACTTATTATTTGTTTATAGTGATTAAATCTGAAGGCCTTGTAGGATATAGAGTCTAAGTGGAGATGTACCTTAATTAACATTTATATCACTTGCCCTAAAATGTACATAAACAGTGAATAGATTTGAAATAAACAATAATGATATGTTATCAATTATTATTCTTTATCAAAATCTCATATAAATCAGAACAGATAAAGTAAGTTTCTTTAATTACCTTTAAAACGGTTATTGCATCTTTAATTCACAACATTTTAAGTCTGATTCTACTGTTTTTATTCTTACTACCAACTGGAAATTAAACTTCAATAAAAATATCAACAATTTAATGAACGTGACATTCAACAAATCTTTAACCCAATTCAGATTTAAGTAATTTTTTTTTTCCATTCTATATAACTTCTAATTTGAAAATAATAAATAAATAAAATATAAATTGTAAAAAAATATAATATAAAATTTTATAACAATTTCTTGTTTAGAATTACAAATTAAAAAAAAATAGCAACAGTAAAAATTTATACAATTTTACATTTAAAAAAAAAAATTCTTCAGAAATTAAACAACCGCCAAAACAACCAATGGACACAATAATATCCTTCTTAATATGCTCCATGCGATTTGGATTCACCTCCAAATTCTTCACAATATTCACCATGCAATTTGGATTCACCTCCTCTACGATACAAAATGTACATTATGTGTTTAGGAATGTTGTACATTTATCTTATATTTTACTGTTATTTGTTGTATAACACTTTGGAAAAAAACCACCATAAACAATTTTTTTCATTTCATCTGTTGAAAAAATCCTTTAACACGGTTGTTTTATCACTTTTTCTTAATTTGTTTTTTTTTTGTATCTATAGGTTCATTTATTTTGTGTTTATGGTTGCGTCCAACAATTTATTCGATTTATTCAATTCGCATTGAATATCCATGAGATTAAAAATGAACTTGGTTGAATAAATAGATTGGTTGGTTGAGAAAATGGATGATTATAGAAGGAGTGTTTGAGGGGGGAGTAGAAAGAGATGTACTAAATTCGAATCCTTTTTTTTTGTTTTTGGAAAAAGTGTTCATTTTTCTGTTGCAAATTTTTTTAATTTTTTCTATTGAATTTTCAACAGACACGTTTTTCATAAACGTATTGAAAATGTTGCAAAAATGAATGGAAGATGAAATCATGCGAAAATAGTATAAAAATGTATATATAGTTTTGTTGATGTTTTTGTTTTTTTGTTTTTTTTTTAAACATTAATAAAGGCCATCACAATCTTTTATACTAACCCCCAAAGTACTACTTACTACTAATACACCAAAATATATCTACATAAACCATGATGAATGATTCAAATATTTTCAATGTTTGAATTATATTCAGCCCTATCATTTATTTTTTTTTTTATATTATGATTGTTGCATTGCATTGCATTGGGGTTTGTGTGTTTTTGGAAAAACCAATGAATTAAATTTTTATTTTTGGTTTTTCTTTTTATTTTTATGAATTCCTAGAAATCCATATTTCATCGAATATTGATAATAGCACATACCATTGAAGATAAAATTGGTTTTGATGCATCCAGAATTTCCCAACAACAATCAAAAAAAAAATTAATTTTTTTTAAAAATGAAATATGAAACTATGTATGTATTAATATGTGTATATATATATATATATATAAGATGAAAAATAAAAAATTATTATTTACTTTTTCATTTCTAGTTGTTTGGTCAGTCGATCGATCGATTTTTCTTATTTGTTTTTTTTTCAGTTACTGTCGATTTAAAATTTTCTCTCATTTTATCTTGAGTTTTTTTTTGATTTTCTCTTTTTTTTTTGAGTTTTTTCTACTTTTTTTGAGTTTTTTTTTATTTGTTTTATTATTTTTACATGTTTCCTTCCGTTTTCTTTTTTTTTTTAAATAATTTTTTTTATTTTTCTAGAGAATTATTCCAAAAATTAATTTATTGGAAATTTTTGTAAGTTTTGTGCCTTTTGTTTTTATAAGAATTGGGTTAAAATTTTCAGTCCATCGGGTATTTCTTTTTTGATATTAAATGATTTGAGGTAATTTTTATTTTTAAATAGTTTTTTTTATTTTTTTTTATTTATTATAAGAAATTAATTTGAGGTAAAAAATGTAAATGTTTTAAAGGGTAATTTTTAAATTGTAAACTAATATATTTAATAATTTATATAAAATGAAATAATAGAAGAATATTTTTCAATATTTTATCTAAGTTTTAACAATATTAAATCGTGATTAAGTTTGAGTATTTCTTTTATTGTCTTTTTGTTGGAGGATTCGGAGTTTTTTTCAAATAACAGAATTTTAATCCAGTTATTAATAGTTTGTAGACTTATAAAAACTGTCTTAGAAATTGAAATTGTCAAACCATCAGTTAATTCAAGTTCTCACTTATTAGAATTCTAATAAACACTCAAAGAGATAAAATAAGTTTTTTTAATTACCGTTGAAACGGTTATTAAATTTTTACTATTCCCACTTATGAAATTTGAGTATATTTGTCTATGCCTTTTGTTGAAGAATTCGGAGGTTTTCAGAATAACCAAATTTCTTTTAAAACTATATTGGAAAATTTCAAACTCTAAATTTTTAATGTTATACAAAAAAAATTTTTGCAGGGTTTCAAATATAATTTAAATTTTTTACTTGTAAAAAGCAAAATAGAACTCCAAACCTTTTGTGTACACTACATATTATAATAATATTAAATTCCCTTTCATAAATAAATTGAATAATTCATTGTTAAATTGCAACAGTTGTAACAAATGTCAATAAACGATTTAAATTTGACACTTTAAACTTGGTAAAATCATATTTTAAATTAATTAAAATTTTTTAAAAAAAAATTCAAAGTTGTTCATGTTTACTTTAGGATAATTTTTAATTCGTTGCTTCTAAAATTAAAATTTATATTAATTGAATATTGAAATAATTTCATTTCCTGGAAAATTTTCATTGAGCTCTCGCAATTATAATATCGACTGAATTCTATTTCTTTTCCACCCTGTAATTCTTAATAATTGTGACGTTTATCTGACAATTTAGAAATTTTAATTGATTTTTAATTCAAGTATTCTAAATGTCATATTTAAAATAAATAACACTCAAGCTATTTTAGAGTGATTACTAATTACAATTATACGCTGTAGTACTTTACATGCATTTTAAGGTTGAATTTTGACATAAGAATCAACAATTTCTGACTTTGACAGTTTTTAACTTTGTAGAAACTGCCTCAGTAGTTCCCTTTATCTAATTTAAGTTCATGAATTCAGAGCCCTAAGCAGTAACCAAAAAAATTAAAATCTAATTCATAGCTGAACATTATTAACGAAATTTGTCGTAACTGTCATTTTTAGTATGAATATCATTCAAAGGACATTTTTCTCTAAACATAACTGTATTCGTGTTGTTTTTCTTTTTCTAATTTTAATTTCAGTAAAAAAAAAATTTTGTATATATGGATAATGGAATGGTCATCATAACTGGTGGACAATATGTTTCACAAAAAAAAATTTGTTTTTTTCTTTCACTATAATATTCTTTTCTCTTTCTTTCAATATTTTTTTGTTAGTGTTATGTTTTTTGTATTTCAAAAGATTGAAGAAAATTGATACAAAATGAAGCAAATGTGGACGTGAAAATAATCTTAAACATTATTCCATTATTATTAAAAAAGTTATCCAATTAGGGGGTAAAAAAAATATATAAAACATTATACAAATATGAAGGTGATAATAACTACTAAAAATACATCCATTCAATTAAATATATATGTATATATATATATATATAAAAAAACATATGTTAACCTACAAACATGTGCTATAATGATGCGGTGAAATAAATCCCTAAGAAATAAAGTCCCTGTGGTGTTATTTCTCGTTGGTAATCTAAATTAAGAGCGCGGGGCGTTCTTTAAATTGAATACAAAATTACACCCCGGGGTGTTATTTTTATTTAAATTTCTAGTTTGAGAAAATGTCCTGGGTTGTCTTTTTCATAGAGAGATTGGGGCGTTATTTAAATTGAATACAAAATAACACCTCGGATTGTTATTCCTATTTGAATTTCTATTTTGAGAAAATGTCCTGGGTTGTTATTTCTCATAGAGAGATTAGGACGTTATTTAAATTAAATACAAAATAACAACCTGGATTGTTATTTCTATTAGAATCCAACTTGTAAAACTCTCCTAATACGGAATTTCGCCTGCACATGAAATGGGGAATACTCTGATTTCGAGTACAATTCTAAAATTTTAGTTTAAATTTTTGAAGTACTTAAATACATAAATATAGAAAAAAAGACTAGGGGATGTTATTTCTCATTAGGTGTGAAAAAATATCTTAAGGCCTTATTTCTCAAAGAGTCCAAAATTAAATTGGAAGCGAAATAACACCATTTAGTTTTTTTTCTAATATTTTGAGAACTTATTTTGGGATGCTATTTCTCATATTAAAAGTGATTTAAAGAGAAGTAAAATCCCGGGGGCTTTATTTCACAGGGGCTTGTTATAATATAAATACATGTATTTAAAATGATTATTAAAGTGTACAACAAAACTGTTATGAGTTTTTTTTAAATAAAGCATTCAAATAACGTGTATTTTGTACCACAATCTGTTGGGAAAAATTTCTTTTATATTTGTTTTTGTTATTGTTGTTGTTTTTTTTTCCTCCTTGCGGAATAATTTTTGTTTAAGGCGAAAAAAAAAGTAAAAGATAAAGAAAAACTTTTTTTTGACTTTTTTTTCCATTCTACAGGATTTTATTTTATTAATATGAGACATATTTAGACAGGATGATGTGATAATTAAGACATCAAAAAATAAGTTGTTGGTTACAAATATGAGAGTATAATAATGAAATAATGGGTCTGCTTCTTTGCTATCAAAAAAAAAACAAAAAAACTTATAAGAAAATATAAACAGTTATAATAGTTTGTATATATATGAAATATGATACATATATTATATAATTTAAACATATTTGTTTGTATATAAGTTTATGTAAACTTTTTTAAGTATTCCAAGGATTTTCTTTAATAAAATTATAAAAGACAAAAATGAATTGCAATCAAGATTGTTGACTTTAATTTTTTTTTTTTTTTTAATAAATAAGTTTTTGATGAAATAACATGAAGCTTATTAAAGATTTTTGTATATATTAGTTAATTATTTGGAATGAAGAATATGTACAAACGCTTAAACATAAACTTGAAAGTTAATGTTACTGAACAGTATTTCATGTTAAATGTGAGATGGAGTGGAATTTTTCTAAAATTTTTTTAGAATAATTTGATATCTTAAAACATTATTTTAAATTAGGGTATAATTAAAACATATAAGTTATAAGTACATTAATTAATATTTAATTTTAAAAAAATATTATTTTAAGTTTTTAGTTATATTTCTAGGGGAGCGTTTATGGTGGAGCTGCGATAAGTGATAACAGTGACGATAAGTGCATAGCATAGAAAATTTATATGGTTTATGGATTACCAATGCGATGCTCCAAAATAAACACCTCTATCAAAATCATATATATAGTTTTCTACTCTATGCTCTTATCGACGCTCTTATCACTTATCGTAGCTCCATACATAAGCTTACCTTAAAGCGTTCTTTACTAATTTCGATACATAATTTTGAAATTTTGAGTAATAGTGTTTGTAAATTAAAAGTAGGACTCCTAAGTGGGATCAGACTGCCTGAAAATACAACTTTTAAAAATTCTTTCAATTGACAAAACCTTTTATAAAAAAATATTACAGAAATAGTCTGTGAGTTTAAACAACACACGTGTTAAAAAAAAACATAAATAAAGAATTTAAGGAGTTGAAAAATTTTTTAGAAGTTATCTGGGTTAAATATTTAGTCGGGTATTACTGAGGAGCCCTACAGACTGAACACAGCACGAAACAGCTTCAGCTTTAGTTTTAGAAAGTCAAAACCTATTCAAAATATTACAAAATTAAAATATATTTAATATTAAAATTTTTTTATTTAAAGTTTTGGAAACGTATTAAAATTCCAAATCAAATTTAAAAATTAATTGTCTTTATATAAAAATGTCAAAATTGTTAAAAAATTTACTATTTTTCATAGATAAATGTCAAAATTTAACACTTTTGTATGAAATCCTGTAAGCATTGACATATTTTTACTATTGATTTTAGAGCTGGATTCAAAATCAGTATTGTGGTTTTAAATTAAAAGGGGTTTTTAGAGTTGGATTCAAAATCAGACTTAAATGCCTTTTGCAAAATATGTATGTATTATGATTTAGGAAGGCTTAACTGTGAGTTACAAATTCAGGATTTTAATAATAAATTTTGTGTGTTTAAAAAAATGTTTTGCCATTAATATTTTAATTTTGGATTTTTTTTTTAAATGGAAGTTTTTTTTGGAATAACTTTTTTTGATATTATACTCAACCCGAAAAAGATCACGCAATTTGGCTTTTTGTGATTTGGCATTTTGTAAAAAGCTGAAAATGGGATTTTGTAATTTGGGATTTTCTGATCCCTTCGTTTTTCCAACTAGTCATTGAGTTTTAAATATTCAAAAAATTTCTATTATTTTAATACTGAATGTAAGTCTAATATTTTAAAATTTAACCTAGATATGCTTTTGTATTTAAAATTTATGAATATAACTAACCTTGTAACTATTACAAGTTACATCATTAAGTGCAATACATCATTCTAATTAGCTCCCAAAAATGTATTTTTAAATAATAAAATCTTTGATTTTATTTATTTGAATTTGTAAAATTTATTTTCAATCTATCTGTAAAGACATTAATCTCTGTACCACTTAGAATCTCACATCTAAAATATTATCTTAGATTTTTAATTTATTTTTAAACAAAATAATAATAAATTTATTGAAACTCTTTCCCCTATTTGTGTTCAGCTTCTTAATTTAATATCTTAAGATATTTAAATTATCATTTTAATTGAAAAAAAAAGGTGTGATTTCTTTTATTTTATAGATATTACAAATTAAATTTTTTTTTTTTTAAGATTAAAAATATCCCATTTTTATGTTGTTTTTTTCCTCGCTTTCAGATTAAATTTTTTTTTTGTATTTTTATCTGTTTAATATCAAAAACTATAAAAACTATAAAAAAAAAAACATAAAAATGTAATTCGGAAATAATCACAAAATTAATTTTCATTAATCTTCCTCCAACTCTATTTACTATACAATATTCCGGGTTGATATCTTTAAATCTTTTGATAACCTTTTCCTTACATTTTTTGGTTACACAATCAATTTTAATTTTATTATAGTGCATAAAACATGAGATTAACTTAAAAATAAAGAAACTATAGTAAAAAAAAAAATAAAAAATAAATTAAATTAAAATAAAATTATGGGAGAGAAAGAATGTATTGGGGAATAAAAAAAAACACAAATCTGGAAAACTTTATTCACAATTATTTTATTGTGATTGTGAAAGAATAGATGGAAATATTTTTATTTTTGTATAATTATTTGTAAAATATATTTTTACTTTTCAATTCCATTTTATTAAAACACAAATTTTGATAAATAAAAAGTCTTTTTTTTTTCAAATATATGAGTTTTCTTATTTTGACACCAAGTTTAAATAAAAATAGAAAATGAGAGAATCAAATTTAATAAAAGTAAATTTCAGATATGTTCTATAAATTGAAGTTGAAAAAATATATTAAATACATTTGTTGTACAGTGCCATGAGAGATACATTCATATGAACATACAAATTTCCAAAAGGTCTTATGTAAACTCCAAAAACGTCAATCAATGCCTCCCATTGCCAAAATTTTATCAAGCCATGACTTGTGAATGAATGCCTGAATAAAACTGTTAAAGGATTATTAAAATTGGGGGCCTATTAAAGGTATATTAACAGTTTTTTTAAAATAACTGTAAAATAAACTTATTTTAAAAATAAATATTAAAAAATGTTTTAATTAATTCCGATAATCTAGAGTCTAAAATTTTGTAAGTGAAACATAAAGGTATTTTTAAGTAATTAAAAAAAACGACCGTGTCAAAAATCAATACTTTAAAAAAAAATGTATTGTAGATTTAATACTCCAAAAAACATTTAACATTTACTCATTAACTTAAAATATTCAATTGACAATTCGTAACTTCATTATCTAAGAACCTCTTAATTAATTGATCTTATTCCGCCACTAAAAATATTTGAAAAAAAAAAGTGTTCGATTGACTGTTGTAACATTTCAATTAAAACTGTTGTTGTTGTGATGCTTGGGGGATAGCATGTGCCATCCTAACACGTAGGCCTTACGACCCGTTGTGCACCCATTTTTAATACTTTCTATCAATATTTTTATTTTGTTTATACTATATATTTGTATACTTTAAATTATTTTTGGTCACCATGGGGATTTGTAAAGAAGTTAATTTTAAAATAATTTTTTTTAATCCGCACGCCCTTGGTTAGTAAGCCTAATCCTTACCCACTAACCCACCGAGGCCCCAATTAAAACTCTTACTCCCTTTTTTTCAGATTTAATTTAAAACATTTATTTAGTATTAAATATCAATACAAAAATAATATAATTTCTACCTCTTAAATATGGCATGGTACTATTATTTTAAATTATTAAAAGGACAAAATTCATTTCAAAAATCTAAAGAAAATTCAAAAGAAACCGAATTTATACACCACTTTATAATAGCAAATCAAATCATAAATTGACAGTATAAAAACCAAAATAAAAAAAAACAAACAAAAAAAATATCCTTAAGATATTTTTCGTCCTTACAAAAAACAAAAAAACCAAAAACAAAATATTGAAAAAAAAAAGGTTTCATATAAATATAATTTCACTTGATAAGGGTAAAAAGAACGACTTTGATTCACCTCTTATATATAGACACTTTTATATCATGTAAGAATTGTATAAATAAATGTGTATTTGTAACGTATGCACAATTTCACATGAAAGGTATAAAAACAAAAACAACAAATTTTCGAATTTTACCAGTTAATGTTGTCAAAAAATTCACAATATCTTTTAGCTTTTCTTATACTTATGCCAAAAGTTGAGATCTAAAAAAATACTAATAATGAGCATATCCTTTTTGGGAGAACTTCCAAAATTTGTCATCTTTCCCGACTGAACAACTTCAAGAATCAAGTCTTCAAACTAGTTTTACGAAACTTTCGAAATTGATTTCGAATTTCTTAATTTAAAATACCTAATAATAATTTTTCAGTCAAGCTATTGTATCTACCACAGAACTCCTTTTACCTCAGTTTGTAATATTTGAATATAAAAAAATTTTAATATCTTAGTTTCAGACCCTCTTTTAGGAACTTCATCCTGATTTTTTTTTAAGCTTCTTTTATTTTGATTTTTTTTTCCAAGATTCGAGGTATCTTATATAGTCAATTTGAGTGTATTTTATTGGCACTTGAACGAGAGATAAAAAGATTGGTGAAGGTAACTGATGTATCTTTATATCAGAATAGATACAAAATTTAATGGATAGGGAAGAAAATTAATTTTTGGGGGTAAATGGATAAAGAGTCGGGATCTTCAAAAAAAAAAAAAAATCCAAAAAACCAATAGATGTGGTTATGTTAAAAAAAAGGGTATTTGGTTTGGTTTTTGGATAATGATGGTGATGGTTAAAATACTCATAACTTTTATTTGGATTATAGTAAAATATTTCATTTTTTATTTTTTTGTTGTATTTTAAACTGTTTTTTTTTTAAGGAAAACAAAGGTTAAAGGTGAGCCATATTGCAAATGACCTCTAAAAAAAATAACATAGTGCTTTTATATTGTACTGGGAGTTATAAGTTATAACAAAAGTGTATAAAGTTAAAATTGAAAATTTTTCTCTAGTTTTCCTTTTTTTTTGTTTTTTTGTTTTTTTTTTGAAAATATGTTTAAAATGCTTTATAGGGAAAATTTAATTTATCATTATGTGAAATATTATTTATTATATAGGTATCGGTCTATGACTTTTATTAAGGTGTTTAAAAACTTTAAAAAATTTAAACTATAAGACTTTAAGTAGAACGACTATAAATACTTTAAAAATTAATAGAAAAATTGAATTCTTTTTTAATTCATAAATATTTAGTACTGGATCTTAAAGTTGTTTGAGCTGTACTCAATAAAATATTAAATAAACCTAATTTCAAGAAAGTTGCCCATTACAAAATCTCTAAAACTTCAGTCTATAAGAAACTTTTTTTTAATGGGTAATAAAAATGTTAAATATTAAAAGTTATTTGAATTTCCCTACCTATGTACATATTAAATATAATTTAAAACAAATAATTAATAAAAGCCAATAATAATTATTTTAATAAACTTTAACACTCACAGGTGGTTATAATTTTTTCCATTAAACCCATTAAACCCTAACCCTAAAGTTTGTTTTAAATTGAAATAATAATTTTTAAATTAACATTTAAAAGTAGATAAATACATTAATAAGTAAATTAATATTTATAGCCCTTTTAATATAAATTCGTTTAGACCAAATTACTCAATTAATTACAATTAATTGATTGGGTCAATAACTTTTAACTATATATGACATTTATTACCCTCCTTCAAAAACTATTTTAATTTTGTAAAAAATATTACAAAATTTGAGAAGATTTTTTTCCTTAGAACATTCTAAAGAAATCATTGAAATTGATTTATTAAAATTAAACTACTATAATATTATTTGACATAATAGAACCAATTATTAAATCTTACCCAGATTCTTTAAACTGGATAATATATCTAACATAAAATCCATTTTGTATCCATATTTCATTAAATTTCTAATAAATCACCACAATTACGTCGAAAAATCAATCAAACTTCAATATCAATAAATTTATGGGTTCTTTTTACTCATCTTTATTTATTTTTTTTACACATAACTGTATTTTTTTTTAATTTCTTACAATCTTTGAAACATGAATGGGTAAAAAAAAAATATAGGTATACCTTTTATATACCTGTATACCATTTTTGTTTTTCTATTTTATCTCAGACAATATTGACAGAAAATATTAGACTTTCTAAAGTATTGCTAGTTACTTGTATACACATCATTTTCTATTAAAAATACCTTTAAATATTGATATCTTGATCTTAAAACCATTCCCCTCAGTTTATCTTCATTTTATCATAAGACAAAAAAATAGCATCTCCCTCTACCCAACACTGTATAAAAAAAACACCGTTAATATTGTCATCTTTTCTAACAAGAAATCAAAAAAAAAAAAATAAAAACAAAAAAAATTAAAATACCAGACATATTATCTCATTCCGAATTCTAAATCAATATTAAGTGGTGTGGTGTGGGTAAACATTTTTTTTTGAACATTTTCCGCGTGACTCTGGTTAAATCTTGTATTTGATTTAAAAGATACAAAAAAAAAACATCCATTCACTCAAACAATTTAAATCAGTTGGAAAAAAAAAACCACCACTGAATCGCTTCTAAATAAAATCGAAGTATCAAAAATCAAATTGACTAATTTTTGTTTTATTGTTTTGTTTCTATTCATTTGCACCATGTTATGCTTTAAAATATCCTTATTTTTTTTTTGTACCGTTATATTATCAAAAAGTGTTAATATTAAAAAAATATCTATATAAGATATACATATACAGTTATATATACATACTTTTGAATGACTCTTCACTTTTTATATCGTATCGTAACTAAGTGAAATCGGAAAAAAGAATATGGCAATATTAGCTATTTTCGTTTAATATACAGTAAAATCTTTTTATTTGGAACCACCTGTGTTTAATATTTTAATTCTAACTGTAGTATTTATACAAAATTTTAAAATTATTCAAAGTTTAAATCTTGAAAAAATCAAAATCCAACAAACCATATGTTCTATCATATGTAATTCACTTTAAAATAAATAAATCATATTAAAGAGACTCCACTGTATTTAAATGATTTTCACATTCTAGCAAAGAAAAGTAATACAGAAATAGTTAATGTTACTGAACAAATTTTTTTCAATGTATATGTATATAAATAAATAATGTTTCAGAAACAAAAACAAAAATTTAACAGTCTTATTTGAAAGTTACACCACATCGCAATATAAACGAATCATTGTATATATATATATATATTTTTTATTACATTGATTGATTGACGCTTTATTTTAAGTATACATATTTATTCATACATATTATGTTATATAAACTTATGTGCATATTAGAAAAGTGTAATATGTACATATATACAAAATAGGTGTCTGCTGTGCTGTTTATTGACATTTAAATTGAATCAATAGCCTGAAGGTATGCAATAAATTTTTGTCAGTTTGTTAATAAAGTTGTTTTTAAATTGTATGTGGAGTTTTTATTTCTTTTTTTATTTATTTTTCTTTTTTTTTCTGATATATATATATTTATTTATTTATTATTATTAAATGGAAAATTTTTTGTTTGACGGATTTAAAACGCTTTTAAATAAATTTAAAAAGGAAATTAGAAGGAAATTTATATTTAAAAAAAAAAAACAAAATGAAAAGTTATTGATGATAAAACTGTTTTGGGGCGAATGTATGGAATATTAAAAATTTTCTTCAAGGTTTTGTTTTTGATTAAATGATAAATTTTGATTAGAGAATATTTTTTAAATACTTACTGTCTTTAATATATGTAATGAAAAATGTTTATATAAGTTCACAACTTTAAAATTGTTTAAAATGAAGACAACTCACCTGAAAAATTTAGAAAAAAAATAAATGTTTGGTAATGACATTTTTAAAAAATTAATACTATAATAAAATATTAGAAAATTATAATTTTTATACAGTTTTAAAGTTTTAAGATGATTTTATTTAAAAGCTTAAATAGTTTTCAAAGAACATAAACAAAATGAATAATATTTTAGTTGAAAACTAATAGAAAATATTTAAATTAAGAAGTCCAAATTCCAAATGAAATCCAAAGGAGTTATAATATAAGGAAATGTTTACTATTGTTTGGTACAGGGTTTGAAAAACTACTTGGTTTTTCGTAGTATTTACTTATGCTTTGCTATTACTGTGAAACATCTTCAATTAAGTTCTCAGTAAATTGCTATTAGCATAAGCAATTAAGACCTTAGTAAAAGCTTTTTCTTACTTTGCTTATAAATAGTAACAAATAAAAAGGCTATTTTTATAGTCCAGCGTTTGATTCTTGTAATGTGCTGAAAAGGCAAAGCTTTTTTTTTAAATAATAGCTATCGCTTTCATTTGCTTCTATAGTATTTGAGCAGCATAGCATAGCACAGTTTTATTTATTAAATTGAAATGCTGTGACTTTTCAGCAAAAGCACTTACTCCATTGCCTTTGCTCCTTTAACTATAGCATATCAAACCCCGATCTGGTACTAATTAATTATAAAAATAAATAGCTTCAAAAGGAGCTTCGACTTTCAATTGAAACAGGATTAGAAATCTATAAACTTCCCAATCCCTCCTCTATTAAAATACAAGTCCACACCTCTTATCATTTCTAAATTATCATTTAAAGCTGTCAATTACATACAATTAGAAAAGAATACCAATTTAAATAATTTATTGCACCATTGTGTAATCGAATACAGACAAAAAGAAAACATCAAACACACATTGTTTGTGATAAGTGAGCAATTTGCACAAATTTCATTTAAATTTTCAAATTAAATAGAAATTTTGTTTATTATCAACCAATATTTTATAATATTTACTATTTATTATCAATATCACATTAACAAATATTATAAAATATAAAAAAAAAACAAAAAACAAAACAAATTTTTGTAATAATTTATTCAATATGTTGTTACAATATTTTGTGTTAGCGCCATTTCACACTCCTGCAGTTTTGGCAAAATATTATTTTGTTTATTTTTCAAAATAAATTTTATATTTTATGAAGTTTTTGTTTTTTAATTAATAATTTTAAAAATTTTGTGGTAAATAATTTTTTTGATTTCTCTACTATATATTTCTGTGTGTTTTATTATAATGAAAATGATGGTTCTATTAACACAAGAATTGATTACCCACATTTTTCAAATGTAATACCACAAAAACCCTGAAGTAAAATGACAACAACAATTTAAACAATTATAATTTTTTTTTTTTTGAAATATTGTGTAATATTTAGTTGAAATAAAATAATTTTTAAATGAAAATTATATTTATATATATATATATGTATATTTAGAGGTTAATTTCTATATTCATTGGTTTTTTATTATAAATTGTTTTAATATTTTTTTCCAAAAATTAATATAGTATTAAAATAATTTATTTAATATTTCATAATTTGTCAATCAATTTTAAATTACATATTGAATAGATTGATTTAATAAATATCAAAACTAATATAAATATTGCATTTAATATAAATGGTCATATGAATTTCATAAATAATATATATTTGAATATTTATTTAATATTAAATTAAGAGGATTTGAATAATTTTTAATAATATTTTTTTAAATACGTTGCAACAACTTTAACATATTGAAATGAGTTTTTATTTTATGCAATTTGATTTAAGAAATATTTAAATTTATAAGATTAAGTAGGTAATTAACTCCCTCTTTGATTATAAAATGGAAAATTTGTAAATTATAAATATGACAAATGTGACATTTTAAAAACAAAAGTTAATATATGGAAAATTACATATATGAATTAAACTTTTAATTTAATATATATTACATTGGAAATTTAAACTCAATATTATGTGCTATACTAGTTATTATTTATTGCAGTTTTCCAAAATTAGAGTTAATTTGAAAATTTAGTTCAATAAATTATGTAGGCTTATATTTAAGAGAAGACATATTCAGAGAATTCAAACAATTCAATGCAAAGTTCTAAGTAATGTGATAAATGTTCTCTAGCACTTACGAAATCCCGATTTACATAGGGATCTAGAGATTTCTAATGTTAGCGATGAACTTAAAAAAATATTTAACAAAACCGAAGACCTGTTTAGAAGGTTACATAAACGTGGAAGCGTCAAGATCGTTACTATCTTCAAAGGTCAATAGAAGACTTAAAAGAACTGGGGCCCTCGAATTACCGATTAATTCAGATCACCTTAACGTATGTCAGTAATTTCAGTAGATCATAAGCTGTTAGCGTAAAATTAATGGTTAGTCTCTATGACTATAGTTTTAATATTTTTAAAAACACGACTTGTGGTTTTAGTGTGTTAAAGTTTTAAATGACTGTGGATGCACGTAGTATGGCTTCCACCGACCTTAAACCATGAAAACAAAAATTTAAAAGTATTTACACATAATTATACCTTGAAAATTCCTAAGTCTTATCACATTTACAATGTCTTAGATTCAAAATCGAATCATTTTATCAATAAAAACCGATTAAATCAACGCATGCTAATTAGAACCTTTGGTTGGTAAAAATGATACAAAGTACCAATTATTGCCCTAAAGCTTATAAGAGAATATACACTATTCGATAAAAATTTTAACATTAGAATAAAAAAAAATCACTTTGTTTTTAATGAAAGTTTAATTTAATACATTAAAAGTATGAAACCATGGTTTTCAGTTTTAACCTTTCAAATCGCTTTATTTTATTAACAATGTATCCACAAACATAACATCTATATTTAAATTTAAAAAATTCAATTATTTAAGTGTTAAATTTTTCATTTTAAATTTAATGAAATTTTTTTATAAAAATTTTAGCATTTTTTTTCAATTTTCATTAGATACAACATTATAAGTCAATTACATTAATACTCTTAAAAAAAAATTAGATTATCCCTTTTTTTCTATATTGGAATTTTGTATTCGGATACGAAATTTCAAAAAACTCAAGATTCATTTAACTTAATCAAATTTCAACAAACATTCAACTTTCTCGCTTTTATTTAAGATTCAGAATTGGACGACATGGAAACTTTTCCACAGTTTTTATTTTTCTTATTTATTCTTATTTTCAAAGAAATTCTTTCTAATTTCTTTTCATTATATGTTATGGTTGTTTTTGTTGTTATTCATCAGTAGTTCTTATAATTTCTCTAAAGAATACTGAGAGTTAACTTGAAAAGTTAAACAAAAAAACGCTTACAAAAAAAAAAAAACCAAATCGTTGGAACATTTTTATTTTTTTTATTTTTGTTTCATTTAAAACATAAAAAAAAAAACAAAACAAACCGTTTAAAAAACAACAAAAACAACAACAAATTCCTATACTTTTTGACCTCAAAATGATATTAAAATCCACCCACTTCCTTTGGACTCTATTTTTTTTTGTATTTGTTTTTTTTTTAGATTTGATGTGAACTTAAAAACATAAACAAAAAAAAAAAGAAATGGGAGAACATTGCACCCAATCGCTGTATGTTTTTGTTGTTGTTGTTGTAGCCATTGCTGCTGATATGCACTTGAAAGTTCATCTAAAGATAAACAAAGCATAAGGAGTTAAAAATATAAATAAAAAAACTAAAATAATAACAGAAAATAAAAGCTAAGAAAACTGAAAGATGAAAGTTTGTTTTTTTTTATTAACTAAGTATATACATAATCACATAGATATGCTTTGTAATACGCTACACTGCGCTACTGTCCCACACTAAAATATTCTTTAAAACAAAATTCAAATTGTTTGGAAAAAGAAAACAACAACAAAATAAATACAGTTATAATTTAAAATTTTTGAGATCATGTTATTCGCTTTTTTTTGCGCTTATCATTCATTCCTTCCTTTCCTTAATTGAGTCTTCACTATGATATAGTATAAAGTAATAAAGACAGTAATGATGGCTAGTCAAATCATACAACCATTCCATAATTTGGAACACCCACTGCAGAAATCGCAACACTTACTCAAACTCTGTTATATTTACCTATCTATTACATATTAGCTAGCTTTAGGTGAATTTAATCGTATTTCAACATCAAATTTTCTTCAAAGAAGATTCAGTAGATGCTGAACCGGGTATCTATCCATTTGTCCATCTTATAGATATTTTTAAGGTGCCTTCACCCTCTTTAACAGTTAAATTTTGATTTTAAAAGATGTTATAGATGTAAAATTCACCCATCCAACCATCCACAAGCATTTTTTTTCTGAAAAAACTTTGGTATTTCGATACCAAAGGATGTACCGTTAGATTTATAAGAAATAAAAATAACAGTTATAAAAAATAACTAAGAAACTAAAATGATGAAATATTAAATAAAACCATTAGCATAATAGACAGCAAAAAAACCCTAAGAGTAGTAAATTACAAATATAAAAGAATGTATATATGTATATAGTAAATCAAATGAACCGCAATTCATGAAGAGTTAGTTTTAAAATATTAAAAAAAAATACAACTGAAAATAACTGATCCTTTAGAAGGTCATTAAAAGGATATATTCATTTTATATTTTTAAGAGAAAAGTTAAAATACGTACTGTTACGAAAAAATTAATAAAAGAAAAAGGAAGTCTCAGAAGATGACTCTGAAACTTTAAATGAATTATGTATTTTAATTCCATTCTTTATTTCATTGCAAGGAAATTTTGTAGAAAAGGTGAATAAATCAATATGAAATTTATAATACCCAAGAGGTCAGAAATAAATGAAATAGGTACCCTATTGTTAAAAATCTAAATTAAAAAATTTTTGAAGCAATTTTTTTTTGAGGTTAATTTTGAAATTGTATTGTAGTCCCATAAGTTTTTATGTGGAACAAGTCAAAAAGAAAATCTAGATCGCAGGGCAGTTGTAAACTTTCTAATTAAAAATTATCTTATTAAATCTTATTAAATCTTAGAATATTTAATTATAAAATTAAATGTTATGTTTCTTGACTCATGCAAAACTAAGATATAGAATAAAGCAGCAAGTTTACATAGTTGGCAATAGTTAAAGGTTCAATCTTGTAAGGCGCAAAACAGTATGTAATATCACTAAATAAATAAATAAATAAATAAGAATGTAAATACAACTATTCTCTAGGGTGTACATTTATAAAACAGTTTTGTAAAAAACGGTGGAATCATATGATCTCAAAAATAGTAAATAAACAAAAGCCCGGTTTAGTGATACAAATATAATTTTATATATATATATAAATTTATTTTCCTTCAAAAAAATTTCATTTAATCGAAAAATTCTAAAAATTTCTATATTGAATGTGGAACTTTATAATAACATAATATTGGTTCGATTATTACAATGACTTCAAGCATTTCATTCTATAACTTGTCCAAAATGATCTTGTTATGGTGGTTTCTATTATTTTCATCATAAAGGGATGGTCTGATCATTTTTTCACTGATCGAAAGTTCCACCTCCATAATTATTTGAACTTAATTTTATTTAATTATATTTTATAATTAAAATTTTAAAAATTATACTATTTTATTTTATCAATTAAAAAAAAATATTTATAAAATAATAAATATTTAAAATATTTATTAATTATTTATTATTATTGCACCAGCTTCAAATTTTGCATAAAAAAGGATTAAAAAACAAAATATTTATTAAAAATTTATTACAAATGAGAACAACTTGTTTATTTAAAAATTTTAATCATCGATAAGAACGTAGAAAACTGATTAAAGAGTTTTCTACGCTCTTATCGTTTATCGATGATTAAAGCGATGCTCCACATAAACACCTCTATTTAAATCATATATATAATTTTCAACGCTATGTTCCTATCGATGCTCTTATCACTTATCGCAACTCCAACATAAACGCACCCTTATTCATTAAAGCTATTTTGGTAAATACTTAAACTTAACTACAATCAAATCATTAAAATCTAATTCTTTAAATACAAATCTTTTTCTGTACAACATTAATTCATCAGCCATTAGTTAATGGATCATGATTGTTAGTTGTTACACTGAATGAGGGTACATATATGTCATAAAAAAAAAACCGTATTAAATTAAATTATTTTATATGTCAATGAATGAATGAATTCTTTCATTTCCTACAAGAAAAAATTAAAAACAATTTTTAAAGATCATAAACTTAAAGAATTTTTTTTTTCCAATAAAATTAATAAAATAATAAACGAATACTAAATGCTCATAATTAAAAAATAACTTAAAACGACTACCGTTTACAAAAAAATTAAATTAAAAACGCACTAAAATAGAAAGAGAACGCATTATTATTATAGAGCTATTAAAAATGAGAAAATGTGAAAATTATCTAAAAAATAATAATGGGCGCAGTTTTATTATTTTATAGTTTAGTTTTTTTTTTATTTTTTTTAAATGCTAAATTATATTAAAAAAAAAAATTGAGTTTATCTAATCGTCGTCTGCTGTGGAAAACAAGAACAACAAAAAAAAAAACAAACGCATAAAATTCACAAACAAAATTATATAAAGATTTTTATTTCATTTTGGTTGTCTATCTCTTTCTTTCGTTATGAGTATTTTATATAATGTAGGTACGTTATGTTAGTGTTAAAGAGTGGAAAAAAACTTGCACTAATTTTAATTTGTACATTATTTGTTGCTAGTTGCTTTTTTTTTTTTTAATTTTTTATTCTATTTTGTCCCGTTATTCATTTTAATAAAAATGCAATTAAAAAATCAAATTTTTTAATTAAAAAACGTAAAATGTTGTAGAGTTCGTAGATTGTGGAGATTGAATGAATTTTTTTATGAAAAAATCTCTTTAAATTTTATTTAAAAAAATCAATTTATTAAATTTTACAAATATATATATAGGAGTACCTATAGTTTTAAATTGTAGAATATCTGGAGAAAATTTTGTTTATAATGAAGTAAAATAATTTATTTTATGGAGATATTTTTGGAGACTTTTAATATTCAATAAATTTGGAATGTATAGAACTTTTAACTAAATGATAAAATAATGAATCAAAACTAATCAATTGATAACATATAGCACGATTTAATAAATGTATAATAGAATGAGTCTTGTGTCTTGTGTCTCTCCGTTTGTCAATTCGTTTTTATGACTTCTGTCATGGACCACTGCTACATAATATTGTAAGGAATTCATTCTTTCAAAATATTTTAAAATACTCAAAGATTTGTCGGTCTATGAAGTTTTAAGTTCTTTAAATGCTCAAACGATAAAAATTAGAAATATACTTTCAAGGAAATATGATTGGAGATTTTTTATATATGAAAATGTCAAAAAATGTCAAAATAAACGCCAAGTAAATAACAGAATCTTTTTATAATATTTTCAATGACAAGATAACAAAATACAACCAGTTTCTTAATTTATCTTTTCTTTTTAATATTTATTTTCTTTCACATTTAAAAATATCAAAACTTTGTCAAAGACATAAGAATAAGAAGGCGTTATTATAAGTCTCCCATAATTTAATATCATAATTTTTTTAAATAAAAATATATATAAAACGAAATGAACTCGTCACTTTTTTCTTTTATTTGTTTTTTAATCATAATCAAACAATCAAGTCATCAAAATCTGAACCCATTTCAAGAAACTTTATTGTATTATACATAAATTTTGTCTTTTTTTCGAATCTTACTTGGAAACTGTAAAGAAATATAAGATAAAGACCGAAGTGGTACGCAATGATTTCACTCATATTTCATATCAACGAAATTTTAAAATACAAAATCGCGGCTTCTTTATTTTTTTTCTTTTGATTGTATTCCCATTTTGATACGCATTTTAATTTGTGAATTGCATTATGATCATATCATTAGGGATGCAACTAACTTGACTGATACTCTTTCAGTTTTACATTTCTTTTGTTTTCTTTTTTGTTATTCGGAGATGAAAGCAAAAAAAAAACGAGGAAGAGTGTAGTAGAGTAGACTGTGTCAACTCTGGGATACCCGTATGACCGTTACATAAACATTATATCATTATTATTATAAACATTAATTACTTTTGCCAAAATTTTAAACATACCAGCCTTATTAGGTGAAATTTAATGCTCATATAAAAGAAGGAGTTGTATGGCAGCTACTCGAACCCTCTGCAGTAGACCAACCAAATTTTGAAGTAACTTTGCCCATTACACTAAACTATTTTTGGCAAAATTTCGAAAACCCAACTTCAATAGGTATAGAGTAATACTCATATAAAATAAGAAGTTGTATGGCAGCTACTCGAACCCACTCCACTAGACCAACCAAATTTTGCAGAAACTTTGACCATAAAACCAAACTACTTTTGCCAAAATTTCAGACACGTAGCTGTAATAGGTACAGAGAAATACTCATATAAAAAAGGAAGTTGTATGGCAGCTACCCGAACCCATGGACCAAAATGGCTGGATTTAAATAGCGATGACGGCTATTGCAAAAAAATGAATTTGCGAAAATTTCAAGATCCTAGCTCCTTTAGTTTTTGAGTTATCGTGCGGACAGACGGACAGACGGACAGACGGACAGACGGACAGACGGACGGACGGACGGACGGACGGACATACATCGCTAAATCGATTTATTTTTCGATTCTGATCCGATCCATACACTTGAGTCTATATCTACCCCCCCTCCTTCTCTGCGTCACAAACGTAATGGCAAATTTATTATACCCTTTGACTATATAGTCATACGGGTATAAAAATGTTCGAAACAAGATCAGACGGAGTAAAAGAAAGAGGAGATGGGTGGAAAAATACACAATTTTTGAAATTCTTTGCATCTAAATAAAAAATTGAAAGCGTTGTTCAAAATTTATATACAGTTACATTAGGTATATTTTTTGAGTAGATATTTATATGCATTTAAATAAACAGAGATTTTCAAACTAGTATCGATTGGGATTTTGAATAGAAGAGGACTTTAAAGAGAAAGATTTTAAATTAATGGAAAACGGGTTTTATGCACAGCTATCAGAATTTTGAAGAGCTGAAAAAAGAAATTTGTTTTCAGATAAAATCACGCCTTGTTTTTGAAAAGGTTGTGGTTGCATTTGTAGTACTTTTTCTGACCTAAGCCATTTTTCTTATAATTTTAGTGCCAAAGTGTTCTAAACGTTGTAGATTTTTTAGTGTGTTGGGATACTTTGGTTCTGAGTCCCTCGATCACCATTATTGGATTCATTTCATATTATTTAAACTTAGACAATATCAGATTTCTTACACCTGCGCCCAGAGCCTTGTAAAATTCCATTATCAAACCTGAGAACTAACAAATCAATAAAGTACTTTAAGTACGATTTTAACTCAGTTTGAAAACCACTGATATTTGAATCAACAAAAAAATGTATACAACGAAAAGGTCAACAACAATTTAAAGTTTTCTTGTTCTATGAAATATTTTCTTGTACTTCTTTTGCTGCATTTTTTTTTCTGAATCTATTTTTAGAATTTTTTCATACTTGACTGAAAGAATTCTTTGGGATGTTATATGTATTTTATATATATATATATATATATATATTTTGTATCTGTTAACTTCTAGTTTTCTAAAATTTTTAGCTGATGATTGAAAATAAAATTTTCCTATACATATCGCATATCTCTTTTAATATTTATGATTTTACAATATACAACTATTTTCGTTCATAAGTTTTTTATTTCATTCTACACATTATAATGTTATTGTTTTTTTTTTTTTAATTATTTATTTATAATTTTGTTATTTCATTTTTTTATTAAGACCAATAAATAATAAAAAAAATATATATATAAGAATAAGGGACTGGGGACGCCTTATTACTAAAAAAAGAAAAAAGAGTTAAACATATGACAAAATTATAATAAATGCATATTGTATGACATTAGATTGTTAAAATGCAGTACAGATCTGGATTGTAGATCATATGTGAACATATAAATGTTTGTTATACATATATATTAAATAATGATGATATTAAAAAAATTTAATTATCATATTTTGTTTAAACTATAGAATATAATTATTTATTAAGGCGCTGAATATAAAAAAAATAAGTATAGAAATTTTATTTATGATCTGTATACAAAATTTTATTAAAAGTTAATCTGATGGAATTGATGACGATTTAAGAGGTCATAAACCTCAGAGAGAGGTGTATATACTTGATAAGATACGGGGGCAATTTTTATTATGATCATTAAATAAAAGAAAACAAAATATTTAAATAGAAGTTTAACATTGTTATTAAGATAATATTATTAAAAGATTCAAGAGAAGCCTTGAATAAAGATATTTAATTAGAAAACATTCACAAAGTCTATACAGACCTTTTATTATTTCATTAAAATTATCTAATCAAATTACTTAGTAATCTCTTAATTATTTTGTTCTGATAAAGCATTTTTTTATGAAGCGTTGAAATTAAAATTTTTTTTCAAATTTTTTGAAAAATATTTCGTAAATTAACCAAAAACAAATAAATATGTTACCCTTGTTACCTATCTTAGGTACATGTATATTGTAAAAATAAATAAAATGCATTAAGCCCATTTAATTTTATTAGTTACAAGGTGACAGATAAGATTAAAATATAAATTGACAGTACAGTTGATCTGCAGTAATTTAAGGTTTCAAAATTTGAATGTAAATTTCTATTAAGATGTTTAACTGAATGTTTAACTCAAATTATTTTTTTTTTTATTTTATTTTATTTTACAAACCAAACAAGGTCGTTACAGCCCATTATGGGTTAATATCAAGAGCCCATATTTTATTATACTGGATGTCACATTGAATGTATATTATTTGTTTACTTTATCATTTATAGAGTATTTTGACAATTCAAAAATTTTGAATGACTTTTAAAATAATAGGTTTTTGATTTTCGGTAAAATGATTCAGAAAAAATAAGAAATAAAACAAACAAAATATCGAAACTCCGATTTTAATACTCATACTAACACATTATTAACAAAACAAATTATGAATGATTTTCATGTTTTAAATTAAAATAGAGACGTATTCCTGTCATAAGTTCAAATGGCATAAACTTGAAATGACATATTTTTGACAAAAATGACAAATGTTAGACATAATTTTCTGTCAAAGTTATGTAATTTTCAATTTTAATAAAATTTTCCAACTTATCTCATATCACAAAGTTAGTAAAGTACGGGTTAAGTCTTTGACATAAATTCGGTGTCTACTTAATAATTAAATTAAACTAAAATGTTCTAAGTACTGTTAGGGTAAACTTCTTCCTTTTATTTTATTCCTTAATTTATAATTTAACTTAAAAGGAAATGGGTGCCTCGATGGTGTAGTGAATTTGGCTTATTAATCGAGAGTGTAATAATTTTTCTTTACAAATCTCCATGGTGACCAAATATATATAGTAAAATATAAAATATATGATATAAACAAAATAAATAATATTACATGTGAAATAATATTGTTGGCCTACATTTGGAAGAAAAAGGGGCCGTGAATTGGCAAAGGCATTGTATGCACTTAGAAATACTTAATAAATAAATAAATAAAAACAAAATTAAATGACTATTTTTAAAAAATATTTCAAATTAATCATGCCTTCAAAACTTTAAATCAACATTATAATAATACTCAAAATATAAGTAATTATATAATCAAAGATATTTTTTAATCTGTTATTAAAAAATTTTTAAAAGTAACCAATATTTTTTTTTTTTCACCTAACAAAAAGTAAACATAAACAAACTCTCCACCGTCCATTCGAGTGTCATAAAATTTTAAGAAAGTGTCGTAATCTTTTTTATTGAGTCCAATTTTATTTATTTTTTGTTATTATTTCGTTTATTCTTTATTTTTTTTTTATTAATATTTAATTGCTTGGAAATTTTGTTTTAATTTTTTTTTTTTTTTTTAAAAAAAAAAACCAAAATTTGACATTTGATTGTCATTAAACGTTAATAATATTGACATTTTATCATTTTTTTCAATAAAATAAAATTTATTTGTTTATTATTTAGAGACTTTGGAAGATTTTCTGCGACCTTTATTAGAATTCCCTGTTTAAATGAACCATTTTTTTCAGGTTCTAAGAATTTTTTCCAAAAATAAAAAAAAAAACTTTAATACGGTCCAATGAAATTTCCGGACAGATTTTTTTGTTATTTTCTTTTCTTTTAAGGCACTTTATTTGTTTTGGACGGATCTGAATGGATGGGTTGCGACTTGCGGTGTGTGTTGAGAAAAAAAAGGTAACAAATCAGTCAATAAATTTTGATACTTTAATGTGTTTGTGTTAATATTACAAAAAAAAAAACAACAACAAAATTTCTAGGAACTCCATTGAATGTGACTTATGAATTTGTACATATACACAAATATGAAATGGATTTTGTTTCCTTTGTTTTAGACCATTAAAAAATAAAAGGAATAAAAATGAAATTATTTCTGGAACGTATACATCCGGAATCGCAAAAATATAACAATTCGCACATTTATTTTTTATTTTTGCGCAAATTATGAGATCTCATAATGTATTTTGTCGTATAATATTACTTTATAAAGGGGGCCATATGTGAATCATAAAAAAATAATAGAAATTAAAAAAGAACACAAAAATCAAAAATATGTGAATTTTTAACACATTCATTGTAAATTAATGGACAGATGATTTGAAAATGATTGTTCTTGAAATGATTCAATTTTTATGTGGTAAAAGCGTATTATGGAGTTGTATTCAAAAGAAAATAATGGCAATGATATAAACATATGATTAGGCACTTTTTTTTTTAACCTAGGTTTTAAATTAAAAATTCTCAAAATTGCACGTGTACTTCAAAAATTAAAATCGTGTACTTCAAAAAAAGCGTTTTACATTTTAAAAATTTTAAACCCTGAAATGCACACTCATTCCGATTAAATGATCAAAAATCTGTACAGAACCCTAAATGGAAAGTGCAAACTATTCACCCATTTAGAAAAGCTTCAAAGGAATTGAAATCTTGATGAAAATCATTAAAAATTTGGCCCTGATATTAGTTCTCTGTTAAATTTAATATTAATTCCCAATATTATTTTAAAAAAAAGAAGAAGGAATAATTTAACCGACCTAGTTTTAAAATACTTCTGGTCTCCTACAACTCTAGCTCTAATCTTTCTCATACAATTTTATGACATATTAAATTTCAACTTCTTAAAAACTAATGATTGTCTTATGTTTCAATTCTTAATTAAAAGTCTTTCATCTTAAAACATTTACTATAATTTTCTTAAAACTGTGAAAAATACAAGAAGGTATAACTTTTAATTTTATGGTTCATTAAAGCTAGATTCATTCCATTCCAGTTTATTGTAATATTTATTAAAATAAATTTATTGACGGTATAAAAATCAATTCATTTTTATTATAATATTTTATAATGTAAAATCATTAAAGATGATTTTCAAATCAGAATAGGGGAAATTATTAAGTTTAAAAAGAAACGAGGAGGAGTTTAGAAGGTTAGACTGTGTTAACTCTAGGATATCCGCATGAACATAATAAGACATTATATGATTCGGATCTTTTGACAAAATTTCAAACACCCAGCTTTCTTAGGTGTAGAGAATACTTATATAAAAAAAGAAGTTGGGCAGTTACTGTAAGCCTTTGTTAAAACTGGCTGGGTTTTAATAAAAATGACGGCTCGTGCATGAAAATAGATTTTGGAAAATTTTTGAATCCTAGCTTCTTTAGTTTTCGGACGGACGAACGGAGTGACATGCACAGCTAGGTAGATTTATTTTTAGATCCCGATCCGATCCATATCTGTCAGTCTATAATTGCCCCTTCCCCAAGTTACAAACGTAATAGCAAATTTATGACACACTGAACAAACGTTCATAAGAGTATAATAAGAAAATATAAAACTTGAAGTTAATATAGTAAATAATAATCAATTTAATCAGTTTTGATCACTTTTTCAAAAGAAAATTTATTGAATATATTTAAAGTGTAATCCTCCTAAAATACAAGAAACTTAATCCATCCGTAACTTAATTATAAAGAACAGTATTGTTACCGTAAACTTAATTACAGTAGACAAATTTAGTAAATAACTTCAATTGATTAAAATTTATCTTAGAGGACAGCAACTCGAAATGTATATAAAAGGTTTTGTGCAACATTTTTATATATACATATGTCTATTGAATAAATAGACTTGATATTCAATAGGATCAGGTGGAGAATATGTAGGCACTAAAAAAACAATTTGTGCTTTCAAAATTAAAGTTTCTAAGGATACGAAACAATACAATTTAAAGATCTGAAGATCGGGAATCTGTAGAGATATTTATTTTAGAACATAGGTTATTTTAAAAGGTTCGAAACAGCCAATGAATAGATTCAATTTAACAATCACTTAAAATCAACTTCTTATTATATGAAAAGCAGTAGTAATTCATTTTGTCTTTTAAATCCCGCTTTTGCATAAGGAAACCATCACTTTACACCATAGATGTATAATCTTACAACAAAATCATAGGTATTATTTAGAATTATTTCTGTTCTCTTATTAGCATCTTCTTAATATTCCCTATATTTTGTCCCATATAATATTTCCATATAATAACTGATTATTAAAAGATGATTATAATGATTATTCTATATAAGAACATGCTACTTATATTAACTATATACTTAATGCCAATTCTAAAATAATCATATAATAAAAATTAAAATTTCTTTTAAATATATACAGCATCAAACAAATTATTGTCATTGATATGAGATCTCAAGGAAGTGCTGCTGGAATTCTTAAAGAAGATGAAGTTTGAAAAAAAAAAAAATTGTAAAATCTTGTAAAATTTTATGAAATCAATTTACCATAACTAATTTGTATCTTTAATATTTTTCAGCTATTTCTTTCTCTCTCACTCTATTATATATAATTAAGTACAAGAATAAATTAATAATAATGGTATAGATTACATATTAAAAAGAGCCTTTATCAATTTTTATTCATTTATAAATTT
The DNA here is from genome assembly GCA_963082915.1 of Dolichopus griseipennis. Lineage (NCBI taxonomy): Eukaryota > Metazoa > Arthropoda > Insecta > Diptera > Dolichopodidae > Dolichopus > Dolichopus griseipennis. The sequence goes on from OY720445.1 coordinate 3,267,965, forward strand.
TGATTATGAATTTCTAAAAGATTGAACCACATTAAATTAAAACAACCATTTAGAAGGTTATCATAAAAAAAAATCCCAAAGTATTTTTGGAAATTTTAAAAAATTTGCAATCAATAAAATTTAAGGAAATTTTGAAGGTTTTTTGTTGGGAAAACCAATGACATAATTGTGATTTTCAATGACAAATTTTTGTATATATATTCATTGGTAGAATATATATATTAATAGCGAAAAAATACTTAATTATCTGGCTTCTGACTTCATTGCTATTTTATTTGTTCCTTATCTTACGTAGAAAAGAATTATAGAAAATTATACTGATTAGTGGCATCTTTAGAATGATTTAAAAGTGTATAGGAATATATACAAGGTGTTGCAGTAACCTTTTGTAAAAGAAAGTGAATAAAATCATTCATATTGATAGAAATTAATCTACATAAATTTAAAAGTACTACAAGCTTTATATCGTATATATATATAATATATTAAATTAATGTAACAATCTGAAAAATATTTTAACATTTACTTGATGACATTTTAAGTGCTGCCACTTTGAAACCCGCCGAATAAATATTTTTACTTCAATTTAAAAGCTATGGATCAAACTATCATTTCGTCGCTTTACAGCAAAAAGTGACTATCTACAAAAATGGCATTTTTTTGTTAAATTTTTGCCAAATTCAAGAGGAAAATTTAATATTTAATAATAAAAAAAAATTTAAGAAAATCTTCGTTTGAAAAGGGGCAAACCCTAAATCGCTATCTAATTGACTATCTTCAAAGCCATATATATTTTACAGTTGCAACAACTTTAAAGACGTTTTATAAAAAACTATGTTTTTTTCATATGGTCAGTTTTTATTGTAAAGGTACGATTTATAAAAATTATGAAAATTGTTCAATTAAAATCAAATTATCATCACATAATTGTAACGTGAGTGATTTTTTTGAGCATTTTACCATTTCACCATAGAGCGTCAAATTATTTACAAATTTTTCCAAAATTAACCAGGCTTTAGTTTCTTGAATCATAATTTTCACTAAACCGTTGATTGCTCTGCTAGAACAATTATACAAAATTATGATTGCAATACTATTTTTGTATACTTCATCTATTAATTTTTTACAAGACTCAGTACATAATGAAGATTATTCCTTGATGGAATTTTTAAAATTTTTTTTACTTAGGTTTCTAGGAAAGGTTCTTTAAAACTTCTAACCAAGTTACCATATTGTTCACATTATTCCAAATACACTACAAAATCAATATATTGTTCATATTTTTAATACGATAACAATTTTATCCACTTTTATATTTAACTATTGTCAAATTTTTTGATATTTTAAACAAAATTTACAATATCACACTAATTTTATTATTTTATATCTAAAGATTCATTTGCCTTTTCATAATATGAATTCATAAATGTCTGAATTGTATAAAATCATTTCCAATTCCAAATTTTTAAAGTTTTATTTAAATTTTTTTATTACAAAAAAATAAAAAATAAAAACTAGTAGATTGGTAACTATTCCTATGATTGGTAATTGTATTTTATATTTTGGTTCATTAATTTATACAAATCAAAAGTACACTTGTTCCATAGTACACTTTTTATCTATATAATTTTCACAACCTATATTAAAAAATATAAAAAAATTATATTTATATTTGAAAAATTTTATATTATGGTCTCAATTTTTAAACGATAGGATCATAATAATCTGTACTGTATTATATACAAGTCTATAGTATTAGTCTATGAATGAAAAGTGATTATTTACTAATTTTAGAGTGCAATTGAATTTGAACTCTCCCATTCATTACTGCAAATTATTTTTGTGTGAATGATGACGATGATAATATTATAGTTGATTTTAGGTATTAAAAATTATATATAATTATGTATATACATATATATGAATATTTTAAATTATAAGTTATAAATTACACATCATAAATATGATATTTGATGTTAAAAATATTGAGGCAAAAAAATTTAAAAAAAAAAAGAATGTTAAATAATATATGTATATTGTATATGTATGTTTCAATAAAAATCATCAATTTAAAACATTGGGCCATAACTATATTTAAATAAATATATACCAAAATTAAAATTACATTTATTTTTAGAATTCATATGTTTTGTACATGTACTATGATGACATTAATGAGTTTTTTATAGTAATAAAATAGTATTTATTTATTTGTTCTTTTTATACACAATATTAAAATAAAATAAAATTTAAAATAAAAAAAAATTTAATAACATAAATATTTAAAATTTTGAAAATTACAATTTCGATATAAAAATGTTGAAGTTGATAAAATATTTTAAAATAAAAACTGGAAATGTAATTGTATATAAATTTAACTCAATAAATCGGTTATAAATTAACTTGGTATTGAGAGCAATATTATAAGTTTATTATTGAAAACCCCTGCTCCCCTAGGACTTCTCAAAAAATTAAGATTATCTGTTTATAGAGGGCTGTCGCATACAGCATCGAATTGTTTTAAATTGATCTAGCCGAATTCATATAAGTTTTAATATTTTCGTACTGAACGGTTTTACAAATTGTAAGAAAAGCTAAAAATGATTCCCAATAAGGTTTAGAAGATCATATGCCTGTATTTAATTTGCCTAAATTTCTTGATAATTTGATTGTATTTCTTTTTGCAGAATTAAAGAGGTTTTGATGCATCTTCTTTTGATATATATTCATGTTAGATACATGTTAGATTCTAAATTAGAAGAAATCTTAAAGTTTGTTACAAAACCTGGATTATACGCTTCTTTTGCAATATTTATATTTATATGAATACGAGAGATTCTTAATAAAAAGGGTAATTCTGCAAAATAACTACAAAAAAAATAAATACAGGGTAAGGAAATAGAGGCAAAAGAAGTACAGACAAATGAAATATGGTCAAAACACATACAGGCCTAGGATTGTAACCCTTTCTGAATAATTTAAAACTTAATAAAACCAATGAATGAAAAAGAGAATTAACAAACTTCCTGCATTAAAAATATATGAGAGTGCATACACCCCAATATTTGGCCTTATTTTGATTAATTATTTACCTTTAATCAATATAAAAGTACATATTTCAAAAATATTATTTATACGCTTCAATTTTAAAGAAATGAAGCAGAAAATGAGAATTAAAGGCGCCAAAATGATGATTAAATCATTTTAAATACGTATTTTAATTTTCATGACGAAAGTATAAATATTTAATTAATCTTTAGTACTACTGAATCATTATTGACCCAAATTTCCATTTTTGTAAATATTTTAAATAATAACAAGTACCTGGTAAATTTAAAAATTTAAAAAAAATATTTAAACTAAACATTTCACATAATATAGAAAACAATAAATCGAACAAGTGCAGATTTTAAAATTTAAGAAAAACAAAAATAAATATACAAATATAAAAAAAGGGCGTCTTAATACCACCCAGAAAAATATTACATAGTTACCATTAAAAAAAAATAACGAATTTTTTTAACATCATGCTACAACTTCTTAAAACTTCATAATTTTTCCACCGCCTATAAAAATACTATTTTTTTTTACTATCAAAATCGAGTATCAAAGTTTTCGTTATTATTTTGTTGTTGTTATTTGTTTTTTTTCAAAAGAAAATCCCACACATATTTTTAAGAAATCTCTTCAATATTAAAAAAAAATAAGAACAAAAAAAGAAAAACTATTATAATAATGATAAATTTATCGAATTTAATTATATGAAATGAAAAAACACTATAATCGATTATTGTATCTATAGATACTTATAAAGCAAAAATATATAGCAAAATAAAATACAAAAAACACAAAACACCCAACTCCCTCCTTTAAAAATATATACGTATACATATATGTATGTATATATAACAAATTTTCTTAAAGAAAAACTCTTTTTATAAACCGCTCGCACTAATCAAATCAATTTCATATTAAAATCTTAAGTAGCATACAATCGCATCAGATCCTTATATTTTTTTAATTATATAATAGTCAATTTCAAATACTTTGGGTTTTAAAATTATAAAACTGTTAAATAATAATATCTACATACATATGTTTATATATACATATATATAAGAAAATTTATATTTAAATTTATAAAGCCAATAAACCCATTAAAGCGTAATATAAGGAAAAACGGCGATTAATTCAATTAGCATAAAATTATATATTGAAGTGCTTTTTATATAGCTATAGATACATACAGTATCTTGCAGATAAATTTATTTGAAAGCTCTAGTTTTTATTTTTATATTTTTTTTTTGTATTTTACTGTTTTAGCATATTATATACACAGTATACAAGTTTTGAAAATTGGTTAATAGTTTTATGAATGAATTTTGTTTTTTTTTTTTTTTATTTTATGGTCAATGGAATAATTAAAAAAATTTTTTATAGGTTTATTTAGCACATTAAAATCGATTTATTAACATCTTGTACTACTTAGACATAAATTGATATAAAAGATACAAAAAATTTTGCAAAAATTATTTAATTATATAACTAAAAATAAATTTTGGAATTGAGTAATAAATAAACTTTTTTTGAAAAAGCTTGTAATTGAAGCAATTTTTGGAACATATATATACATATATATTTATTTGGCAGAAAATATTAACAATTTAATGAACTGAAAATTAATACAAAAGTATCTGAACAATTCTCAAACTTAAATAACAAAGTTAAGTGGTTAAAAATGCGGTTTTTTGATTTATTAATAATAATAATAAATTGTTTTTGATTAAACTGAATTAATAATAATTGTTTATATGTTCTATTTAGGGTTGGGGTCGAAATTCCGGATAGAAAATCTCGTTTTTCCAAAATATCGTTAAAAAATCCTCCTTTTAAGAAAATCGCGGTTTTAAAAATCTCGTTTTAAGAAAATCGCGATTTTAGAAAATCTCTTTTTTTTTATATTCTAGAAAAATCTCATGCAGCTGCTTTTGCATCCAACTCTTAAATCCTTAAAAACAAAAACTTCTAATTAGTGATTTTTAAAAACCGCGATTTTTTTATCCGCGGATACACATACAAGGGATATTTTTGCGAATAATTTTTCAGAAAGTACTTAACATATTTAAAACTGTCCAAAATTTCTTGGCATTTGCTTTCAAAAGCATCACTCGCTTTCCGAATGCGAATTGCAGACTTAATAAAATTTTCTTTTTGAATGAGAATTTACCGTTATCACATAAAACTTTGTTTTTGACAAGTACTTTTATTCAAAATCGGGTTCGAGAAAATTAAACTTAGATATACAGATCTTATAACTTTTATATGAAGGGCTTAGAACCAAAGTGACAAAAAATTTGCATTTTTTGTATAAATCAGATTTGATCCATGTTATCTTCTTGGCCTGAATTAATTTATTAATTTTTTTTTAGTGCATAAATACCCTAACCTTATGGCATAGACCAGTTTGATTCTAAGCCTCTCATATTTTATAAAAATTTGCAAATCTATTTTCAAAATATCAAAATCGTTTACCAAAATCGCTAAAAGATTATAATTTCATAATTCTAATAAAACACTGTACATTATCTCTACTTTCATATTTTACTGAAGAACCTTAAGACCTTTGCTCTAAAATAAAATATTTCACTTACGCTTTAAATTTCTTTTTATAACTTTATGCGCTCATGTTCTATTCTTTACAACCTATAAACACATTTGCCAATTCTACTTTAAAAAAAATAAGACTATCTTCAACCAATAACTATATTTAGCACAAATAAATTGCCTACGTTCAGTCGTAATTTAAAACTAAATATATATATATATATATATATATATATATATACCAAAATATATTTATATTTAAATTTATTTGAATTTGATACTTTACAGCTACAAAAAAAAAAAATATAAAATCTTAAAAATTCCTATTTAAATATCTTCTATACATTCTAAATACTAAATAAAATCTAAAATATCATAAACTAAAAGAGAATAGCAATAATTTTATATTGTATTTATTTTAAAATCGAATCGTATATATTTGGAATGTCAAGCAATTAGCGCCACACTTGATTATAAATACATACATATTCAAATATACACACATGTATATATTTTATGTTCTAATTTCCTTATATTATAATAATTTCAACTTTTTTTTTTCAATTTTCTATTTTATGCTCACATTATTCTAATTTTCTTTTTTTTTATATTATTGTGTTGTTTTTTTTTTTTATTTAAGACAGATTTCTCTTTAAGGGAGTCTATATATTTAATATTTACACATTTATACATATATATATATATATATAATTTTAACGATTAGATAACGCTTGGCACTTGTTATAACGAATAACTTGACTTTCGATTATATTTTTATTTTATTATTTATTAATCATAGTACAGAGAGAGTACAAAGTTTATTAAAATTATGACAATGTAATAAAATATTGAATATTACAGGGTGGATCAAAAATGAACGAATGATTTCGCGTTAATATTTTTATCTTATCATTTATCCCTAAGGGTGCGTTTATGTTCGAGATACGATAAGTAATAAGAGCGTCGATAAGAGCATAGCGTAAAAAATATATACATGAATTAAATTCCAACATAAACGCACCCGAAGTCGTTTGAACTATCTTTACCATCTTTAATAATCTATAATAATATTATAACAAAAATTTATAACCCTTTCAAGCCAAGTTTATAAGAATAAAGAGCACAAAATTACTATTATTATTATTATTATTATTATTATTATTATTTTAGCTAAGATTTTATTTTTGATTTTGATTGTTTAAAGGGGCTTCTAATTTTAGAAGATTTTTCGACGATTTGCCAAAATTAAACCTGAGATCGTTAGATTGAATGATCTTCGACTTAATACCTTAATACGTATATTAATCAGAAAATTCATTAATTAATCCCCATACCATCAGAAACCTATCAGTACAATTTTCTAAAAGTACAAGTTTCAAACAATGTCAGATACGCAATGTGAATTAGAATGATATGAGCTATGCAGGAGCAAGTTACTTTGATTGGGATACCACTTTTATTTTTAAAACAATATGTTTCATAAAGTTTTCTAAGAAATAAAATTCTAAACAGGCCCCTTTTTCACCAATAACTTATCACTAATTATATAATCAAATACTTAGTAATTTTTTTAATAAAATTTTACTAACTTCGAAACCACATTTGACGCTCACAAAACACTCACTAATCTAAAGATGATTATTTGATTAGTGATAAATGGTTGGTGTAATGGGGTAACTAAAACTTCATTTAGACTAATTTAAAACTTGCAATAACTAATAACTATGTAAGCATAACCTTAATTTTATGATTTTTAAATTCTAATTTTTACCCATCACTGTTAACTCAACATACGTTTTTATATATTAAATAATAAATAAGTAAGTATAATGTTCACATTCATAAATATATCAAAGTTAATTAGCATAAAAAAAGTACAATAATACAAAACTATATACCATATATATATACATACATCATCATATATAATATAGTATTTACTATTTACAGAACGTATATATTTAAAATACTTACTTACAAGTTAAACCGAAACTATATTGGGATCTAGGGATTGAAAAATTTTCATTTTCAATTTGCAAGAAACACACATACAATATACATACATACAAACAAACATATTTACAAATGCAAATTTTTAAAATTAAAATTTTATATAGAAAATAAAAAAAATAAAAACCAAGTAAAAGAGTATAAAATTAAAAATAAAACTAGTAATAAATAGAAAATTAGCATTTGTTTAAACGTTAAATGTTGCCGCTGTTGCTGATGCAGTCAAACAAATAAAACGACTTATAACGGGCTTTTGAGAATTTGCGCGGCAAAAAAAAAAAACAGAAAAACAATTTTTGTAACGTTTTGTTAGGGGAAAAATTAAAATAAGTACCATATTGCACCACAAAATAGTTTACATACATACATATATAAAACATTTGATGAATGCATCAATTTTTGTTTTTTTGTATTTACGATTATTATTTTGTTGCCTGTTGTCTTATTATTTGTTTTTTTTTTAGTATTTTTTTTTTAGTAGGTAACTTTTAATGTTTAAATCGCGTACAAACTTTAAAATTAACACGTTTTTTATGGAAATTATGTTGTAATTAAAATGTCGCAATACAAGCAAATGCAAAATAAAAAACTATAGATTTTTTAATTTTAAAAATATATTTTGTTTTGTGCAAAAAACTTGAATCCAACACAGGAAACAAATTATGACGGTTTGGTTTTTTGTTTTGTGAAAAACGCGCAATGATTAGAACGTTGTAAGTGTTAAAATAGTTGGTGTTGATGAAATATCATTTTTGTGAATTCATTGTGGGATCTTTCTCCCTCTCATATTTATAATGTTACAATTCAATTATTGAAAATATCAAAGATCAACTAAAACTTATGCAGCTGATTGTAAAAAATTAATATTAATAGTACTAATTAATACTAATTATGATAAAATGAAAGAAAAACGATTATTAAGTTGATGTTAATTTAATTCAAGGAATTGAGGTTGAAAGTTTTTATTTGTAACATTGAAAGATTAAAATATTAATATTAATCTCTTGTTAAACATGATTGAAAGCGTTACAACTTTAATAGAGCAATAATTTGTCTAGTATGAAATAATGTCACCTAATTATATTTAAACTCAATTGATGATTTATATAATATGTACGATTCTAAAAAGTTTAAGAAGAAAAGTAGCATTGATCTTTATTATATCCATCAAAACTTGTCCTTTTATTCCACTTAATTTATAACTCCTAAATCTAATTCCATATTTCCTTTTCCCGATCCTAAAAACCAAACAACACAGATGTATTTAATAGCCATTCTAAGTTTGATTTTAAAAAAAATTAAATGGTGTAAGTTGGTTAAAATTCAACAATTTTCGATGCTTTCCATTAACTCTCGATTGCTTTCCATTAACCCTCGAAAATAAAAATTAAAAAAAAACCTCCTTATTTAATCCCACAATGAACATAGGCTTGATTATGTAAAAGTTAACAACACTTAATCTGGAATTAACTAAAGCTTCATTGATCTTATATGATATTATAAAACATTTAACGAATGTCGAAAAATAATTAGCGCAATCATGAAAAAGGACGAAAATTAATAAATGACATGAAGAGCTGAAGCTAAAAAAAAATATCTTTGAAAACCAAAATCTTGGTATACTAATTATTAAAAAACTGAAGATTATTTGATAAACAAATAGGATCCGAATCATGGAAGAAAAAAAGGAAGTTCTCCAAAAATGTTAGAATCATATTTTAATTAACTTTCTTTTTTTTCTATCTTATTTATAATTACAGTACATTTTGACAATTTGGATTTCACCGACTAATAAATAAAAGTGAATCCATCGTGGTTTAGTGGGTAGCTATTTGGCTTACTATTTGGAGGGTGTGCGGGTTCAATTCCCGTACGGGTTATGAATTTTTTTAAAATAAAAAAATTATTTTTCTTTACAAATCCCCATGGTTACCAAATAAAATTTAAAATATACAAATTATATATTAACAAAATAAATAAAATTACTTATAAATTGATAGAAAGTATTGAAAGTACGTGCCCAACATGCCGCAAAGGATGGATGACACATGCTATCCCCCATATCAAAACAATAACAATAAATAAAATTAATCTTCACAGTAAAGGATTAAACCATTAGTAGTGCAGTCGTGTAGAGTTAGAACATTCTCGCATTCATAAGTTAATAAATTTTAGTATAAAAAATTTTATTTTTTATATTATATACATATTTTTATTAGTTAGTTGTGGAGTTATTATTTAATATTAAATTACGTAGTTAATATTTTTGTAAAATAATTAACTAAGTTAAAAATTATTATTCAATCCAGGAATCAAAAAACCTCCATTCGAAATTACCAAAAAAATCAAATCAAAAATTATTAAAAGTTCAAAAAACTTTTATTTCAAAATTCAACAACACACCAAAAAAACCAAATCCTCCAAATCTTAATAATGACAATTAAACCTAATTACATATTTTATACATCACGCAAACTTTTATTTTAATAATGAATTTCATTTAACTTTGAATTGAACTTAAAATGAAAGAAGGAAAAATGGTTTTTAATCTAAATATTGTGCAAATGAGTTCATGATCGCATCTTAATATTAAACTAATACTTTAACCAAATAAGTACATAAAAAATTAAAAAAAAAAGGATTATATATATTTTACTACAATACATACAGATACATATATTTGGAGATATCACACACCAATAATTTAACACTATTTAAGAACACTCCAACCATTCTTTGAAACCCTTCCATACCAAACTAGAACTTAAAACTACATTCTACATTAATTTAAAATTAACTCTAACAATTTAAACCACCTTTTTTTAGCACAATACAATTATTTTTGGGACCAGTTTATTTGGGATTTTTTTATACTTTCATTTGGGTCTCACAATTTCATACATTAATTTTACCACCTGAACAATTTCTAAAAAAAAAGCGAGGGAGCAACTAATAAAAATTAAAAAAATACACAAAAGACGACAAATGGAAAAAAAACGGAAAAGCAAACAAAAGTTCAATATGTTGTATAGTACAATATACAACATATTGAAATATACTCAGAAACATTTTTAAGGTGTCCAAAATGTCATTTCCTTTTATTTCTAATTTTTACTTTTTTATTTTTTGAACAAATAATATGAAAATTTAGCACGCGATATGCTAATTGGATTTGGAATCAAAAACTTCATAAAAATAATAACAATCATCAATTGGATTGTTTCTATGATGTGTACAAAGAAAACAGAGACAACAAATTCAAGACCGAATTTCCAAATTTACATAAAAAGACAATGACAATGGACGGAAAACTAATCGAGTGTGATTCCTTATAAAAACTTAACACATTTAAAAGAAAACAAAAAAATCAAATCAAACCATCACAATAGTTTCAAAGTGTAACTTGGTGTTACCTATGTATACCAATTTATTGTATATACCCTTTGGTGTACGTTTGGTGTACGGTTTTAAGTATTGTTTCGATTTTTTTTTTTAAATGCAACACTTAAGGCGATACGCGAAAAATCCCAAAGTCAAAACTCCCTTATGGATTTATGATTCCAAAAAATAAGCCAAAAGTGCTCGGGGAATGATGACGTCGATGAGTGAATGACAAGACCCTTTAAAAATAAGATATAACTCCTAATTATATAGCTATATTTTAGGTTCCAAAAAAAGTGGAGAAATGTCGAGAAAAATTTCTGTAATTCTGATTATACCAAAATATATAAGGAAAAAAATAACTGTTAAACAATAAGTATATTTGTCTATGGAAGATTCTATTTTTCGCAGCCTATTCAAGTTAGATACAAAATCAGAGTTGTCTCATGACATTTTGTCTCACTTTAAAAATTTCAGTTTATGAAGTCTCAAGTCTCTAGGGGTACCTTCTCTAAAGAACTTTTGACGCATTCATTGTGAGTCAAAATACTACAATGGCATTTGACTCCCGGGACTTTTGTCAATACGCCCATTTCACTTTAGAAAACTACTTTTTATTCTCGAATGAATAGAATTTTGGTTTTATAGTTTGACTTTGTGAACAAAAACAACATGGAAATATTTATTGGTAAATCTCTCCAAACCCTAAAATTTCCATTCAAACAATAGGAAGAATCAAAAATAACAATTCCAAAAAACAATTCCAAAATACAATTCCAAAATGAAATCATCTAACGGGCATCAATATAATAAAAAACGAAACTACTCAAGAGGATTATAAAAAAAAAATATAGTATTTAAAAATGTTGTTGTTGTTTGTTGAAGTTCAACAAACTATTAAATCGGATTTTGATGATCCAAAAAATACAAAAACAATAATAATAACAGCAACACGGTAACGACTAACGACAATAATATAATGTATAATACACCTTATTATACTCGTATTTTGTTGAACCAACTTAGACCATAAGTTGATTTTTAACACGAAATCTTTTTAAAAATTTAAATACAAAATTATTAAAATTTTTTTTTGAGTTTTATTGCTTTTCCTTTTCTAAAATTCTAAATTACTTGGTAATAAAGGTTTTCCCTATAAGTATCCAATTACAAAAACAAATTTTTTTAATATTATGACAACTTTGTTGCAAAAAATTATAATTTTGTTTTTTGTTGCTGCTGTAAAACTAATTTTCCAAGTAAAAAGTCAATTTTACACAATTGAGAAGAAAATTTAAAGGCTGGCAGGCAGGAAAAAGTACAAGAAAATACATAATAGAATTTCATTTAAGCGTTAAAGCGAATTCATTTTAAGCTATTAATAGTTCATAAATGCATATTCATTTTGCCTCTTTATTCGTAAATTAAGTGTTTGTTGAAGGCAGCATGTATGTTAATGAGGTATAGTTTAGAATATAAACATATTTAGAAATTCTTATTTTTACAAAAACACATAATAATTAAATGAGATATTTCTTGATATATTTATTTTACTGCATCAACTGTTTTGAGGAGATATTTGTGAACTAAAGCAAGACGGTGTTCAGTCTGACGTAAGAATGCTGAATATTGTTGGAAGTTGGAGAGAAGCTGCGCAAGACAAAAGCCAATGGAGAAAGGCTTTGGACTCAGATTCTTAGGTTCACAAAACTTCGCATTCCATTTAAATATAAATGAATGAATAAATTCGTGAAATTATTTAAAAAGGCTTTTGTATGATTTAATATTACTAAACTTTGGTGTATTGGTTCTATGATTAATTTAAAATAATTTGATATATATTAAACAAATTAGAATCATCTTCTATAATTTCTCTTGTCTTTACGGAAGCCTTAGTATATGTTTAACATAAGCCTAATTAATCGCCTTATTTGGTCACAAAATTACAGGTCGCAGCTCAAAATTTGTTTATATATATAAATAATAATATAAATGCGAAAATCCCTCAAAGTTAAAGCGCTTCGCGTCATTAGTATTCCTTAATGTGTATTCAAAGTAAGTAAAACCTTTTCAAAGTCTTAAGAGTCTTTGTTTTACTTTATTCCAGTATTTTTTAAAAAAAAAAACATAATAATTTTAGTATATATATACAAATTTTGTCAAAATTGCAATTTAGAAAGCCATGAAAATTATGAGTAATTAAATGTAAAATTTTATAGCAACACGCACAATTGATATGTTAGAAGACCACAAAAAACACATTATTTAAATTATTAAATTAATAAATTATTAAGTATAACTCCCTCCTTTACATTAATCCTACTATCCAATTTAATATATTGATAATGGCATTTATTTTAATCAAATTGTACTTATTCAACCAATAATTGTTCATGAATCAAAATATCACTTATTCTCTATATCGTATGTCGTGTAATTCAAAATACTGCATATCATATTTCACATTTAAAAATTGCCAAGGTATTTTAATAAGTCTTATTTTAATTTAACGTATCTTTACTTGTAGAAGCATTGTAAACCCTAAAGTTAGGAATGCAAAATATTTCTTAAGGTTGATTCACAATCAGTGATGTCGTTGTCGTTGTCAATGTGAACATATTCAAACGAAATACATAGAAAAATAAAAAACACTACACTGCGTCACCACTGTGCCATTCTAGTGTGAATCCACTTTTATATTGATAAAATAATTCTCTAAATCTGTAATATAGACAATTCATTCATATCTATCTTATTACTTAAATTAATAACAATCTATAGCCCAATATTTCAATTATAAACTATAAAAAAAAACAAATAAGTGATCCACCATTTCAAATTAATTAAACTGGAATAATATTCCATCAAAAAAAAATCATATAATTATGTTATGTAACAATTCTATTTAAAAGTTAATATGATATTAATCAAAATTTTCTATTCTATATACATATATTCTTAAATATACATAAATTTGTAACTAATCATCAATTGAAATTTCATTTTAAATCAAAAACAAAAAAAAATGGTATTTCACATGTCATGATTACTGTCAAACCTATAAATCGATTTTAAAAAACGGTTTTTATAAATTCATCTGTTCAATAACAAATCAGTAATCAGTAATCAAATGAAAAATGAAAAAACAATAAATAACACTATAGAACAAGAAGAAGTCTAAAGCAACTGTTACTACATTAATTACATACATATATATACATAGTATAAATTTATAATAGAACATATAATAAATCAGTATATTTTATCAATTGCATTCAATTTAGCTCTGATCGGGTACTTTAAGTAGTTGCCTATGGTCAATCATTTTTTTATCATTATCAATATATACGTGAATTTTCTGTTGTTGTTGTTTTTTTGTATATATTTATGTAATTTGTATAATTTTTGCTATCAGATTTTCAAAAAAACAAATTTTTCAATAGTCACAATTAATAAATTTGAATACTTGTATATATGAAGTTAAATGTAATTGATGATGATGATTCAAATAAAATAAAACAAGAGATGAAAAAAAACCAAGGGTTTTTAAAAAAGCACATTTTCAAATTTGCTGGGGATGTAGCTTCGTCACCCTTCAAAATTAAGAAAAATCTTTGACACATGTTGAAATATAATTATAGAGCTTCGTATTTTGTATATCACTAAAAAAAATTTTGGACAGGTATTCAAGTTAGAGGTGTTTAAAAATAGCAAAATTTAAATTTTCGAGCCCTTATAGCTCCTAAATAGGGGGCTTAACAAAAAAATTTTGTTAACCGACTTCTACTGATTTCTGAATTTCTAACTTCTCCCAAAATTTCAAGACCCTAGCTTCAACCGTTCAGAAGATATGTGTAGCCAAAAATTTTGCAAAAATTGAGTTTTGTGTAATGTTAAATTTTAGTATCGTATTGCAACCCTAAACATTTGCCTATCAAAAGTTTATGAAACCAGCTATTGTTTGCCGTTTTCAGATTGAAAATATATCTAACAGAACTCTTGTTATAACAATTTAAATATAGGGCTTTTTCTAACTTTGGGGGGCTACAGAAAAAAATTTTTCTATAAAATTATTTTTTTTGCAAAAACTACCAATGGTTAAAATTTCTTTACTCTATTTCAAACGGTGTAAAAGTTTTTGTAAACATACTGACGGACAGACGGACGGACGGACAGATTGAAGCTATATAGGCACATTTTTACAAAATTTTTTGAAAATGTGCTAAAAAGTACATTTTATTTATCTTTCTATTTTTTTTAATTTATATGAATTACTCAATTTGTATGTATATATTGTATATTTCATACATAATGAACATTGTATAGTATAAAGTGATTCCGCATTTGATTTGATTTCATAATAAACTAACAAATAATCAGTCATAAATACATTTTGTGGATACTTATGTTCCTGCAATAACTAATAACTATTCAAAAAATAATAAAAAAAAAGTATAACTAATGTATAAAATAAAGAGGTTCAAGAGGTTAAATTAATGAAAATGATGAGTTTATGATTTGATAAATTATTTCAATTATTATTTTTATTTTATTCATACTTTTATCTTTCTTTTTTATTCTACAAATGTATTGAAAGTTTAGACCAATTTTTTAGTTTGATTATTTTTTTATAATTCATTCTAGGTCAATTGATATGGTATTCATCTTTTTTTTTTTATTATATAATGCAATTTTAAAAATTAATTTATTTTATTTATAATTATTATTAGAAAGTTTTCAACGAAATGATATTACTATAATTTTGATATGATAAATAATATGGCGATATGACAAAAGTCCCGGAGTTAAATGTATGACAAAGCACTGTTGGGACTGTGACTCGAAAAATAAGCCAAAAATTAGTTAAAAATAAGCTGGGAGATTATTGCACAAATGAGCATGTCAAAATCTCTACGGAGACGTTGAAATTTATAAAAATATAATCATTAACAAAAAATAATAAATTTTAGAGTAAGTCCAAATTGAAAATTTAGAATTTACCCAATTTTCCAAAACTCTAATTTCACAACCAACTATAAAAATCACATATAATTTAAAATTTTTACAAAGGTATACGAATTTATAAACAATCTAGAAAAAGGTACAACTTTGATTTTGTAATCAACTAGTATAGAATCCCGACTTAATCACATATTTCAGAATATAATGGGGATCCCTTGGCTTCAATTATATTATTATATACTCTTTAGAAAGTTGCGATTATGCAAAAATATAACAGGATCTATCCTTTAACCAAGCTATTTTTCAACTCTTTCTAGGTAAACCTAATTCCCTTCAAATTTATCTCCAGTAAAATACCTGTGAAATTGAATTCAATGCATATTCAATGAATCCGTTTGAAAAATGAACACAGTTTTAACTGTCCTACCTAAATTGAATAAGATTATCTAATAATAAAGTTAAATCGTTTTTGAATTCAGTAATTCTGTAAAATAATTGGAAATATTTAAACGTTTCATCATTTAATTACAATTTCATTCATTTACCAAAAATACTTTTTTCAAATTTATTTAATTATTTATTTATTTTATATTAAATTTCCTTATGTTCTTATTTGTTTATTATTCATTACTTTTATTAAAACTAGTGAAAAAATAAACTATCTATAATCGTTCAAGTTCCAAAAGAATTATCCAAACATCCTACAGCACCTTAAAAAAAAAGCCTTATGCAATATTTTGCAAATAAATGAGTTCTCGAAATATTTTAAGGAAATTCAATAATTTGAAAAAACAAATAAATAATAATATTATTAATATAAATAAAAATGTTATATTAAATGAAAATAAGTCATAACTAATAAATAAGTTTTTGGACCAAATAAAAAAATGTCCTAGTTTTTTTTATTACTAGTTTTTTTTGTTATTTAATTCACGTTTTTTTTATTTTTTTTCTGTAATAATTCTATAAATAACTTATGGTGAAAAATATTAATAAATTTTTATTAAAAAAATAATGAAAGCAATAATTTTTACAATTTTACAAAAAAACATCTATGCATTTGATCTTCTCAACTATAAGATATGAAATAATACGAATGTGTAAAATTACAATTTTAAATTTTTTGTAATGAGATCTTACAACTCATGAAGATTTAAAGATTTAGAACTCTTAAAGATATAAACTAACAAATAATCAGTCAGGGATAATCATATTAACATCTAAACGTATTAATAAAATATCTAATATTAACAGATAAGGAGGAATTTGAACTAATGACCTAAAATTATATAAAAATAACTGCTAATTAAAATGCATTACTTCCTAAATTAATTAATTTTAAAAAAAAACTTTGAAATTCATTAAAAAAAAAACATGTTTCATCTTCAATTTAAAATTCTGTAGAATTACCAAATGCCGATCCTGACCATCCTGACCATCATTCAAAAAAAAAAAAAATTCGACAATGTATTATCAAATTAATTATACCATCCCCACTCATTGCATATATACGAATATAAAAACTTTTCCGAAATATATAATACATCTAAAAAGTAAAATTCCCTCACATGTCCTTCATCATATACTGATGTATGTTTTAAATACAAAATGTAAAAGTTTAATAAAAAAAATTAACTAAGTCAAAAAAATGTCCAAAAATTAGTTTTTTGTAAAAAAAAGTCTTAAGTTTTTTAATAAATCATGATATGAAAACATTTTTTTTACTTCTTGTACAAGTATGCAATGTTTTTTACTTGAGTTTTACAAATATTGTACTTTTTTACAATATCATTTGACTTTTCTTCCATAGCTTCCGGCTAGAAATTTTGTAATAATATGAAAAAAAAAAACACCTTATTAAAGTTTTACTTCCATCAGTTTTCTTTCAAATTTTTTTTATCTCTTTCTTTTCTATAATTCGATATTTTCATAAACATTATTTGAAAAATCTATCAACTAAAAACACATGTAGCTGGTATACACTAATATTAATA